>JXCR01144520.1:98560-182944 GCA_002079205.1 Phalaenopsis hybrid cultivar
GGAAAGATTGGATAGACTGCTGGGCAACTCTTTTTGGTTTCAAACCTTCCCTTTCTCTACTGTCACTCACCTTGCAATGGCTGGATCTGATCACAGACCTCTCCTTTGTTCCATACAGAATACTGCTAGACCAACACATACACCTTTCAGATTTCAGAATATGTGGACTCTTCATCCTGATTTCATTAATGTAGTGGAAAATAATTGGAATTCCAACCTGCATGCTGACCCCTGGATTAGATTATGGCTAAATCAGAAGAACTTAGCCTCTCATCTGAAAAAATGGAATTGGGAAAGATTTGGTAATGTGAATGAACAGCTGGAGGCCATCCAAAATGAAGTCCATAACTTGGAGGAAGGCTTAATAATCGGGAGGAACTCTGAATATGAAGTTCACCATGCGAATGAGAGACTGCTTGCACAAATAAGATACCATGAATGTTTCTTACAACAAAAAGCTGCTGTCATTAAATTTACTGATGGTGATAGAAACACTAGATACTATCATGCTTGTATCAACCATAGAAGGAAGTGTTAACATGATTTTAAACATAAACAATCTCAATGGCAGGAAGTTAATCAATGCTGATGAGATAGCTTATGATGCAGTCCAACATTTCCAAAAGTTGTTCACCAATGAGCTAGAATTTTAGAAATCCTATTTCAACTGAGATGTTCACTAGCTGTCAAGATTATGTTCATAATTTAAATTTCACTAGTACCCCTTTGGAAGATGAGATAAAACAAGCCTTAGATTCTATTGATGGCCTCAAAACTGCTGGACCTGATGGCTACACATCTACCTTTTATAAAGCAACATGGGATAGGACTAAACAAGATATTATACTTACTGTCCAAAACTTTTTTTATGGTGTGGACCCCACTAAATGTTTTAGTGCATCCACCATCACTCTGATACCTAAGAATCAAAATAAGAAAACTTGGGGGGATTACATGCCTATCAGCCTAACCAATGTGATCTCCAAAATAATCAGCAAAATCATTGTGTTTAGGCTACAACCCCACCTGCAACATCTCATTAGTGACAACCAAGTGACTTTTATTAAAGGGAGGAATATTACTCACAACATCCTTTTTGCACAGGAACTCCTGCTAGATCTTAACAGAAATTGTAGAGGAGGAAACGTCATTTTCAAACTGGACATAAGCAAAGCCTATGATACCATTAATTGGGAATTCATCCTTGATAATCTTTTTGCTAGAGGCTTCAATGAAGAATTTATTAATTTGATACAGAGATGGCTTAAATGTAATGCACATTCAATTATGATCAATGGCAAGTGTCATGGCTTCTTCAATGCTACCAGGGGGATCAAGCAGGGAGACCCCTTGTCTCCAACCATTTTTATACCTTTCTCTGGACTACCTTTCAAGACAATTGAATATGCTGGTTTATAATTCACCTCATTTGGCTTTCCATCACAGATCTGATATCCTTATAAGCCATTTAGCTTATGCTGATGACATTATTATTTTCTCCAATGCTGCCAAGAATTCTGTCAGGAGGGTATATAATTGACTTCTCCACTATCAGCATACCTCATGTATGGCACTCAACAAACAAAAATGTCAATTTATTATTAATAAAAACTCCACACCTCAGCTCAAGCACTAAATTTCTGAATATACTGGATTCTATTATGCCAACCTCCCTATTAAATACCTTGGAATACATCTACTCAAAGGCAGAACTAGACAAATACATTTCCAAGATGTCATTGATCAGATCAAAGCACAACTTGAACATTGGACTAACTCTTTCCTCTCTAATGGTGGAAGGATCACTGTTTTGAGGAGTATTCTCACTACAATGCCTTCTTATGTCCTTCAAATGTTCTCCATGCAAAAGGGTACTCAATATTCCATTGGAAGGATCTTCAACAAATTTCTCTGGTCTGGTCAAAGGAAGCAATTTCATTGGCTCCCTTGGCAGAAAGTATGCAAACCTTTACAAGCTGTGGGCTGGGCTTTAAAGACTTTCAGCACCTGGGTTTCATAAATCTTTGCAAATTATGGATCAAATTCAGGTCCCAGGATAGCCTTTGGGCTAGATTTATAAAAGGGAAATATTGCAGATCTTTACATCCTTTTTTGGTATCCAGAAGGATAGGGGATTCCAAACTATGGACAAAACTGCTAAAAATCAGAAATAAAGCTGAGGAACTCTTCCTTTCGGAGCTAAGAGATGGGCATATCAACTTTTGGTTAGATAACAGGGTCAGCAATGGAGAGAAACTTGAATACCTTAACCCCAATCCCAACACTCAGTGTCTTGTCAGGGATTTTTGGTCTGAAAATCAGTGGAACTGCAGGCTGCTGAACACTATTCTTTCCACTGAACATGTGAGGTGGGTTAAGGATACCCCAATCTCTTCCATTCCCAAAGACAAAATAATCACTAAACAGGCTTACTCCCAGAAATTTTCAGCCTACATTTACCATCATTTCTTTAATTGGAACCAGGTGCCTTGGGGTAAAGTCATTTGGGGTAAATTCCTAACTCCCTCTATGTCCTTCTTTTGCTGGAGACTCTGGCTCTCCTTACTGCATGCAGATGATATTTTAAAGATGAAAGGGCTAAGAGGGCCTTCAATCAGCCCACTTTGCTGTGCTGCTGAAGAAACCTTGGATCACCTATTTTTCTCATGTGCCCTCTCATAATAAATTTGGTCTGGTTTAATCAACCTCCTGAATATTAATAGTCAGAATGTAAGCTGGATTAAATTCTCTTCTAGCTGGAAAGATTGGCGTAACACCAACCTTTGGGTGATACCATGTATTGTGGCATGGTTCATATGGATGCACAGAAACCACAGCAAATTTGATGAGAAGTTGTCAGGGCCTACATCTGTAATAATGAATTGCATCTCTTATATTCAAAAATTGATCAAGTTTCATCACTTCCCTAATATTATAAAGCACTGGACTCCGGGAAACAATACTCCAATTCTTCAATTTTTCAAACTAATCCTTTGGAGTTCCCCCCCACTGGTTGATTGAAAGACAACACTGATGGCAGCTTCTCAAAGGGTTGTGCAGGTATTGGGGGAATCTTCAGGAACTCTCAAGGTTCTCCCATTATATATTTCACTGCTCCTGTTGTGGCAAAGGATGCTCTGGAGGCTGAATTCATAGCTATCTACTGGGCCATCAGAATTGCTTCTTACTGCAATATGGGTCCTTTGATCATAAAAACAGATTCTACCAACTGCACTCAAATCTTCCTTCATGATGAAACCCCCCCCCTTGGAATATAACCAGATGGAACAACCTCTTAGTTGCCCTTCTTCCCATATACATGATCAATATTAAGCATATTCCTAAAGAAAGTAAACTGTCCAGCTCATTGGCTTGCCTCCCAAGGTAGAAACACTGAACAAACTTTTGTTGGGCTGTCAATTACANGTTTGAATGTTCTATTAATAATGCGTCATTTTCTTACAGGAATTGGAGAATAGTTTAGTGTGTTTCTTTCCAATATTTAAGAATTTAATAATCATAAAATAAGCATCTATTATGAAATATATAAAATCAGTGAATGATTCGCAATGCATAGATGTATTTTTATTTTGATTGTTTCAAAAGTTCAATGAATTAGTGTTTTGATTGTTTTTTTTAATAGCTGAGTGTATTTCATTCCAATATTTATGTAAATTTTTTTCAATCTTAGGAAAGCTTCTAATGTGAAATATTAAAACTGGGGATTGGAAACTACATAATAATTTTAATAGGACAACTTATATATATATTTGTACAATTTAGTAACTCCCTTGGATTGGTGAGGCAGTAGTATATATCCTATGGATTTATGAGGTGATAGAGTGACACTCTTGTGAATGATGTGACTTTCGAAGGGGGAAGATGTGGTAGACAAAGTGTTTGGGGGTAGAGAGGTTGGAGTTGAAGTTTATTGTGGACAAAGTAGTGTGGATCCCACACGATCGGGAATTCAGAGGTGTTTTTACACTCTGCCTCAAATGAATGAATGAATGTCACTTATTTCAAGCTTGCTTGATATTTTCTTAAAGATTTTTTCCTAAAAATCTTTTGTTGAGTACGCTCACAAGTTGTTCGTCTATGGTTATGAATTGATTATAAATAAATCACTTTTGAGCTTCTCCTCTAAAAATATCTATCATTTTTAATATACTTTGTATGATTATGTTATAGAATTATTGAAAAAACAGTGGAAAATATAAGGGGGTTTATTCTTATTGATGCAAAGAGGGGTATAAATACCCATTACAGGACTTACTGATAAGGAAAATAATAAAACAGAATATAATAGACAAGAAAAGGAATAATAACAAATATAAGAGGCTGCTAATCTCTCTAAATTAAGGAGAAAAATAAATAGAGATTGCCTCATACAGTTTATAACCCTCTAAATATAGAGTTATAAAAAATATAAAATGTAATTATCATTATTTACGAGATCTTTCAACACTCCCCCTCAAGCTGGCATGAAGATGTCACTCATGGCAAGCTTGCTAACTATATTCTCGTATTGCACTTTGGAAAGACCTTTTGTTAAAATATCTATTGTTTGGCTAGCAGTAGGTATGTAGGACATACATATCACACCACTATCTATCTTCTCCTTGATGAAATGTTTATCAACTTCTACATTTTTTGTTCTGTCATGTAGAATTGGATTTGATCTATAGATATTGCAGCCTTGTTGTCGCAGTAAATTTTAATAGATGCTGGTATAGGAATCTTCAACTCTTCCAGGAGTCTTTTTATCCATAATAATTTACATAGTCCACGTGCCACCGAGCGGAATTTTACTTCAGCACTACTTTTTGCTACCACACTTTGTTTTTTATTTTTTCAAGTAACCTGATTTCTGTCTAAAATCCTGATGTGGCAGGTCTCTATTAGAAGGTGTTCTCCAAGTCTTTTTCCAGGAGTTCTTTTGAGATATCTCAAAATTCGTAATATAGCTTCGAAGTGAGTAAGTCCAGGTGAATGCATGAACTGCCTTGCAACACTCACGGAAAAGGCTATGTCAGGTCGAGTGTGAGCAAAATAGATCATTCGCCCTACCAATATTTGATAGCATGCTTTGTCTATTACCTCATTAGCTGCTACTGTTCTTACCTTTATAATAAGTTCAATTGGAGTATCTGCTGCCTTGCAACCTGTCATTCCTATTTCTTTGAGTAAATCAAGTACATACTTGCGTTGATTGACAAAAATTCCCTCCTTAGGTCTTGCAAACTCCATTCCGAGGAAATATTTCAACTTTCCCAAGTGCTTAATATCAAATTCGGCTTCAAGTTTTCTCTTCAAGTTGCTAATCTCCAGAGGATCATCTCTCGTTATGATTATGTCATCTACATACAAAATCACAATGACTACTTTACCTTTGATGGAATGTTTGAAAAAAAGAGTGTGGATCAGCTTGGCTTTGAGAGAATCCATATCTCTTGATAACATCACCAAAGTGCTCAAACCAAGCTCTAGGAGACTGCTTTAACCCATACAGAGATTTTCTTAATTTGCATACTTTACCTTTTCCAAATTTTTCTTCAAATCCGGGTGGTAGGTCCATATATAATTCTTCTCGCAATTCTCAATTTAAAAACACATTTTTTACATCAAATTGATGAAGTGGCCTGTTGAAGTTAACCAGAAGAGAAAGAAGTACTCTAATAGAGTTAATTTTAGCAACAAGAGCAAAATTTTCTTGGTAATCAATACCGTGAGTTTGAGTTAATCTTTTTGCTACTAGTCTCGCTTTGTATCTTTCCACACTTCCATCAGCTTTAAACTTCACCATGAACACCCATTTGCGCCCGATCGTCTTTTTGTCTTTATGTAGATCAATGAGTGTCCAAGTGTTATTTCTTTTAAGAGCATTTAGTTTTTGTATCAGAGCTAATTTTCAACTCGATTCATCTAATGTTTTCTGAACAGTTCTTAGAACAAACATATTAGAAATCTTAGACATAAATGCTCTATGATTTTTTGATAATTTTACATCTGACAAGTATTATGTGATAGAATATTTCGTTTTTGTTCGGATTCCTTTTCTGAAAGCAATTGGAAGATCAAGATCAGAAGGAGTAGAAGTAGAGGGAAGATTACTTTGAGTTGTAGGGTCATTATTCGACAAAAAGAGATTGAACATTTGCTGAGGGAATGACTGGGGTTGTAGTAACTTTATGGAATTTCTTCCTAGTATAAGCTTGCAACTCATGTTGAGGATTATGATCCGTTGGAAGTACTTATCCCTCTGTCTCTGATAAGGTAACATCTGACAAAATAGGATTAGTAGTGCTGACCCTAGTTTTCATATTAGAATTAGTTAAAGAAATGGGTAAAGTTTCTCAAAAATTATTTTCTTCAACTAAGTTCTCCGCCTGAAAAAAAATATTTTGGATGAACGGGCGATCCTCGACAAACTTGATGTCCATGCTCTTAAAAAAATTTCTTTTTGATAAGATTATGCATTTGTACTCACGTTTATTGGAAGCATACCCAATAAAAACACATTTTTCAGCTCAAGTTTTGAGCGAAACACATTTGAGACGTGCACATAGCAAACACATCCAAAAAATTTTAACGGGAGATCAGATGTTATCCTAAATGTGGAAAAATAAATTTTTAAGACTTGTAAAGGTGTTTTAAATTTCAGAATTGGAGATAGCATTCTGTTTATTAAATAACAGGAGGTAAGAAGTGCATTACCCCAAAGATATTTAGGAACATTCATGGAAAACTTAAGTGTCCTGGTAACTTCGAGCAAATGCTTATTTTTCCTTTCAGCAATACCATTTTATTGTGGTGTGTCACGACAAGTGGATTGATGCAGAATTTTTTTTCCAAAGTAAATGTTCTCAAATATTTGTTGAAATATTCAAGTCTCATTATCCGTTAGAATGTCAATTTTTGTTTGAAATTGATTTTCGATTATATGAAAAAAATTCTAATTTGTTGTTCAACTTTAGATTTTATTCCAATAAATACACCCAACAAACTCGTGTGTGATCATCAATAAATGTTACAAACCATTTTTCTTTAGAAAGTGCATTAACTTTGGATGAGCCCCAAACATCACTATGCACAAAATAAAATGGTTTTGAAACAGAATATGATTTTATTGGAAACAAAACACGATGACTTTTAGTAAACTACACGCTTCACAATGAAGTTTTAAACAATAAATACCCTTAAATAGTTTAGAAAATAAAGATTTGAGATATGAAAAACTAGAATGGCCTAATATTTTATGTCATAACATAACTTGATCATAGTCAAAACTTGAACTTGTACTATCTAATCCATGAGTTATTTTATTCGTAGAATCAGTTCCATCGTAGTAGTACAACCCATTTATTTCTCTAGCAGTTCCTATCATCTCCCCCGAGTTCGAGTCCCGAAAAACACAATTGGAAGCAGGAAAAAAAATGAAATAATCAGAATTTTTAGACAATTTGCTAAAAGAAAGAAGATTATATATAAGTTTTTGAGCATGTAAAACAAATTTCAAAGAGATTTTTTCTGAAATTTTAATATTTTCTTTTTTTGCAATAGGTGAAAAACTATAATCAGCAATTCTGATTTTTTCAGAACCGGAACATGAATAATATGAATTAGATACTTGAGAACAGCTTGTCATATGATCAGAGGAGTGGTACTTCCTAGAAAAGCCAAAAGATTACTACCTGTTTGTGCTATAGAACCGATATGAGCATTAGATGATGAGCAAGACTTAAGCAGTTTAAGAAGATGACTTAATTTCTCTTTACTAAGCGAAGATGACTCAGCCTCATTTGCTATATGTGTGCTATGTTCACCAGATTTTTTTCCCTTACCATCATTAGGTGGTTTACAATGCAATTTCCAGCACTTTTTTGCGAGTATGGAATGACTTTCCACAGCAGTCATAGTGCAGGTTGTTTTTGTCTTCTACATGTTGGTTGTGGGAAGTTTTCCTTCTTGAGTTTCAGGAATAGCCAACGCTGATCCTTCGACGGACTCAATTGAACCTGTAGTCTTCTTTCCCAACATCACGTCTCCGACTCTCTTCATTTCTTACCTCCACAAAAACTTCACCAATTGGAGGCAGGTGATTTCTTAAAATTATTCGGCCACGGATCTCATCATATTCAACTTTTAGACCTGCAAGAAATTTGAGGATTCGACCAGTATCCACTATCTTCTTGTACTGGTTGCTGTCATCGTTTGATTTCCACTCATGATCGTTGAATAAGTCCAGGTTCTGCCAAATCCGCTTAAGAGAATTGAAATACTTTGTCACAGAATCTTCACCGTGGTAAATTTTCCCAAGTCGTAGGGTCAACTGATAAACTTGGGATTGATTTCCAAGATCAGAGTACATTTCTGAAATATTGTCCCATAATTTCTTGGATGTAGAGTAACACAAATAATTTTCACTTATCTCTTTAGTCATGAAATTGACCAACCATGTCATTACCATTGAGTTTTACGCATCCCAAATGATATAAGTTATGTCATTCACGTCAGGGTGTTTGGTATCACCTGTGGTATAGCCAATCTTTCCTCTTCCTCAGAGATACATGTGAACAAATTGTGACCATCGAAGAAAATTATCATCATTTAGTCGGATTGTAGTGATATGAATGGAATGGTTTTTAGATTTATTTCTCTGAGGTTCGGACTGACATGGTTGAAGAGGCTGGCTTGTCCTAAACGTGACTTCAGACATTTTAGTGATGAAAGACAGTGAATTTACTCGAGCGTGAGCTTCGCCCTCTGAATCAAAAGATTACCCGTCGGAGCAAAGAAGGTCACTGCCTTCGCCACCGAAAGGACTTCGAGATGTGGAATCGCTTTGTCAACCACGTGCGCGATCCTTGCCAGCAAGACTTGATCCTTTCTCAAAGGAAGACGCTACTGCTTGTTTCCGCCTTCAATGAATTACTGCCTTCGCGAGACAGGAAGAAAGGAAAAGCGAAGAACGCCACAGAGGATTACCGCATTTGAGATGGACTTTGAGATGCGAATGACACCACAGAGGATCAGACGCTATTATAGCCGCCACAAGTTATCGTCTTCAGAGAATTACCGCCTTCGCGAGACGAGAAGAAAAGGAAAAGAGGAAGACGCCACAGAGGATCAGACGCTCTGATACCATGAAAAAACAGTGGAAAAATATAAGAGAGTTTATTCTTATTGATGCAAAGAGGGGTATAAATACCTATTACAGGACTTGCTGGTAAGAAAAGCAGTAAGAATAGAATACTGTAAACAAGGAAAGGAATAATAACAAATATAAGAGTGAACTAATCTCTCTAATTAAGGAGAAAAATAAATAGAGATTCCTAAGATCCCTCGTATAATTTATAACCCTCTAAATATAGAGTTATAACAAATATTGAATATAATCATCATTATTTAGGAGATCTTTCAACAATTATGTTATTGATGGATGATTTGTTATCATTATAAAATCTTGTGGGTATTTCTTATATAAGTTATCCAAAGATTTTTATTTTCATAGTTATGGGATGTAGCTTCTTATGATCTGCCTGAAATTTCGCATGTAAAGTTATAAAAAACATAATATTTGGTTTTTTTTTTTTTTTTTGTTAAATATAACAGTGATCATATCATACCTATGTAGAGCTTTTCTTACCCCTTTCAGCTTGTATCTTTATTCAACTTAGGTTTTGGGTTTATGGGAGCACCTATAGATTTCAATCTCTTTATGCTGAATCTTGTGATCAAAACATGAATGTACTTGGTTTGAGATATGAAAATTTTTCATCCTTATGTTTAACTTGTAATTCAAGGTAGTAGACGAGTTTTTAGTATGAAAAGTAAATATACCTCCCTTTGATATAATATCAAATTTACTCAAACTCCTCCATTTTTTATTATGTAACATTGACATCTTAGAACATGAAAGTAGGCTGCATTGGGCTTCATCTATCTGCAAATCTTATAATAGGGCGTATTTTTAATGATAGATGTAATGTTTAATCAATTGATCTCATAAAATGCTATATTTACCGCCTTATCCTAAAATACTTAAAGTGAAATTCACTGAGCATACTTCTAGTCATATCCAACAGTTCCATTCTTTGTTCTACTTAGAACTATTGTACTGTAGTATCTTGGGTGCAAGAAATTTGTCTAGTCCTGACTTTAATACAGAAAGGCTCAAATTTCTGATTTATCAACTCTCTTTCCTGATTAATCTTAATGGATACTATGTGTAAATTCTTTTCATACTCAGTCATCTATGCAAATTTGATCAATTATGTTAGTGCCTCGTGCTTAGTAGGCAATACTACCTGATTGAATCTATAGTAGTCTGAGGCAATTGGTATATAAGCATTATTTTTGGTGTCAGAGAAAATCTGACAGTAATGTGTTTGTAGTAGAAAAATAATAGAAACATGAAAATTTTTTGTACTAGAAAAATAGAAATAAAAGGAAGAGATGTTTAGGAAAAGAGTTTCTATAGTTCTGACATCATCACAATAATTAGAGAATAGTTGAGTGAATTTATTAGAAGATTTGTGCGGTTTTTATACAATCATAGAAAAACTTCTAATAGAAAACATAAAAAATCAGGAATTGAAAAGAAATAACCACAAAATAATTACAATGTATGTTTTCACATTTTCTTAAGTTGATTGGTGTGAGGCAAACTGCCCTTTAAAAATTTGAAAAACAGCCAATGAATTTGTACAAAATTAGGATTAGAAAACATACAAATTGCACAATTATATCTTTGGACTTGATGGCATTGTATAATTTATGTGAAAGCCAATGAATTGTGGATACATATTTGTGAAGCAACAAGAGTATGAAACAGTTACAATCAACATAACATGGACATGACTATAAATTAGTTGAAATCATTTTAAGCTTATATCAATAATATTTTAGTTACAACTTAATCTTCATAAGTTGTCCTCCATCCAACTCTTCTGCTCATTCATTAATAGCAAATGGTTGACAAAGAACAAAGTATCAAATCATGAATAGAGGTTACGGGGAAAAGGAAGTAAACGGAGGATAGCATACCCATTAGCAATCATAATTAATTAAAACTCGAGCATAGTATTTACTAATCTTTGAATAAGATGTCACAGCTGCTCTATTACCTTTGATTATATTTATACTTTAGGAGTGTTTCTTTGATAATCATGCCCACATGCTGGAGATTTAAACGATCATGCATGAAGAAATGAATGTTTAAATGGGTTGGAAAACGAAAAACCAAAAGATATATTGAAGATGACTGTAGTATAATGAAAGCATTATATACAAAATTGCATTTACCCCTTTATTTATGGAAGTGAGAAAATAAGAAAGCATTTAATAAGCATAACTCAATAAGAAATAAATCACTTTCCAATTCATTAACAACAAGATATAGTAGTGATTATCAATATTTAAAAATCATTCTATAAGCTCTGCCTTTTTAACATACGCATATAGGCTAAGCTCAACCGCAATGGATGATAATGATTTTATACTTCTGAAAAATCTATCATTAAGCTTCAAATCAGTCAATATAGCAAATTCATCTGCGTGAGAGTTGAATTTAGTAATGAAAATGCTCTCATTACGTCTATATTCCAACAATTGTGTTCTTAGTCCGCGAGTAATTAAAATGAATCAATCACCCTATAATTTCTTAAAGAAATGGACTAAGAAACAAAGCAGTGTGTTCCATGTGCATTATGCGCTGTAACTCGTACATAACACATAAATCACACTATTTTGTTTCATTGTTTCTTGTCATACAAATAATATAGGAGGTGCACTAGGCTAGTGATAGTGTTATTTTATACTATTTGACATATATGAAAGGAAATAAGACAGCAAAGATGTTTTCTAATGAAGCTTCTTTTTTTTTTGTTTTGTTCTTCACTTAAATATCATCAATTAACTAGAAATAAAATTTTTATATAATTTAGCAAAAACACAACTTAATTTTTACTAGACAATAAATAAATATTTGTTCAACAAATTTTTTCTTGATGCAATGGCAACATTTACGATGTGGCTTGCCCGATCATTGTTAATAAGATTTTTTTTCTTGCACTCTATTCAATATAATTAAAAAGACCAAAGCTTTTACTTTGAAAGGTCTTCTATTTTCTTAGGGCCTTGAGCTAGACTAAGATAAGTCATGCCAAGTGATACTAAACTTGAGCCTTAAACATGTAAGAAATCATTTGTTTGTATTATCACATAACTACGAGTTGCTTTAATAATTTTTAGACTTTAATTAGGATTATAAATTTTGTTACTTTTAAAATGATCTTTTCAATAATTTATGTGTTACATATTTATAAAACTCACACCAAGTACTACTTTTTATATCAATACTAGCTAAATCTCAAAAGCGCTCAACAAAACTACAACCCATATTTTTCTATTCCTTGAATTTTAATTCTCAATAATTTGGTCATGGTACGCACAAATAATTGATTTTGTTAGTTCACTTCTATTGCCTAGGTGTTAGATATATAAATATGAAAGATTTGGCAGCGTATATAATTTTTCCTTTAATTTGATGAATGTTCTATTTGCTTTGATTTAAATTTACTTAATTATACGATGATAAGATTAATTATTTTGAAATGATAAGCTCAAGTAATATAAAGATTACTTATGATTTTGGGTTGTTTTGTACGCAATTTTTCCTTTATTTTGATAAGTGGTAGATTTACATTAATGCAATTTTACTTAATTATGAAAGAGTAAGTTTAATTACCTTTTCAAGATAAAATTTGAAAAAATAAGCTTAATTATGATTATATGTTTTAATGATGATCAAAATTTTTAATGAATTTTAGATCTGCTTCAATGTAAATTTATTGAATTATCACTAGAGATATTTATAAGCTTGCCATCCACCCAGCTTATCCTCTTATTTGCTTAGGCCATTAATGGAGATAAGCCAGGCTTAAGATTATTTGGTTTAAGGGATATTAAAATGCGTTGTTTGGTAGGGTTTAGAAGTGTTGTTTTTGTTAAATCTACTATTTTTTCCTCATCAGCATTATAAAGTAATAGAAGTTAAGGAATAAAGAACTAAATGATATGGCTTCACCATCAGAATTCTCTAGTAGAAAGCAGAACCTTTCTTCATAGCTTCTGAAGCAACAATAAACGTGTTTGAATAAAATTGGAAGAAACTAGAAAAGGCTCTATGAAGGAGAGTTATTATCCATAAATTAAACCAAGCGATGGTAGAATTATCATCATCTAAGGACTTGACATTGCCTTTGATGGAAGAACAACTGATCCTAAGTTATTCCAAATTTTATTTATAAAATTTATCTTCTTTTGCATTAAATATGGAAGAGTTTTTTTATATTAAAATGGGCCCAACTCACTTTCTTATTGAAGTAATTTCCGCAACTTGTTGCTCAGTAGTGCTTTTTCAAATCTATAAGGGTAGATTTCCTCAGCTCCCTAATATTTCATTCATATTATTTCTGCACTTAAATTGCTGATTTTTGTGTATGAAATTTTAAGAGACTTGCAGATATTTTTACTACAAGGTTTATACCTTAAATAAAGACGGGCGCTGCAAGAAGATGACCACTGCCTTTACCAAGTGTCTGTTTTTATCATGTCCTGGAAATAGACTATTACTACGTGCTTTACATTATTAGTGCTATTTTTCATGTTTTTTTATTTATTTATTTTTTATTTTTTTAGACTCTTGCGTCCATATATCCAAAGTGTAATAAATTGTGCAGATATTAATTCTAGAATGCTTTGAGACTTACTGCTACTTCTGTTTCAATAAATCTCAGAAAATTCATCTCCACTCATTACATTACATCTCAACTTTTATTTACTTCTCCTTTTTTCCACAACAGGATGAGGTCATTCCACATCTAGAGCCTGGAATGGTGCCCTCCACAGTAGATCCCGATTCAGCAAGCTACATTGACAAAACAAACAGGTCCAAAAGGCCAGTTAAACTCAGTGCTTGGAAACTTGCCAAATTGGACTCAAATGAAGCAATGAAAGCAGCTGCTAAAGCCAGGGCTTCATCCTCCGTTCTAAGACCAATAGAAGGTCGTCAAATCCCAGAAACCGAGTCTAGCAGTAATGCTAGTGTCAGAAGCAGCATGAGCATCGATTATGGCACCAACAAAGAACCAAAAACTGATCCCAAACACTCACCTTTGAGCAACTCATACCCACAAAGCATTGCAAGCAAGGATGACTACGAAAATGGCACACAAACAGCTAGTAGTCTTAGTAGTCCTCTGCACATCCATGAACAACCTTATGCTTTGAATCCACTACCAATGCAGCCATCAAATCCTACAAGGCCAAGAGGTTCTCTCCAAAATACTCAACCATCCAGTATCCCTAGTATGCAACCAAGCAATCCAATGTTTCAATCTGCCAATTCAATTGTCAGGGAAAGCAGGAGGAGTTCAGTTGTGTGGGATCAAGAAGCTGGAAGGTATGTGTCTGTTCTACCATCAACTAGGCCTGAAAACACTGAAGTTCCATTCAGGGGTAGAGTTCCTGCAACAAATACTTCAGTTGAAGTAGGAGGTTATGGAAGGAGGACCAATGTATCAAGCTCTTCTTCTTCGGTTGGTACCTCACAGCAACAGGAGAGGTTAACATATACAGAACAGTCAATATTTTTTGGCGGCCCTCTTCTTGCTAACCCAGGAAGAGATGGCCAAAGAATAGAGGGCGGTTTACGGCGAGATTCTAATGTTTATAATGATGTTAGAGGCGATAGGGGGGATGTTGATCGATTTCCAGTTTTCACTCCTGGAGCTAATCAAAGGGATCCTTCTAATTTTAAGTGATTTATAGGACACCATTTCACCAGCTTTAGAGTATTTCAGGAGCTCTGCTTCTGATGTCATGATAGTTGAGCCAGGACTACTATTATGTGGAAGCAGAGTGTTTTTAGGGTTCAGAATTCTTATTTCTGGCTGCAGTTCACTTAGGAAATCAAGAGAAATGTTAGAGCTGAAGAGAAGAACTTTTAGATTGAGGAATCAACTTTGTTTCAAACTAATTTTCTGAGAGAACTTCTGAGAGGTCAAAAGCTTTTCTTTTGCTGATTTAAAGCGAAGCCTTTCCCCTTCACGATTTTTACCTGAATCGAAATAACATGCAATGCTCAGTTTCTAGTGGAATCTGNAATCAAGAGAAATGTTAGAGCTGAAGAGAAGAACTTTTAGATTGAGGAATCAACTTTGTTTCAACCTAATTTTCTGAGAGAACTTCTGAGAGGTCAAAAACTTTTCTTTTGCTGATTTAAAACGAAGCCTTTCCCCTTCACGATTTTTACCTGAATCGAAATAACATGCAATGCTCAGTTTCTAGTGGAATCTGTTATCAATCAAAATTTTTTTATATTTTAGATAAGTGGACCTTTTCATCTTCTCTTTAAACTTGCTATGTTTGTCATTTTAATCAAGTCACCTTTATTATTATTATTATTTTATCATATGCTTGGATTGTAAAGAGTNCATCAATCAAAATTTTTTTATATTTTAGATAAGTGGACCTTTTCATCTTCTCTTTAAACTTGTTATGTTTGTCATTTTAATCAAGTCACCTTTATTATTATTATTATTTTATCATATGCTTGGATTGTAAAGAGTTTATGGTTATTCTACAACCGAAATGCGTGGGTGGACTGCCATGAAAACCGTTGGAATTTGGCGGGAAACAACCTCATGAAGCTCACAGCAGTTTTTGGATCATCTAAACATATCTCAGCCGTTTTCTCTTTACTCCTATAACCATTTATCTCTAGAATCATCTATTATATCTATAAATAGAGTTCTACATTACTGTAGCAATTTAATTAATCACGGCGAGCCACTACAATGCTTGAGTATGTTCTCTGTTCCTCGTTTCTCTTTTTCTCTGCTTCCATTTCTCTGTAATCTGCAGGTTTTGGATAGAGTTGCCTTCCATGGCATTAGAGCATCTGCAATGTTGCATCAACCTCCTTGCTCATTTATACCAAGCAGTTTTCCGTTTTGTAATTCATGTACCCTAGCAAAATGTCACCGGTTCTCCTTCCAAATTATAGTAAGAAATATAAGCTTTTAGAACTTATTGCATCTAATGATTGGGGGCATACCAATATCCTTCTTTACAAGGATGTCGTTGCTTTGCACTATTTGTTTATGATTTTTTCCATTTTCCTTGGTTGTTCCCAATGTTTATAAAGAATGAAATTTGATCGCATTTTACTACATTTAAATGATGCGTTGAACTCCAATTTAATTCCTCTGTACAAACATTATGAACGGATGGTGGTAATGATGATGCGGGATATCTCTTGCATGGGATTACCTGCGACTGAAGAGGGAGCCGGTTCACGCCTGGATTGAACTGCTCCAGGTAATTTTGTGATCGTCGGGCTTGTAGATCTAATGGGGTCATTCCTAGCTATCATATAATTATATATTTGTTTTTCTGATGTTTTTGGGTTATCTTTTCATATGTTTTCTCTTAGGAAGGTTGTCATCTATTCTTCCCTTTGAGGATTGCATTTTAGGGTTGTAGGTGATTCTTTGGTTGTATCTTGATTTCTAGGTGGTGATAATATTTCTCATCCATTTCTGCTTCCCTCTCGCTTCCCTACCACACCTTCCTCCTCAATGCAGTAACCCCGACGATAGCCATTTTATTTTTCTTTATACAATTTCTCGTCGTTCAACCATCCTCATAGTCGCAGCCCCAAATTAGTCTTTCTTTAGTTATCCTGTACGACCAGACGTTCCCCTAGTTGTCGTTTTCCTTGCTTGTTGTCGTCGTTTGGAAAAAGTTGTTCTTGGTTGTTTTCTATTGTTCCAGTTGTTGGTCAGTTGTTTCTCTCATTTTAGCCTGCTGACCTTACAGCAAGCCCGTAACTCCTTTTTGCTTCCCACATCCTCCTGCTTTATTGTCACAACCCAAGACTATTCTTTCCAGCCTATTTGGTATTGTTTGACCCCTCTTTGTTATTGTCACCCTTACAACCCAACACAACCCATTTTAACCACCTACAACTCCTCGATCACCCAGCTTACCTCCACCACCCATGAATCGAACCCTCATATGAGTGTGTTGTGTTTGTTGTAATTTTGCCTTTCAATTATGCTTGATTGTAATCACCTATTTTTCTTTAGTAATAATATTTTCTTTTCCTTTTATGATTTTGGTCAACTCTGATATCATTTGTATTAGGCCAGCCTAACCCTAGTCCTTCCCCAGGGTTTCTAGCATCCCCCATATCTCTACCAAAAAATTTCTTACCCTACAACATCATTATACACCTCCTTCCACCTATTCCCACCCAAATCATAATCATGCCATCGAGAAGCAAAGTGTTGGATGACGATTAGGAGTTTACTATGGAAGAGATAGCGACAACTATGCCAAGTGCTCTATTGGCTTGAGGCCATTGAGGAAATGAACCAGGGAGGCATCACCAACGAGTGTAATAGTAAAATTCATGAAGTAGAGCAAGAACACTTAAATCTCTTCAGTAAGGATGATTCCAGTGAAGAAGAATACATGCCACAATGCTTTGTGGAGTATAGTATTAACGAAGTCTTAGAGCTAAAGTGTTTATTGGAAGACACAAAGTTGAGGTGCCTACTGAAGAATACCGAAATGAGATGCATTTCAGAAGACATTGAAACGAGATACTTGTTAGAAGATACAAAGATAGAGTGCTTATTAGAAAATACAAAAATGATTTGTCTAGTAGAGGATATTGAGATCTGGGAATGAATGTGGATCTACCAGACTTTGAGGGGAGAATGGATACAGATGATTTTCTAACGTAGATGCAAACTGTTAAGCGAATCATCGAATACAAGGTGTCTAATTATAGGAAAGTGAAGCTTGCTTCCATTAAGCTGAAGAAGAATGCTTCTTTGTGGTGGGAGAACATGAAGAGGGAGATATAAACAAAAGGACGGGATGTAACACTTTTTAGGAGAAGATGAATGTGGAGATTCAATGACAGTACTTACCCTTGCACTACCACTAAGATTTTTTCATGAAGTTCCACTACATGTAGTAGGGGCTATCGACGGAGTAGTAGATTACAATATGTTTGCAGCTGTTAGTGGAAGGAGCGGAAGGAACACACCATTGCTAAATACCATGGAGGCCTGAATTCTTCCATCAGTAATGTGGCCCAATTGCTACCCTATTGGACACTGAGGGGCGTGTAAACTTTAGCATTGAATGTAGCGAAATAACCAAAATAGAGCAGACAACCATCGTAGTTAGACAAACACACATAGTTGGAGATCTCAAAATGACCAAGCCTCAGAGAGTGGAGCCGATTAGTCATGAGCAGGAAATAGACACTTCGAGTGAGAAGTTTGAAAAGAATAACATAACCAATACAATCCCAACCAGAAAATGCTTTAGGTGTCATGGTTTTGGACAGATTGCTTTCGATTGCCCGGTGAGCCAAAAGAGGTTGTTGATGAATTGGGTGAGGAGTATTGTTTTCCACCGAATGAGGGTGAGATGCTCATGGTTCTACATGCTCTCTAGATTGAGGATACGAGGGAGCGGCACTCGCTTTGTCATAACATATTCTACACTCTTTGCACTGTGAAAGGAAGAGTATACATTCTCATCATTGATGGAGGAATCAGTAAGAACATACACACAAATGGTGGATGAATTTAGCTTCATGACTTAAAGACGTGCTCAATCATATTCACAGATGTGGTTGACGAATGATAATAGGGTGACATGAAGTGTCTCATAGAGTTTTCGATTAGGAGCCAGTTGCAGGATCAAGTTTGGTGCGATGTGGCACCATGGATGCCTGCTACCTTCTGTTGAGAAGACCATAACAACATGATCGCAAGACTCGACATGATGGGTATAAGAGCACCTACTGCTTCACGAAGGGTGGAATGCGCTTCGTCCTCTTAACTTACATGGATTTCGAGGTTACATATGCTTTTTCTAGTAGAGAAATGTAGAAAGTATCCATTTTGGTGATGACAGATGATAGCTAGACAAAAGAGTCAAATTCAAATACATGTCAGTTAGAACATAAAGATTTTTAGGACATCCTATTTGATAGCTTACTGCCATGATCGCCATTGTTAGGGGAAATTCATGCTACCCTCACTTAAGTTCAGATTGAGTTAAAATTAGGTTACTTTGGGAGGATCCAATAGTATATATGTGACACGCAGTCCTAGTTCAGTTTAGTAGTGAGATCTCAAAAGACTGGACCAACATGGATCACCACTCGCAAATGGGGTTCTCAGGTGCTTTGGGGTTAATGCAAGCGACAGTGGGACCTAGTTGCTCATATTGATGTAGTTGAAGACTCTTCAACCTAGAAAGATTACAACAACCCCACTCACTTCACCATGCAGATGAAAGCTTTGATGAATGTCATAGCAGCTCCTCTAACCCTGGCAGACTGAAGCTTGAGCTTACGCACAAGATTACTCGTGATTGAAGTGGAAGCCAATTCACACTTGGACAGAACTGGTCCAAGTAATTTTGTGGTCGTGGGTTCAACCGCTCTTATGGGATACTCCTAGTTATCTTATTAATCTATATTTTCTTTTCCTTATATTTTAGAGTTAGTTTTTTTTTTTTTTTGTATCAGTAAAGACACCGGTGTGTCTTCTTCCATTCAAGGGTTTTATCTTAGGGTTCCAGATGATACATCACTCGTATCTTGGTCTCTTGTTGGTGATTATTATCCATATCCCTTCTTGCATCTCTTTCATTTCACTAGCATGCCTTCCTCCTCACCATAACCACCCTGATATTAGTTCTTTTGTTGATCTTTTTGAAATTCCTCACCGTCCATCCATCCTTGTCATTGTCATAGCCCCATGACAGTCTTCCTTTGACTATCTCGTAGTCCAACTCCTTCCTGTTCGTTTCCATCGTCATTCCCGCTCATTGTTGTTGATTGGAAACAGACATTCATGGTTATTTTTTGTTGTTCCAGCCACTCGCCAGTTATTTCTCTCATTCCACTTTGTTGCACTTGTCACAACTCCTCCCTTGCTTGCAAAACCCGAGATCATTCTTTCTATCTACTTCTTTAATGGCTGACCCCCTTCTCTTTGTTGTTGTCGCCAATCTAGCTCCTTATTTTTTGTCCAAACTACCCACAGCTCAGTTCGACTAATTACCTCCACTCCCCAGCAAGCTAGCCGACCTTTAACACCCATGGATCGAACCCCCATGTGAGTTTGTGTCATGCTTGTGTAATTTACCCTTTCAAGTGTGTTTGATTACAACAACTTGATGGGGTTTTTTTTTTTTGAGCCACAATATATCTCAAAAGATTTCTATTAAAATAATCAGACACGACATTTGAAGAATAATATACTAATTGAAAAGACAAAAGTACTATCTTAGAATGGATCTAATAACTCGGATGATGAAAATTTGTATGATTTTTGGATTCACGAAACCAGATTTTTCCCTTACCTTACGGGTGTACGATAAGGTTTATTTTATTCTGGGGTTTGGCATTCTTTTGAAGGGTCTTCTTCATGGTTAATTACATCTCAGGAGTTGTTCCTAAGAATGCTCTTAATTAAAGTTATATTTTTCTCGGTTATTAGTTGGTGTTTGCGAGATGATCGATTTTAACATGGACATATTGGAATGATTGGAATTAGATGATTGAATGAGCTTGGATAAAGATGGTTTCACTTGAGCTAAGACTTGAGTTGGTTGAATTAATTTCATTTTAAGGGTTCATTTTGGGGTGACATTTAAGTTTGATTTGTTTAAGTTTGTTATTAGATTATGAAAATGGTGTTTTAAGCTTTTAAAACTGATTTGTTGAAAATTTTTTAAGTCTTTTGGATTTAATTTATTTAGTTTATTTTAAGTTAACTTTAACATTTGCTTGAAGATTCTTAAGGTTCGTTTAAGAGTTATTAAATTTGAGCTTATTTAAAGTTCTTAATGTTGGTTGTTACTTGTTAAAGTTAATTAAGGGTTTTTGAATTTATTTTTAAGGGGTTTTTAAAAATTTTTAAGGTTTATGAATTATTTGAGTTTGTTTAAATTTATTAAGATTTATTCAAGTTTGTTAAAATTTCTTAGGGTTTTTTAAGTAGGATGCCTATGACTTTCCATCATCCCATGTCAAGATACTCATGACTTTCCTTCATCCCAGGTGCATTAATATCCTTAGACTATTAACCAACAATATAACAATAGGTCTTCCTTGTCATCATATCAATGACTTAAGGTAGACCATCCTATTATTAAATGGTTTGGGGCATCTTCGTTAATAACGATGGGTTACAGCCTCTTAGAATGCCCATATAGTTTATAAATGGGTAGGTCATCTGTTTTAGAAGCTCTAGTCCATAAGTATATCTATTTGGTAACTATTAATCTAACCTAGGCTTCTAGACTGAATTGTTTAAAAATGTGTGATATGAGTTTTCTTCTATGTTGGCTAACCTAGAGTTCACAGTTTGGAGCTATCATAGGTTGTGGTTGTGAAAAATAGAGTTGATTCATTTTAATTATTTTTGAAGGTTCAATATTTAACTAGTGATTTATTTGATTCCTAAGTTTTTCATTTGTGGTGGCAAAACAAAGTTCTTAGAGTTTGAAGTTTCAATGTTCCTAGGTTGTGGTTGGTGTAAGAAACTAGGGTTCTTCTAATGATTTGAAGTTTAGTTTTCTATGCTAAATGTTCGTGTTCCTCATTCCTAGAGTTATACATGTGGTTGACACTAATATTCAAAATAATTCAACTTAAACTTCCAAGTCTACACTCTTCATATTTAATGATCATTTTATTTTCACCAAAAATATTTTACTTCTCCATTCAAAATGAATTCTCAGAAAAAATTTTATCATTTAATAAAATGTGAGTGATACAAATTTACTTATATATGAATTATGTAGATTGGGGGAAACGTGTTCATTTTAGAGACACTCATGCTAGTGAATATATAAGTCTTGAATAGGCTAAGCAATTAAGAGAGCCTGATAGAACTTATAAATTCTTGTGTTTTATTTCCTAAGCTAAATAAGAGTTTGAAAGATTTCTTTAAAAAGGATTTTATTAACTTTTTTTAGTCAAGTTTAATTTGAGAAAGCACAATTAAATTTTGAAACTCTTTTTAAAAGTTTTAGGTTTGAAGTGTTTATAAAATGTTTTAAGAGGTTTGATATTAGAAATTTCTTAAATCTTGAGAGATTTTAACTATAAGATTTTTGTTTTAGAAGAAAGTTTTGAATTTTGAAATTGAATTCAAGAAGGGATTTTTTTAATTTTTAAAAGAGGTTTTAAAATTTAGTTATAGTTTTAAAAGTATTTTAAATTGAAAGAGTTTGATTTTGTAAAGGTTTTGAGTTTGATTCTGTTAAAATATTTTATTTTAATTTAAAATCATTTTCAAAAGGTTTCCTATTAGAAAACATCCTTTTAACTTAGCAATAAGAGGTGAACCGTCAAAAGAAAGAAGTATATCAAATGTTTGTTCATTATCATCATTCAAACACATTACACCATGATTAGTTACATGTGAATCGACTTTGTAGAAAAAAAATACCCTTCTCCTTATACATGGGTCTAGGAGGTACAAAGAATGTCTTGAGATCATCAACTATAGAAGTATGTGAAGCCGTCAGATCCCTATAATGCCTTGTGTTACCAGGCCGATTGTCAACACTTCATCCGCTGAAGATAATTTGGACAGGTGAGGGATCATGACCGCTAACGAAGACCATAGAATCTCCTCATCAGAGTCATATAGACTATTACTATGTGGACATTCAGGTTGCCTACCTGCAAGGCCTCTTCTACCTCAAAATTTGTATCGAGTTTGACACACAGAGAGACCTTACAAGTCGACAGAGTAGGGAACCTTCTACTTGTCTCCACTACAAGTGTTGCACAAAGCTTTTCCTTCTTCTTAACTATCTCTTCCCCTTTGACTAGGTGAGAGCTAAGGAAGGAAGGGGCCCTTTGGCATCCTATTGTGCTAGAAAAAGGTAGAGATGTTTTATGAGGTATTGTACTCAACATCGTCATATGTACCAACTTTGTTAACCTAAAAAGGTTGAATATCACCCAGAATGGGAAACTCTTCACCTCCATACATATTTGATGCACTGGTCGAGGGTTGAAGGTATCATTCCGTACTCATCAATCCAAATTCATTAAAGAAAGGCACTGAAGGATGTGTTTCCATGTATGACGTGGAATTTAGCTTCACTTTTAAACTCTCTAAATTAGAGAGGAAGGGTGATTGATCTAAGGGTCTTTGGACCCTTCTCACTGAATGGTCTTTGGACCCTTCTCACTGAAGCCAATCAAAATGATCCAGACAGAGCACAACTGTCATGAATTCAATGAAATTAACTCTAAAGTGCGAACACTAATAATGTTAACTGATGCTCCGGGGTACTAAGATCTAGTTCAAATGTGTATCATATATCATAGTTGTCACGTCTAAGGGATGATTCTAGTCCGTAGTTCCCAGCAACAAGTCATCCTTAGAAAAAGTGACTATAGCTATGTCTTGCGTTAAAACCTCCTCCTTCATTCTCTCTATGGAGTAATAGGAATGCAAGACATCACGCTCTAAAAGATCCTTAACGAAAGTTTCCCTCAGCTTAAAAGATAGAAGGAGAGCAACATAGATGCTCAACGATGTTGGAAACCTTTTCAAAAGCGCTAGCACATTGTAATTCACCCCATTAGAGGGTTTCTTGGTTCTTCTACATTGGGTAGGAACCTTACAAGGGTCATCTACCTTCTGGGTGATGATCTTCCCTTTATCATTTGAGGTAGGCTTAGCTACCCTTGGAAGAAGGAGCTTGTCACTTAGTTAGCGGACCTCTTGAATATCCTTGTTTGGAAACATAGTAGGATCACTCTCAACAGGACACTCAAGAAAGGCTCTATGAAAGGGCTATGAGAAAGAGGTGTCTCACCTACACCATTTGGTGAATCGCTCAAGTCATCATGAGTGTGTTAAGTTTCATTGAAGAAGGGAATTAACGGGTATTTTTCCACTCCATTGCTAAGAATGTCTCAGTGTCATGAGAGGTAAACATTAACACTGAAAAGTACTCAAAAGTGTCTTCATTTTTTGCTTCATCATCAGTACAAAATGCTTCAGAGAAAATAGACTCCTACTTTGAGCTAACGTTTACAGTAGAAAGGAAAGAAAGTATCTCAGCAAAATTACATCACAGGTAGAAGATATAGTAGGAGTGGTTGGAACAACTACAACAACTCCGATTGATTTTTGTCCAAGAGGCTTTTTAAGATACTACTCTAAAATCTCTATCTCCCTCACTTTGTGGCAGGCTTCAAGCTAATTCTTAAAGATGTAGCAGTTTTCAAGCACGTGCCCCAAATGCTTATGTTGTTGGCAATAGTTGGGCTCCTTGGTCTTCTCTATCATGTCGGGCTTCTTCGGAATAAGAAGTTGCATGCTCTGCTTGAGAAAAACTATGAAGATCTTTCGAAGGAAATCTCTCCTAAAAGAGTATATCATATGCTTCTTCTAATTATAATCTTCTAAGAAGAGGAGTGAGCTGGCTCGGTGGATAGAATATGCTTGTTCAGCTTGCTATCATCTGCTTTCAACGCCAAGCTCTCTTTTGTCCTTCTTGAAGGGCTGGCTAAAAAAGGCTTTTTACCTTTGGTTTTATCATCTGACTTGAGAACCAAAAGACCCTACAGTATCCTGCAGGCTAGCTACCTTCTCTATCAAAACCTTGAAGTCCTTGATTGGAGTGATCATGAGCAAAACAAAGACTGGGCCTTTGACTTTGTCCTTAAAAAACACGACAACATTTTATTCCTATAGAAGTCAATCACATTTCATGCTCAAGTTGCACAATGAATAATGAAATGTATCAAAGAATTGTTGTCATTTTGGTGGGACAAGATCAAATCATGCAAAGTGACTCAATGATGCACACCGGTGAAGCATTTCACAAACGCATCTTATAGTTTGGTGAAATTCTAAAGGTGTCGTTTGATATGTCTGCATACCATTCAAACGCAAATCCAACTAAGCTAATAACAAAGAGGCAAAGGAGAAAAATATCATTTTTCCTGACATTGCAACACAATGCATGAAACTGAGAAATGTGTTGATGAATATTTCTGACCCCATCAAAGTTTTTGGAAAGTTAAGGGACAAACCCCGGAGGGTGCAGTATGTACTCATACACCTCGAGGTAAGGTCTACCTCTGTGAAATATAGGCTCAACTTGTTAATCTACTAAGGCTACCTAGACTTTTGCATTCACTAAGGATTGCAGGTGTGAGACTGAAGGCACTCAATCTTGCCTTGCAGGTTAAGATAGTACGACGGGTGTCACCAAACATGTCTCTATTTGTGTAGGAGGTAGGAATATGTTAGATCCAGCTCAGTTAGCTTAATACACTATGATATGGCCAATAAGGAGAGATATCTAACCCTATAAAAGGGTGATATTCTCCTCCTATGAAGGGCCCGCTGATCGGTCATAGGGACATCCTGAGCCTCTACGGGCTCTTAATGATCACACTCATTGAGATCAAAGCAAGGTTGTCATAAGTAGACCGTTAATCCTGAGTAATCACGGTCATGACATGATGAGTTTTCATCTCAAAGTCATGTAACGCTTCGCTGAGGAGGTCATCTTCTTTGAGAAGCTCATCAGGAATATCAAAAAGATCCCTGGATAGGTCCTTTTTAGGATTTAGCTTGGGCTCACCCTTGGGGTTAACCCAAAATAGATGCAAGCTATGATTGACCAAATGGGACAGTATGTTGACCAAAGAAAAATATGTTGAGATTTTCATACCTATTTTACAATGATTTTGATGATATTGCACTTTAAAAAAAGGTATTTTTGATGTTTTGTTGTAGGTATGTTGAATTATGGTCATTGGAGCAAAAATATGCAAAAAGGAGCGAATTTGAAGCAAAAAGGACCAAAATATGAAGATTTAATCTTGGACACCGACGACGAGCTCGATGGCGCCGACGACACGTTTTCCCAAGAGTTCAGAATTAAATATTCTAGAAGTCCGCCGACGAAGCTATCGAGGCCGCCGACAGCGTGCACGTCGGTTCTCTCAATAGATGCATTGAATGTGGACGATTTTTGAAGGGACGCTTGGGCAACTCTTGAAAACTTTTCTACAACTTTAAAAAAAACAATTTGGAGGCAGAGAGGGGGGTGTCCACACGTGTCCATTAGAGTGTAGAGAGTGTAATTTAGGTTTAGTATTGTGAGGAATTCTTTTAGAGATTGTAAGAGTGGAAGGAAAGTGAGAGATTTCTTCCTCCTTGCCGCTTCGAAGGAGAATTTTGTGTGTTGTAAAGAAAGGAAGAGATTCAGAGGAACTTTGAGGAGTTTGCTTGGGGAGGAATTAGAGATAAGTGGTATTTACTTATTGAAGTTTGTATGACTTTGCTTTTATATATAAATTCCAAGTTTTGTCATATTTTTTCTATAAGTTCTGAGTAGTTTTCTCTGTCTTTCTCCTTGTCTTGAGATTTTGTGAAATGGTGATTTGAAATGGTTGAGCCGAGAATGTAAATATACTTGTTAGGATCTTTTCACTTCAATCTTAAATTACTTTCAATCTGGCCAATTGATTTGTTAAAATATGTTTTTGTGATAACTTTTCACTTCAATCTTAATTTACTTTCAATCTGGCTAATTGATTTGTTCAAATATGTTGACTTTTACAACTATAGTGATGATAACATCTAAGATTTAGAGAGGTCAAAGTCCTTGAAAGTTGGGTGCAAATAAATAGGGAAATAAAAATTATAAGGCGTAGAATTGGAGATTTTAGAGTGACAGACTAAAATCCTGAATTCAATCATATCGTTTGGGTGCTGAAGTGTAAATGTTAGCCCTCAGGCGAGGGGAACGTGGGAGCTCTAAAGTAAGAGCCGGTATCATCGCAGCATAACCGCAGATTCAGTAACCAAGCATAGGAATAGTCAATGTTCTTTATGCCTGGTCTAAAGAGTAAAGAATAAGTATGCTCCTATTTGGCATAATACAATTTGAACTGATTCAATTTATCCATTCACTTAAATTTCTTGACAAGGAGAAAGATGCTTTTTTATATATGGAACTTCATATTAGAAACTTTATTAGTAGAATTAGTTAATTAAGAGTTTATTAAAATTACATTTTTATTTCAATTGCTATTAGTAATAAATATGTAATTTGAACTATATTGTTGTGATTAAGTATTGATTTTTTAGATCTTAGTTCGTAGATTCTAATATTACTCCTTGTGGGATCGATATCCAGGACTCCATTAGAGCCCTGTATTACTTGAACGATACCTATACTTGCTTTGATAAGTGTGACTTTGCAATTATTGAATAATTTATACACATCTTTATCAAATCTATAACCATTGTCAAGTTTTTGGCGCTGTTGCCGGGGATTTAAATCTTCTAGCAGCAGTATCAAATTTTTGTATTTTTAAGCATATATAAAGTCGCTGTCAAGTTTTTAGCGTCGTTGTCGGGGAGTAAAAATTAGATTTTTTTTAAAAAAATCATAATTAGAGTAACGAACAAATTAAGACTATTAGAAAACTTTTACTTGAATTAAAACTTATTTTCATATTTAGTTAACTGTTTTTCTGTGTACTGATTTCAATTATATACGTAAATTTCGACTTGAAAATTTTATACCCTACGATTCAGAATTAGAGCGCACAGTTAGGAGAATTAGAAAACTAAGAAAAGAACCTAGAAATCCTGACACAATGGAAAACAATGTTAACAATCAAGGAATAGAAAATGAACATCGTAGAGATATGCAAATCCCACAACAGATGAAATTCACTTATCTATCCAAAATCCTGATGTAGCTGCTAATTCATTTGAGCTTGAACTTGCTATTATCTAAATGGTACAAAATAATCAATTCGGAGGTACACCAAATGAAGATCCTAATTTACACATCGCATAATTCACTTATCAATCCAAAATCCTGATGTAGCTGCTAATTCATTTGAGCTTAAACCTGCTATTATCCAAATGGGTACAAACAATCATGAAGGTACACCAAATGAAGATCCTAATTTACACCTCGCTAGTTTTTTAGAACTTTGTGCTACCTTTAAATATGAGAACGATGTTGTTAGACTTAGAATTTTTCTTTTTTCACTTAGGGATAAGGCTAGTGGTTAAATTCATTAGCACCTGAATCTATTAGAACTTGTGGAGAACTTTCATAGAAATTTCTATCCAAATATTTCCCTCCATCCAAAATTGCTAAACTTAGAAATGACATAACATTTGGGGAGAACTTTCACTGAAATTTCTATCCAAATATTTTCCTCCATCCAAAACTGCTAAACTTAGAAATGACATCCAAAACTGCTAAACTTAGAAATGACATAACATCATTTTGTCAGATTGATGGAGAGTCGAAAAACTGCTAAACTTAGAAATGACATAACATTGTTCTGTCAGATTGATGGAGAGTCAATATACGAAGCTTGGGAGAGATTTAAAGATCTTCTTAGAAATTGCCCTCATCATTCATTACCAGACTGGTGCTGCTAAACTAAGAAATGACATAACATCGTTCTGTCAGATTGATGGAGAGTCAATATATGAACTGCTAAACTTAGAAATGACATAACATCAATTTTGTCAATTGATGGAGAGTCAATATACGAAGGTTAGGAGAGATTTAAAGATCTTCTTAGGAAATGCCCTCATCATTCGTTACCAGATTGGATGATAATCTTCCATCCAAAACTGCTAAACTTAGAAATGACATAACATAGTTCTGTCAGATTGATGGAGAGTCAATATATGAAGCTTGGGAGAGATTTAAAGATATAACATCATTTTGTCAGATTGATGGAGAGTCAATATATGAAGCTTGAAAGAGATTTAAAGATCTTCTTAGATAGAAATTTCTATCCAAATATTTCCCTCCATCTAAAACTACTAAACTTAGAAATGACATAACATTTGGGGAGAACTTTCACTGAAATTTCTATCCAAATATTTTCCTCCATCCAAAACTGCTAAACTTAGAAATGACAATTTTGTCAATTGATGGAGAGTCAATATACGAAGCTTGGGAGAGATTTAAAGATCTTCTTAGAAATTGCCCTCATCATTCATTACCAGACTGGTGCTGCTAAACTAAGAAATGACATAACATCGTTCTGTCAGATTGATGGAGAGTCAATATATGAACTGCTAAACTTAGAAATGACATAACATCATTCTGTCAAATTGATGGAGAGTCAATATATGAAGCTAATAGAGATTTAAAGATTTTCTTAGGAAGTGCCCACATCATTCGTTACCAGATTGGTTGATAATTCAAACTTTTTACAATCTTAGGAAGTGCCTTCATCATTCGTTACCAGATTGGTTGATAATTCAAACTTTTTATAATGGATTAAGATCTCTTAGATCGATTATAGATGCTGCGGCTCGTGGTTCTTTAATGTCAAAACCTTTTGATACCCTCATCATTCGTTACCAGACTGGTTAATAATTCAAACCTTTTATAATGGATTAGTGGGATATGTTCTCATCATTCATTACTAGATTGGTTGATAATTCAAACTTTTTATAATGGATTAGTGGGATCTCCCATCATTCGTTACCATACTGGTTAATAATTCAAACCTTTTATAATGGATTAGTGGGATCTCTTTGATTTTAGATTTTGTGGCTGGTGGTTCTTTAATGTCAAAACCTTTTGATGAGGCTTATTTGTTAATAGAAGAGATGGCTGCCAAAAATTTTCAATGGACATCTGAAAGGGTAAATCCAAAAAGAGAAGCTAATATCCACAATTCTGATGCAATATCTATGTTAGCTTCACAGATTGCTGCAATATCAAATGAATTATTCTCCAACACCTACTATAATGGAAGAGAATTCATCTGGGCAATTTGTGGATGTTCAACCCTTTTATGAGACTTTAAATGCTATTAACAATAGACCCAACAATCCTTATTCAAACTATTATAACCTAGGTTGGAAAAGTCATATTAACTTTAATTGGAATAACAATTCTTCTACAAATCAACAATGGGCAAACAACCCAGTAAACCATGAGAAATTCATCCAACCAAAGAAATGTTAATTATAGACCTTCTTATCCTCCAGGATTTAACAGTAACACTCAATTTAAGGAACAGAAGTTGTTTATGGAAGAGCTGATACTGAACATGGGTCGACAATTGCAGAATCAAGGAAATCAATTCAAATTCAAGGAAACCAGTTACAAAATCAAGGAACTGCTATCAAGAATATTGAAAACCAATTGGGACATATTGCTACTCCGCTTAGTAACCGAATATCGGGAACTTTTCCTAGTACTGTGGAATCAAATCCTAAAGATCAAGGAAAAGAACAGATAAAAGCAATACAATTACAAAGTGGAAAAGAATTGGAAACAAGAGTGCAGAAAGAAATGAAAACTAAAAAAGAGAGTGGATACAGAAAAAAGAAAAAAATCATGAATACCCAGATTTAGAATATCCACTTACATCAATGAAAATTACTGTGGAGAAACCTCTACCACTGTTTCCTCAAAGTTTGAAGGAACACAAAAAGAATAAACAATTTTCCAAGTTTATAGAAATCCTTAAGAAATTAATGGTAAATATTCCCTTCATAGAAGCTTTAGAGCAAATGCACAATTATGTGAAGTTTATGAAAGATATTTTGAATAAGAAAAGGAAGTTCATTGATAATGAGACTATTGTACTTAGCGAAGAGTGTAGTGCAATTATTCAGAAAAAGCTTCTTAAAAAATTAAAAGATCTAGGTAGTTTCACTATACCGTGCGCTATCGGTGAAAGATTTTATGGTAGAGCTTTATGTGATTTGGGAGCCAACGTAAATCTTAGGCCTCTATCAAATTTCAAAAGATTAGGATTATGAGAAGTCTCACCTACTTCTATAACTCTTTAGTTAGCGATCATTCAGTTACTTATCCTAAGAGAGTTGTAGAAAATTTGTTAGTAAAAGTTGATAAATTTATCTTTCCTGTAGATTTTATTATTTTAGATATGGAGGAAGATAAAGAAATACCTATAATTTTAAGGAGACCTTTTTTAGCTACTGAAAGAGCTATGATAGATGTTCAAAAGTGAGAATTAACTATGAGAGTTAACGATCAAGAAGTGACTTTTAACGTTGCGAAATCTATGAAATACCCTACTGTTGAAAGAGATAATGAATGTTTTCGCATGAAAATTAGTGAACATCTATTGAACGAGCATTTTAAAGAATATTTTGAAGAGAAAAAAGATTTTGAAGACAAAGATGAAGTTATTTTGANTATTAAAAGAAAGCTAATCACAACCCCTATAACAGTTTCACCTAACTGGGAGAAATCATTCGAACTGATGTGTGATGCTAGTGATTATTCTATTGGAGCTGTTCTTGGACAAATGTATGATAGGATTTTTAAAGTTATATACTACGCTAGTACAACTCTTAACGATGCTCAAATTAACTACATTGTTACTGAAAAAGAGTTACTGGCTATTGTGTAAAAATTTAGATCTTATTTAATTGGAGCTAAATGTATTGTGCATACTGATCACTTTGCTATTAAATATCTAAAGAATTATTTAATTGAGACTAAATATGTTGTGCACACTGATCACTCTGTTATTAAATATCTGATGCAAAAGAAGGATGTCAAACCAAGGTTAATTAGNGCTCACGGCTCCATTCATGTTAATAAATAGAGGGATTACAGAAAAAAAGGGATTTAATGGAGCCCCTATGGGGTCCTTAAACAAATTACAACTCCACAAAAAACACCGAAACCAAATCCACTACCAAAGAAAATAAAAAAGGACTAGTGATCCCATAGGTACATATATATCAATCCCTAAGTCAGACTTAAATATAGAAAAGGAATTGAAGCAGTAGCAGCATGTACTAAGTCCAGGAGGGCAGCAGCACTCTCATGCCAAACCACAAAAAACCATTAACAGTCTAAATGTGGTTTTGACTAGAAATTCTTAGGTGTGGAAGGTTGATTCTATCCCGATGAAGTAATAAGAGAAGTTGGGAAGGAGGAACAGTAGCCACAGTTGTGATGTTGTAGCTGTGACCATATCTTGCAAGCCAATTGGCAGGTTGGTTGTCCTCCCTGTAAATAAAAGTGAAATTCACTTGGAGATGTGAGGAAAGCCTTTTGATGTTATGAATCCAGTAAGAGTGATTCCATGAATACATATCCTCATTGCTAAACAGTTTGATGGCCACAGCTGAGTCCACCTCAATCCAGAGGATATTCCAACCAACCTTAGTTGCAATAATAATTGCCTAGTAGACAGAAATGATTTCTGTTTCAATTGCACCAGCAGCCAAAACTGGAGTATGGAAATATAGGAGGCAATGTCCAAGGTGATTTCTGGAAATACCACCTACACCAGCCCCTAACTCAGAGAAGCTTCCATCAGTGTTGACATTGATAGTGTTTTGCTTAAGGTGGCTCCATAAGACTTTATTGATTTGGTTAGAAGTTTCCTTGCTATCCAAACAGACTTTGGAGATGTTTGGGAATCTTTTATATTTGATCAGCTTGTGAATGTAAGATATAATATTCATAATCACTTTTTTAGTATTGTAAACCTTCCCTTCAAATTTGATTCCATTTCTATTCAACTAAACAAACCATGCTACAATGAAAGGTATAGTGCATCAATTAGGTAAATGCCAGCTCTGCCAATAATTAATGAGTTTATCCCAAGTGAGATGAAAGGTTTCAACATCCAAGTAGTGCATCAACAAGTTACAAACTTTTTAGGCAAAGTTACATTCAAAGAACAGGTGAGTGATAGATTCTTCCTCTTGAAGACACAACCCACGTCTAGAAGGCCCTCTCAAACCTTTCCACTTGAGTGTGTCATCAGTAGGGAGAAATTGTTTAAGGTCCTCTAACTGAAGAAGGCCATAGAAAGAGATAGAGATTTATTCCAGACAATGTCCCCCAAGAAATCTACTCCCAGTTATAGATTTTGGAGAATATAGTTTTAGTGTTGCTTTGAGTAGAGTAGATCTGCCAAACAGGTGTGTCAATTTTATTCTTGTTAAACTGTATTGGTGCAATTTTTTTGGCTGATTTTTCCTGCAAAATACTAGAAAGTTTTGGGATGGACCAATTGTTGCCATCCTAGTAGTTACCAACACTGAGATTAGGATTAAGGGAGGTGAGAGGAGTCAACCAATCGTTAGGGCACCAATGATCAAGCCAAAAGCTGACACTGCCCTTATCTAAATCTCCAAGGAAGAGGACCTCAACAATATGCTTGATCTTGCGCATCTTCACCAATACTTTGGAATCACCTGTCTTTCTGCCCACCAAAGTAGGATGCTAGTCTTTACAGTATTTACCCCACATAAATTTAGCCCAGAGAGAGGACTGAGATCTAAATTTAATCCACATCTTACACAGGTTGATTTGTATTAGTTGCTTCAGCCCCTTAAAACTAATGCCCCCAGCCAATTGAGGAGTAGCCACCTTTTGCCAAGAAGACCAATGCATTTCTTGTCTCTTACCAGCCCAAAGGAATCTGTTAAAGCCTCTCTCCATCTAAATTTGAGTGCTTTTCTTTATAGCAGACATCTGTAGAATGTAGGAAGGGAAAATTGTTAAAATGCTCTTCAGCAAAGTAATTTTCCCACTAATAGAGAGAAAACATTGGGTCCAGTCAAAGAGGAAGGAGGAGATCTTATTGAGGACTTCCTCAAATTAGATCTGTTTGGTTTTGCTAGTTAGCAATGTAACACCAAGTTACTCGACGAGAAGATGAGTACAAGAAAACCCAGTATAAGCAGTGGCTCATTGCTTACAATGGGAGGAGTTTTTCTTATTAAATATCAGTTGACATTTATCAGCATTAAATTGCATCCTTGAGTGCAGTTGGAACTTTTGTAGGATTTGGAAAACTTTCTTCACTGCATTCTTATGAGCACTTGAAAAAATCATAATATCATCAGCAAAGAGAAGGTGGGAAATTGGAATATTAGAGTTATGATGGTAGCTAGGATAGTTTTGAGGTAGGAGAGTAGCATCAATCATTCTAGATAGGTAGTTTGTGGCTAAGATGAATATGGTGGGGGATAAAGGGTCCCCTTGCTTCAAACCTCTGGTGGCAGTAAATGATCCTCAAGTTTTCCCATTGAGGAGGATTGAGTGGGCATTGTTATTTAACCATCTGTGAATAAGTTGGCAAAAGGAAGTATGAAATCCCCTAACAGTGAGTATATCCAATATAAAATCCCAACTAATTGTGTCATAAGCCTTCTTTAGGTCCAATTTATAGATCAGATTGCCCCCTCTGCAAGGTTTATTCAGATCATCCAGAAGTTCAAGTGCTAGTAGAGCATTATCAATGATAGACCTGCCCTTTACAAAGGCAGTATAATTCGGTTTAATTAGAACCTTGAGGTGGGGTTTAAATCTACTCACAATGATTTTACTTATTATTTTGCTGGGGATAGTAGTAAAGAAAATAGGTCTGAAGTTATCCCAAGTGTTTTGCATTTTTGTTTTAGGATTAAGAACATAAGTGGAAACCTTGAAGTAGTGAGGAAGGTTGTTACCTAGAAAGACACTAACCACTGCATCAATAACATCAGCTTTAACAAAGTCCCAAGTTTTTTTTATAAAAATCTGCAGTGTAACCACAAGGGCCAGCTGCCTTAGAGATATTAACAGAGCTAATGGCCTCTCAAATTTCCTTTTCTATAGGCGGATCAGTAAGATTGAGATTATTTGTGTAATTCAGCTCATCATAAATGTAATGAGTGTCAATTGGAGGCTTGATATGTTGTACTTTATTTAATAGTTTTTTTAAAATACTTAGTTGCATCATCAGCAATGGAAACACTATCATGGAGCCAAATTCCATCTTCATTCTGTATGGTATGAATTGTGTTACATTTCCTTTTGTATTTGATATAAGCATGGTAATACTTGGTATTTCCGTCCCCATCAGTGACGATGTTCACAACTACTGGGATGTTGTGATTGGTCCTAATACTCAAAGCCATTGAGCAGGATGTTGTATGCATTGAGTAGTTCCTCCTCCCCAACAGAGCCTTGTTATGCCTCCTATTCAAGTTTTGTGACATTTCTTTCAGCATTAGTCACCTTAGTGAAAACATTTCCAAAAGTTTCCCAACTCCATTTCTTTAAGGCCTTGCCTATTTTGGTTTAATGTAAGCTAAGCTTCATCAAAGTGTCAGGGGGTGAGAGGTTAGACAACTATTCCAAAATAATTTTTGGGAAAAGAGGATGGGAGGACCACATGTTATGATATCTAAATGGAAAAGTTGTGGGAGACAATTCAGAAGATGTGATGTTTATAAGGAGAGGCCTATGGTCAGAGCTAGTAAGGCTAAGGTGAGTGATAAAAGTGAGCTGAAATTGAGATTGCCAGTAGTCATTCACAAGAAATCTATCCAGTCTTTCCCACAAATGACCCCTTTTGTAGGTGAACTCAGGGCCCATAAATCCCAAGTCAAAAAGCCCGACATTATTGATATTATCATAGAAGGTGGACATTTTAGCTATATTTGGGGACCTGCCACTAGATTTTGCTGTAGAAGAGGCAGTACAGTTAAAATCCCCCCCACTAACCAGGGATAATTCCTTTGCTGGCTGATCGTATGGAGACAATGCCGTAGCTCCATTCTATCTAACTTAGTACAACCTGCATAAACAAATGATGCAAAGCCTCTATGGCCATTAATAGAAAAGGATAAGTGAACAAATTGTTGGTGATCAACCAAAACGTTCCATCTTATTTCCTTTCTATAGAAGATCCAAATTTTATTATTAATATTAGCAAACTGTGTAAAACCATTAAACTTCTTAATGATTTTACTTGGGTGTTTATGCACCATGGGTTCATGAACGACAATGCACCAAAGTTGATGCTTATGGTTAAAATGCCAAACTCTTTTAAGAGAAAGGGGGTTAGCTATACCCCTAATGTTCCAGCATAGAATGTTAATCATTGATAGAAGAGAGTAGAATAGATGGCTGAGACCTTTATCTAGTTATACCTCTATTGAATGTAGAGGGGGAACCATTCTCAGTCCTGGCCTTCCCTTTAGCCATCATAGAACTTGTTCCTTGCTGAAGTTGTTGCACCTGAGTTGTCTTTTTCTTCTTTTTTCTAGTTTTTTGAACTTTCTAATCCTCTTCAATTGTCTGTTGTAACTCAGCAATAGTACTACCCACAATTTCTTTCCCAAACTCTGTGTTGGGAAGACAGTTCTGAACAATTCTTCCCTTACCTCTAATTGAAGAAGAAGGGGGAGTAATAATAATAACTTCATTGACTTCTATTCTCATAGCTCTCCCTGGAGATGTGTTAGTGTTTCATTATGAGTCAAATAGTTCACCTAAAGAATCCTAAGAGGGGGGATCATCACAAATAGGGGCATTCTCAACATAGATCTGCTCAGTGTTCCTTCCCTTGGAAGCAAGCCAATGGGCAGAGCAGTTGCCCTCCCTGGAAATATATTTAAATTCCACCTAAAGTAGTATAAGAGTACTTTCAACTGGCTTTTCCACTTGATTAAGTTCCAAGGAGGAGCTTCATCATTAAGCAAAAAGTTAATGCAAATAGTAGAATAAGTTTCTACAATCATAGGGCCCATATAGCATTGATGTGCAACTCTAATGGCCTAGTAAATAACTCTGAATTCTGTTTCCAAAGCATCAAGGGAGCAGTGAAGTACAAAATACAATTTCCATGAGAGTTCCTAAAGACTCCCCCAACACAAGCATGACCTTTCAAAAAGCTGTCATCAGTTTTAACCTTCAGCCAACCATTAGTAGGAGGCTCCAAAAAACTAATTTGGATTTATGTGGAAGAAAATTTGTCTTGCTGGGTGTTAAATTTTTTATTACATTTGGGAAATGATGATACTTGATAAAATTTTTTATGGAAGAAGTGTAGTTTAAGACCACTGTATTTGGCCCATGAAAGTGTTCCTTAAACTTAACTTGATTTTTGTACATCCATATAAACCAGACAACCGAACAAGGGATCACTAAGAGGTTACTATTTGACCAAAGGAAAATATGTTGAGATTTGCATACCTATTTCATACTATTTTTTATGATATTGCACTTTAAAGAAAGGTATTTTTAATGTTTTGTTGCAGAAATGAAGAATTAATGTCATTGGAGCAAAAACATGCAAAAAGGAGTGAACTTGGAGCGAAAAGGACCAAAATGTGAAGATTTGAACTAGGGCTCCGATGGCGAGCCCAACGGCGCCACGGAGAGATTTTCTCGAGACCTCAGAATTAATTCACTTAGAAGGCCCGTCGACGGCGCCCTCAAGCCGCCGACGGCGAGCTCGGCGGTTATGTCCAACCAGGCTTTGGATAGGATGAATTTTGGAGGAGTGCTTAGGCAACTCTTGGGAAAGCTCATCCACAACTTTAAAAAAAGATTTTAATAGAAAATTAGAGAGGTCCTGGATGTTAGAAAGTCCTGAAAAAGAGGAGAGACTCCAAATTGAAGTGTGAAAAAAGTGTAGAGAGTCTAAATTGTGAGGAATTCTTCGAGAGATTGTAAGGGTGGAGGGAAAGTGAGAGATTTCATCATCCTTGTTACTTCAAAGAGGAATTCTATGTGCTGTAAAGAAAGGAAGAGATTCAGAGGAACTTCGAGGAGTTTTCTGAAGAAGAATTCTGTGTGTTGTAAAGAAAGGAAGAGATTCAGAGGAACTTCGAGGAGTTTTCAGGGAGAAATTAACTGTAAAGAAAGGAAGAGATTCAGAGGAACTTCAAGGAGTGTTCTTGGGGAGAAATTTAGAGGTAAGTTTATTTATTGTTGTAGTTTGTATGACTTTGATTTTATATATGAATTCCAAGTTTTGTTGTGTTTTCACCATGAGATCTGAGTAGTTTTCTCTGTCTTTCTCTATGTATTGAGATTTTTGAAATGGTGATTTGAATTGGTGATGCCATGAAAATGATTAAGAAATTGTGATGATCTTTTCACTTCGATCTTAATTTACATTCAATCTGGCCAATTGATTTGTTATGTTGAGTTTTACTACTAAAGTTAAGATTACATCCAAGATTTAGGGAGGTCAAAGCCCTTGGAAGTTGGGTGCAAATAAATAGGGAAATAAAATTATCGGGCGTAGAGTTGGAGATTTCGGAGTGATAGATTAAAATCACAAAAATGGTTCTATAGTTTGGGTTTTGAAGTGTAGATGTTAGCCCTCAGGCAAGGGGAACATGGGAGCTCCGAAGTGAGAGCCAGTATCCTCCCAGCCTAACCGCAGATTCAGAAAACAAGTGTAGGATTAGTCAATGTTCTTTATACCTGGATCAAAGGGTAAAGAATAAGTATGCTTCTATTTGGCACAATACAAATTGAATTGATTCACTTTATCCATTCACTATAATTTTTTAACGAGGAGAAGGATGTTTTCTTATATATTGAATATCACATTAAAAACCTCATTAGTATAATTAGTTATTTAAGAGTTATTAAAAATTACATATTTATTTCTATTGCCTCTTAGTGACAGATAAGCAAATTGAATTTCATTGTTGCGATTAAAGTATTACTTTTTCTAAAATGTTAGTTCGTAGTTCTAATATTACTCCCTGTGGGATCATATCTAGGACTCCATTACAGCCCTATATTACTTTAGCGATACGTATACTTGCGTTGATAAGTGTGACTTTACAATTATTGGATCGATACGTATACTTGCGTTGATAAGTGTGACTTTACAATTATTGAATATTTATTACGTCCATCTATACGTATACTTGCGTTGATAAGTGTGACTTTACAATTATTGAATATTTATTACGTCCATATTGCGATATGTATACTTGCGTTGATAAGTGTGACTTTACAATTATTGAATATTTATTATGTCCATATTTATCGTATACTTGCATTGATAAGTGTGACTTTACCATTATTGAATATTTTATATATACATCTTTATCGAATCTATAATTGTTATTAAGTTTTTGGTGCAGTTGCTGAGGAATTAAATCTTTTAGCAGCAGAATCTATAACCATTATTAAGTTTTGGTGTCGTTGCTGAGGAATTAAATCTTTTAGCAGCAGTATTAAATAGTTATATTTTTACGATACGTATACTTGCGTTGATAAGTGTGATTTTACAATTATTGAATATTTTATACATCCATCTTTATCGAATCTATAACTGTTATTAAGTTTAGTACAGTTGCTAAGGAATTAAATCTTTTATTAGCAGTATTAAATACTTATATTTTTAAGCATATATAAAGTCGCTGTCAAGTTTTTGCTGCCGTTGTCGGGGAGTATACAAGAATCACAATTAGAGTAACGGACAAATTAGGATTATTAGAAAATTTTTACTTGAATTCCAACTTATTTTCATATTTAGTTAATTGTTTTACTGTGTATTGATTTCAAATTGTATGCGTAAATTTGGACCTGAAAATCTTATACCCTACGATTCAGAATTAGAATGCACTGTTAGAAAAATTAGAAGATTGAGAAGAGAACCTAGAAATTTCGATACAATGGAAAACAACATGAATAATCAAGGAATAGAAAATGAACACTAACCTAGACCCCTATGAGATTATGCAAATCCTACAGCAGATGAAATTCACTTATCTATCCAAATCTAGACCCTTAAGAGATTATGCAAATCCTACAGCAGATGAAATTCACTTATCTATCCAAAATTTGATGTAGTTGCTAATTTATTTGAGCTTAAACCTGTTATTATCCAAATGGTACAAAACAATCAATTCAGAGGTACACCAACTGATGTAGCCACTAATTCATTTGTGCTTAAACCTGCTATTATCCAAATGGTACAAAACAATCAATTCAGAGGTACACCAAATGAAGATAATTTACACGTCGCTAGTTTTTTAGAACTGTGTGCTACTTTTAAATATGATAGATTTTTGAACGATGCTGTTAGACTTAGACTTTTCCTTTTTCATTATGGGATAAGGCTAAGATGTGGTTAAATTTGTTAGCACTAGGATCTATTAGAACTTGGGGAGAATCTTCTACTAGATGGTTAAATTCATTAGCACCTAGATCTATTAGAACTTGGGGAGAACTTTCACAGAAATTTCTCTCAAATATTTCCCTCCATCCAAACAAAACATAGAAATGACATAACATCATTATGTCGAATTGATGGAGAGTCACTATACAAAGCTTGGGAGAGATTTAAAGATCTTCTTAGGAAATGCCCTCATCATTCGTTACCAGATTGTTAATAATTTAAACTTTTTATATTCTTAGGAAGTGCCCTCATCATTCGTTACCAGATTGGTTGATAATTCAAACTTTTTATAATCTTAGGAAGTGCCTTCATCATTCGTTACCAGATTGGTTGATAATTCAAACTTTTTATAATGGATTAAGATCTCTTAGATCGATTATAGATGCTGCGGCTCGTGGTTCTTTAATGTCAAAACCTTTTGATACCCTCATCATTCGTTACCAGACTGGTTAATAATTCAAACCTTTTATAATGGATTAGTGGGATATGTTCTCATCATTCATTACTAGATTGGTTGATAATTCAAACTTTTTATAATGGATTAGTGGGATCTCCCATCATTCGTTACCATACTGGTTAATAATTCAAACCTTTTATAATGGATTAGTGGGATCTCTTTGATGATAGATGCTGCGGCTGATGGTTCTTTAATATCAAAACCTTTTGATGAGGCTTATTCATTAATAGAAGAGAAAATATAGATGTTGCGGCTGGTGGTTCTTTAATGTCAAAACCTTTTGATGAGGCTTATTCATTTGTTACCAGATTGGTTGATAATTCAAACTTTTTATAATGGATTAGTGGGATCTCTTAGATTGATTGTCACCAGATTGGTTGATAATTCAAACTTTTTATAATGGATTAGTGGGATCTCTTAGATCGATTATGATGTTGCGGCTGGTGGTTCTTTAATGTCAAAACTTTTTGCGAGGCTTATTCATTAATAGAAATTGCGGCTGGTGGTTCTTTAATGTCAAAACCTTTTGATGAGACTTATTCATTAATAGAAGAGAATGGCTGGTGGTTCTTTAATGTCAAAACCTTTTGATGAGGCTTATTCATTAATAGAAGAGATGTTGTGGCTGGTGGTTCGTTAATGTCAAAACCTTTTGATGAGGCTTATTCATTAATAGAAGAGATGGTTGTTGGTGGTTCTTTAATGTCAAAACCTTTTGATGAGGCTTATTCATTAATAGAAGAGATGGCTTGCGACTGGTGGTTCTTTAATGTCAAAACCTTTTGATGAGGCTTATTTGTTAATAGAAGAGATGGCTCCCAACAATTTTCAATGGCCCTCTGAACGGGTAAATCCTAAAAGAGTAGCTAGTATACATGATTCTGACCAAAAATTTTCAATGACCCTCTGAAAGGGTAAATCCTAAAAGAGTAGCTAGTATCCATAATTCTTATTTTCAATGGCCCTCTGAAAGGGTAAATCCTAAAAGAGTTGCTAGTATCCACGATTCTGATGCAATATCTATGTTAGCTTCGCAGATTGCTGTAATATCAAAAAAATTAGATCATTATGGGATAAATTATTCTCCAACACCTCCTATGATGGAAGAGAATTCATCTGGGAAATTTTTGGATGTTCAACCTTCATATGAAACTTTAAATGCTATTAATAGAGCCAATAACCCTTATTCAAACTATTATAACTCAGGTTGGAAGAATCATCCAAATTTAAATTGGAATAAAAATTCTTCTACAAATCAACAATGGGCAAACAACCCAGTGAACCCATTAGAAAATAATCCAACCAAGAAAATGTTAACTATAGACCTTCGTTTCCTCCAGGATTTAACAATAACACTCAAATTAAGGAGAAGAAGTTATTTATGGAAGAGTTGATATTAAACATGGGCCAACAATTGCAGAATCAAGGAAATCAATTAAAAATTCAAGAAAATCAATTACAAAGTCAAGGAACTGCTATTAAGAATATTAAAAATCAATTAGGGCATAACGCTACTGCGCTTAGTAACCGAACATTGGGAACTTTTCCTAGAACTGTGGAACCAAATCCTAAAGATCAAGGAAAAGAACAGATAAAAGTAATACAATTACAAAGTGAAAAAGAATTGGAGACAAGAGTATAAAAAGAAAGGGAAACTGAAAAAGAGAAAGTGGATACCTAAAAAGAAAAGGATCATGAGTACCCAGATTTAGAATATCCACTTACACCAATGAAAATTACTGAAACTGAAAAAGAGAAAGTGGATATCATAAAAGAAAAGGATCATGAATACCCAGATTTAGAGTATCCATTTACACCAATGAAAATTACTGCGGAGAAACCTCTACCACCGTTTCCTCTAAGACTGAAGCAACACAAATAGAATAAACAATTTTCCAATTTTTTTAGAAATTTGTAATAAGTTAACGGTAAATATTTCCTTCGTAGAAGCTTTAGAGCAAATGCCCAATTATGTAAAATTTATGAAAGATATTCTGAACTCTTCGTAGAAGCTTTAGAGCAAATGCCCAATTATGTGAAATTTATGAAAGATATTCTGAACAGAAAAGGAAGTTGACGGATAACGAAACTGTTGCACTTAGCAAAGAGTGTAGTGCAATTATTCAGAAAAAGCTTCCAGAAAAATTAAAAGATCCTGGCAATTTCACTATACCGTGTGCTATCGGTGAAAAATTTTATGGAAGAGCTTTATGCGATTTGAGAGCCAACATTAATCTTATGCCTCTATCAATTTTCAAAAGATTAGGATTAAGAGAAGTCTCACCTACATAACTCGTTAGTTAGCGCATCGTTCAGTTACTTATCGTGAGGGAGTTATAGAAGATGTGTTAGTAAAAGTTGATAAATTTTAATTAGCAGACCGATCAGTTACATATCCTAAGGGAGTTATAGAAGATGTGTTAGTAAAAGTGACCTCTATCAATTTTCAAAAGATTAGGATTAGGAGAAGTCTCACCTACTTCTATAACTCTTCAGTTAGCCAATCGTTCAGTTACATATTCTAAGGGAGTTATAGAAGGCGTGTCAGTAAAAGTTGATAAATTTATCTTTCTTGTGGATTTCATTATTTAAGATATGGAGGAAGATAAAGAAATACCTATCATTTTAGGGAGACCATTTTTAGCTACTGGAAAAAAGCGTGATAGATGTTCAAAAAGGAGAATTAACTATGAGAGTTAACGAGAAATAAGTGAATTTTAACATTGCAAAGTCTATGAAATACCCTGTTGTTGAAAGAGATAATGAATGTTTTCGCATGGAAATTAGTGAACAGGAAAATTTTAAAGAACATTTCAAAGAGAAAGAATAATTTAAAGATAGTGATGAAGTTATTTTGGATGAAATAGAAAACAAAGAATTAGATTATGTTCAGGAAAGATTTGAGATGCTAGATATTATAGAAAATGCTGACAAGAATCTATTTCNACAAATGCTGATAAGTATCTAGTTCCGTCAATTATAAAATCACCTGACTTGAGTTGAAAATATTACCTAACCACTTAAAGTATGTGTTTCTGGGAGACTCATCTACATTACCTGTTATTATATCTTCGTTAAATGATTTGCAAGAGCAAAGACTTTTGGAGACTCGTCTACATTACCTGTTATTATATCTTCAGAATTAAATGATTTGCAAGAGCAAAGACTGTTAGATACATTGAAAAAATATAAGAAAGCTTTTGGTTGGACCTTAGCTGATATTAAAGGAATCAGTCCTTTGATCTGTACAGAATTATATTATATAAACAATATAGACCAAGATTTGATCCACAAAGGAGATTAAACCCAATGATGAAAGAAGTAGTCAAGAAGGAAATTTTGAAATGGTTGGAAAATAGAATTATATATCCTATTTCAGACAATGTTTGGGTAAGTCCAATTCATTGTGTTTCTAAGAAAGGAGGGGTGACTGCTGAAGCACAAGAGACTAATGAATTAATACCTATCAGTAAGTTACTGGGTGGTGTATTTGCATTAATTATAGAAAATTAAACACTGCCACTAGGGACGATCACTTCCCTATACCTTTTTTAGACCAAATAGTGGATAGGCTTGTTGGGCACAAATATTTTTATTTTGGATATACTGGCTACCATCAAATTCCTATTGCTCCTAAGGATCAAGAAAAGACAACATTTTCTAGTCCTTTTGGAACTTTTGTTTTTCGAAGAATGTCTTTCGGATTATGTAATGCACTTGCAACATTCCAGAGATGTATGATGTCTATATTTAGNTATAAAGGAATTTCAATCCAATGATGAAAGAAGTAGTTAAGAAGGAAATTTTGAAATGGTTAGACACTGAAATTATATATCCTATTTCACATAGTGCGTGGGTAAGTCCAATTCATTGTGTTCATAAGAAAGGAGGAGTGACCGTTGAAACAGAAGAAAAAAATGAATTAATACCTATCAGACAAGTTACTGGGTGTCATATTTGCATTGATTATAGAAAATTAAACACTGCCACCAAAAAAGATCACTTATCTTTACCCTTTTTAGACCAAATAGAAGATAGACTTGCTGGGCACAAATATTTTTGTTTCTTAGACGGATATACCGGTTACCATCAAATTCTTGTTGCTCTTGAGGATCAAGAAAAGACAACAATTACTAGTCCTTTTGGAACTTTTGCTTTTCAAAGAATGCCTTTTGGATTATGTAACACACCTACAATATTACAGAGATGTATGATGTCTATATTTAGATAATTAATTGATGATGGATTAGAAGTATTTATGGATGATTTCTCTGTATTAGGAACATCATTTGACGCATTCTTAAATTATCTTGAAAAAGTTTTCGAGTTATGCGAAAGAACTAATTTGGTTCTGAATTAGGAGAAAGGTCAATTTATGGTTGCAGGAGGAATTGTGTTAGGGCATAAAATTTTGGAAGATGGTATGGAAGCTAACTCAGCAAAAATTCAAGTTATATCTAAACCAACACCTCCTACTAGTGTAAGAGAGGTTAGGAGTTTTCTTGGACATGTTGGTTTTGATAGGCTTTTGATTAAAGATTTTTCAAAAATAACCGAACCTCTATGCTAACTTTTAGAAAAGGACAAGAAATTTGAATTTACTGAAAAATTTTTAAATGTCTTTGTGTTATTAAAGGAAAAATTAATCTTAGCCCCTATTATAGTTTCACTTAAATGGGAGAAACCATTTGAACTGATGTGTGATGATAGTGATTATGCTATTAGAGCTGTCCTTGGACAAAGGTTTGAAAAAATTTTTAAAGTTATATACTACGCTAGTAATACTCTTAATGATACTCAAATTAACTATACTATTATTGAAAAAGAGTTAATGTCCATTGTGTATGCTTTGGATAAATTTATATCTAATTTAATTGGAGCTAAATGTGTTGTGCACACTGATCACTCTGCTATTAAATATCTAATGCAAAAGAANTATTGAAAGTTGTTTAAGTACCTTTAAGTTATTAAAAGAAAAATTAATCACAGCCCCTATTATAGTCACCTAACTGGGAGAAACCAGTTGAACTGATGTGTGATGCTAGTGATTATGCTATTGGAGTTGTTCTAAGACAAAAGTATGAAAAGATTTTTAAAGTTATATACTATTAAAATTTATGTTTTATTAAAAATTAGTAAAGCTCTTAATGATGCACAAGTTAATTATACTGTTACTAAAAAAGAGTTACTAGCATATGTGTATGCTTTAGATAAATTCAGATATTATATAATTGGAGCTAAATGTGTTGTGCATACTGATCACTCTGCTATTAAATATCTGATGCAAAAGAAGGATGCTAAACAAAAGTTAATTAGATGGATACTTTTGATGAAAGAATTTGATCTTGTGGTTATTGATAGAAAGCGAACTGATAATCAAATTGCTGATCATTTGTCAAGATTAGAAAATTAAGAATCATNTATGCAAGGGTTTGATCTTGTGGTTATTGATAGAAAGCGAACTGATAATCAAATTGCTGATCATTTGTCAAGAATAGAAAATNTAAGAATCATCCAACACTGACAATGAAATTACAGACAGTTTCCCTGACGAACAACTTTATAACACTAATGAGTGGAAAATACCATGGTATGCTCATATTGTTAATTATATTGTAAGTGATATTTTATCACCTATGCTGACATTGCAATAACAAAGGAGATTCATTCATGATACAAAAGCATATTTTTGGGATGAGCCTTATTTATATAAACAATTTAAGGATCTTATTATGAGGAGATGTGTAANGATTACAGACAGTTTCCCCGATGAATAACTTTATAATATTAATAAGTGGAAAGTACCATGGTATGTTGATTTTTGTTAACTATATTGTAAGTGATATTTTTCCACCTATGCTGAAACTGCAACAACAAAGGAAATTCATTCATGATGTGAAAGCATATTTTTGGTATGATCCATATTTATACAAACAATATAAGGATCTGATTATGAGAAGATGTGTACCTTATGAAGAAATTGAGCTAATCATTAAGAAATGTCATGATTCTAAATTTGGANCATTTGTCTAGATTAGAAAATCATGAATTATCTGACATCGATAACGAAATTACATACAGTTTCCCTGATGAACAACTTTATAATATTAATGAGTGGAAAATACCATGATATGTTGATATTGTTAATTATATTGTAAGTGATATTTTTCCACCTATGTTGACATTGCAACACATGCCGATATTGTTAATTATATTGTAAGTGATATTTTGCCAACTATGCTGACATTACAACAACAAAGGAAATTTCTTCATGATGCAAAAGCATACTTTTAGGATGAGCCTTATTTATATAAATAATGTAAGGATCTTATTATGAGAAGATGTGTACCTTATAAAGAANTTTCCCTGATGAACAATTCTATAATATTAATGAGTGGAAAATACCACGGTATGTTAATATTGTTAATTATATTGTAAGTGATATTTTGCCACCTATGCTGACATTGCAANGTGAAAAATAGTATGCTGATGTTGTTAATTATATTGTAAGTGATTTTTTTCTACCTATGCTGACATTGCAAAAGCAAAGAAAATGCATTCATGATGCGAAAGCATATTTTTGGGATAAACTTTATTTATATAAATAATGTAAGGATCTTTTTATGAGAAGAAGTGTACCTTATGAAAAAACTAAACTAATCATTCAGAAATGTCATGATTCTGAATTTGGAGGACATTTTGGGATAGATAAAACTGCTTATAAAATTTTACAAGCTAGATTCTATTGGCCTACTATCTTTAGAGATGTTTATAGATACATAAAAACTTTGATGTTTGGGGATTAGATTTCATCGAACCATTTATTCCTTCATTTGGGAACTTATACATAATAATTTTNAATTCATAAATGTCATGATTTTGAATTTGGAGGACATTTTGAAACTGATAAAACTGCTTATAAAATTTTACAAGCTAGATTCTATTGGCCTACTCTCTTTAGAGATGTTTACAGATACATAAAAACTTGCAAGCTGGATTTTATTGGCCTACTATATTTAGAGATGTTTATAGATATATAAAAACTTGTGAACGATGTCAACGAGTAGGTAATATATCTAGAAGAAATGAAATGCCTCTGAATTTCATATTAGAAGTTGAATTTTATTGGCCTACCATATTTAGAGATGTTTATAGATATATAAAAACTTGTGATCGATGTCAACGAGTAGGCAATATATCTAGAAGAAATGAAATGCCTCTGAATTTCATGTTAGAAGTTGAGATATTTGATGTTTGGGGATTGGATTTCATGGGATAATTTATTCCTTCATCTGGGAACTTATACATATTAGTTGCGATAGACTATGTTTCAAAATGGATTGAAGCACAAGCTTTACCTCATTGTGAGGCTAAAAGTGTTTCAAGATTTTTAATGAAAAATATTTTCACTAGATACAGAATGCCGAGAGTGATTATCACTGATGGAGATTCCCATTTCAGAAATAAATACATTCAGAGATTGACAGAAAAGTTTAATGTTATTCATAGAATCTCTACTTTCTATCACCCTCAGACCAGTGAGTTAGCTAAAGTTTCTAATAGAGATATTAAACAAATACTAAAGAAGACTGTAAACCCCAGTAGAGTAGATTGGTCCACTAGACTGGATACTGCATTATAAGCTTACAGGACTGCTTATAAAACTCTTATTGGAATGACTCCTTACAGACTGTTTTTTGGAAAGACTTGTCACTTACCAGTAGAATTAGAGCATAAAGCATATTGGCCGATTAAGAAATTCAATTATAATTTGAAAGATGCTGGTGAGAAGAGATTGTTACAAATGAATGAATTGAAAGAATTAAGAAATGAGCCTTATGATAACGACAGAATTTATAAGGAGAAACTAAAGTTATGGCATGATCGGAAGATTAACCAGAAGAAATTTAAACCAGGACAAGAAGTTTTGTTTTACAATATAAGGCTGAAGTTTTTCCCTGGGAAATTGAAGTCTCGTTGGTTAGGACCCATTACTGTGACTCGAGTTTATACTTACGGAGCTGTTGAAATTGAAGATCAAAAGACTGGGAATCCGTATTTTGAGGGTAAAAGACTAAATTTTAAAGAGGTTTTATTGGTCAGTCAACCTGAATAATATCTGAATAGGTCGAGCTGACGACGTTAAACCAATCGTTTTATGGGAAGCAACCCATAGTTATCTTTATTTTTATTGTGATTATAATGTTTTTGTTTGAAATTATCGTTAGTTTGTGGTAGTATTGAACTCTACAACTCGTATTTACCCTTAAATCATCATAAAAATTGGATCCATAGAGAAAATTAGAACGCATTTGGACCAGAGCGAAAATGTGAAATTTTTGCCTTGGGCGCCGACGGCGGGCTCGACGCCGCTGACAGCGGGTTTTTCCTGAGAGTCCAGACAATTAATTCTCAAGGCTTTCCAACGGTGCCATCAACGTCGCTGACGGTGAGAACGGCGAGATAACGGTTTCCAAAGTTTGAAATGTCAGTTTTTGGTGGTTTTAGGCGAGATTTACTCCCTATAAACTTCCAAACTCGGTTCTTAAAATCATATTACCCAAAAACAAATTAAAACTCCACCAAATTTATCCCTATGGCTTCCAATTCCACTGAAAACCCTAGATTTCGAGTGTTCAACCGGAGAAAGTTTGTTAGTTCTGAGGCGCAATGAATCTTCAACAAGGTGCTGACAAAGAGGAGATTAATCAAAGAAAGAGGATTCGTGAATCGAGGATTGAACAATCCTTCGACAGTAATTTAAGAGTTGATTGTGCGACGACGATGGGAATTGTTGTGCCACACTACTGCCGCCGTAGGCGTTCCTATGGTAAAGGTTTTTTATGCTAATTTGCATGGAATCAACTAGGGAGTTGTTTATGTGCGAGGTAGATGAATAACTTTTACTAATGCATGAATTAATGAGCTATATATGATCGAGAATGTTCCTGTCTGCCATTATTCCAACTTTGTCCCGACAAGAAATCTGATGAATGAGATCTACCAAATTTTGACGGACGAGACTGAATACTGTGAAATGTGAGAAAACGGGTATGTTAGTTTCTCTACTACACTTCTAAACCCCATTTCTAAACACTGACACTTCTTCATTTCTACAAAACTATTACCGACAATGAGAATCGATAAAGTTACTAAAGAAAGTGCTATTCTGAATTACTGTATTCAAATGGGACTGCCGATTGTATTGGATTGATAATTGTGAAGTCTGTTTTGGGCCTGATCGTTCATGGATCAACTTATGGGCTTGGACATCCTTCCACAATTTTCTTACCTCTGCAGTCAGTTCTAAGTATCTTATGAGAATTGGAAAAAGGTACTTCTACCGTGGAAGCCTTTAGAACTAACCGAGAAGTTCCCAGCCAATGAAGATGAGAATAATATGACTATTATTGTCGATCAATCGTCTCCGAATTCACTACCTATTCAGCCTCTAATTCCGAACAAGACACTAGTGATCCTGCGCAGAATCAGGAAACTAGAGAAAGAGGTACAAAACGTTATGAATACAATTAACAATATCTCTAAAATTTGTTATCATCTAGACTGGAGGATGAAAGAGCATTTTGATCACGCTGGACATATCGAAGGAAGTTTGATGCGATTGATGAGAAAGATGGGATTGATAGAAGAGGACTCTACTGAAGAATTCCCATATCGACCCTTCTATAACCTCTTCATTCATGTTCAATTGATGGGCGATATCAGAGGAGAAACAAGCACTGAGTCGGAGGAGTAGTAGATTTACTTTACTACCTATATGTCTATGTATGTGATTTGATTTGAACTTATGTATTTGCTTTACTTTTGAATTTTGCTTTTAGATCTCAGTATAGCTGAGATTGAGCATAAAATATTTGTTTTCAGCGTTTAGAGTGTTGTGTTTTGAATTGCGACACTTAATTGATGTATTAAGGTCGAGAAAATACCAAAGTTATGTGTGTTGTGTAACGTGTATTGTAACCCTTGGATTTTATATATAATTATGATGTTTTATGTTGTGAAAGTTTATTTGTGTTAGTACATCATTTAATCACTTAAAACTTATGTCTAGAATGATAGAACGGATGTCGACGAGGCTTGAAATTGATCAAAATTGCAAAAATCTGAAAATTGAACAAATTTTGAAATCTCGCCGACGACGCCATCGACACCGCCGACGGTGGATTTTTCCCGAGACTTAGGCTATTTAATTCAATAGAGTTGACCATGTCAAGGAGTGAATCAAGTGGAGGTCTGGGACATCCTGACCTCATTTATGCACTTTGCAAACTTTCTGGAGTTGAAGCAGGAGATGATGAAGAATGGGTTTACCCTATGAAACCCATTAGTAAAGCTAATTTAAAGACGTATGAATCCCATGAAGGATGGAGATCTGGGAGTAGGAGTAAAGAAACTTCTACTAGTAGAGATATCTCCTCTACTAGTTATGACATTCCTTCTTCTAGTTCCCCTACCCTTCATGATTTAATGAATGAGTTAATCTTGTAGCAGAAGAGTATAGAGAAAATAAATGAAAGAATTGGGGGATTAGAACGTAGACATGATTATGATAGTGAGTACCTACAGAAACATTCCGACTTTGAGATAGCTTACTACGAAACTCAGGCCCGACACTACAGAGGTGAGCCTGGGCATTCTAACTTCGAGATAGCTTCCTACGATCCTCAGGCCCGACACTGCAGAGGTGAGCCTGATGTTACTTTTCCTGAATGCCCCTGTTATACTCAGTATCAGCCCAATCCACCTGCTGACCAAGGAGACGAGGATATAGTATGAGATTTTGATACATGATAGTGAATGATGTACTTTTGTTTTGTGATTTTGTGATAGAGATAGATGTATGTTTGTTTGTACTTTCATTTTATTCTATATTTTATTTTATGTTTGCAGTTAGTAATTTTTAATTATTGCTATAAATTTTAGTGTTGTAGTTTGAAATTTTCATGTGTAGTTATAATAAACTTTGATTAGTACTTTGTAAAATTGTAATGTGATGTGATTTTTTTTGCATTATGATGTATTTGCAAATTTTTTTATTTAGTATTGTGATGTGTTAGTGAAATATTGAGTTTGTATATTTGTTGACCTCACTTTTGATTGAGGTCTAAAAATTTCTTTAGTAGCCTAGGTCTAGCCATAGGACTTTCCTATTGACTAGTCTTAGAAAACTAGAAAAGGTACCCTCACCATTAGAAATTTAAAACTCTTCTCTTTACTCAACTTGAAGTTGCACATATTGATCCTAACCTCTTACAATTAGTAGGTAAGATCATTATGAGAAAACTCAAGAGGAGTTCCTATAGGACTACTTGGCCTTAGGATTGACCCTGGGTGTTGGTTTGGAAGTTAAGATACATAATACCCTCACAATACCCTGGCTAGAACCAATACATACGACCCAAAATGAGAATTTTATTGATCCATGGTTCATTTAGAATGGATATCTATCCAATGCTAATTGAAATGCTCATCTTAGGTCTTTTTCCCCAGACACTCCCAAATTACCTAACTGCCCTTGGGACTCTTCTTTAACCCAAAATCCCAAAAAATTCTAAANCGGGTGTTGGTTTGGAGTTAAGGTACACAATACCCTCACAATACCTTGGCTAGAACCAATATATACGAACCCAAAATGAGAATTTTATTGATCCATGATTCATTTAGAATGGATATCTATCCAATTCTAATTGAAATGCTCATCTTAGGTCTTTTGCCCCAGACACTCCCAAATTACCTAACTGCCCTTGGGACTCTTCTTTAACCCAAAATCCCAAAAAATTCTAAAATTCTCAAAAAATTCCAATAAATCCCAAATATTCCCAATTTTATTTCTTTCAACTACCACATGACCCAATTTGGCCCTTTAAAGACGCAAAATTCCCCAAATCCATCTCAAATGTCTATCATTTTCATCTTAATTGACCCCAATTCCAATCCTAAGCTCAAATTCACTTTTGATATGACCAAACTAAATCAAGCTCAATTGGTCCATGATTTGATTTTGATTTGGGTCAAAGCCCCAATCTTGACCATAAGACTTTATCTCATTCAATTTGAACCCATAGCCTAGTCAATTGGCCTCAATTAATATTGCAAAATCTTTAAAACATTCTTACACATCAAAATCAACCATCAATTGTCCTTGATGAAACCTCAAATCCATTTGAATTTTGGTCTAAATTTCCAAATTTAGCCCCAAATTGACTAAATCCCCAAATTTCACCCAATTGATTGCCTTAACCTCAAAATTGGCATCCAATTCATGTATTAGCCCCAATATTGGCTAAAACTCCAAAGCTCAACAATTGAATGCCTTAGACCTCAAATTGGAATCCAATTTTTGTTGAAAATCCTTCTTCAACAATTGAATGCCTTAGACTTCCAATTGGCATCCAATTTTTGTTGAAAATCCTTTATAAGGTCATTTGTGACAAAATAAAACAATTCCATATGCATAATTTGGGTCTAAAACCAAAACCCATCAAAATCCATCCAAATTGACCACCAAATCAACTTCTAATTTTCATCCTTCATGAAAATTGTTCATTATGATGTTTTACACCAACAACAACAATTAATTTGATTATTCAAATGATGTTTTACACCCGAATCAACTTCAAAACAACTTTCATCCTTCATGAAAGTTGTTCATAATGATTTTTTACACCAACAGATCAACTTCAAAACAACTTTCATCCTTCATGAAAGTTGTTCATAATGATGTTTCACACCAAAAACAACAATCAATTTGAGCTTAGCCCATAGCTAGCTCAAGTTTGACCTAAGTTTAGCCCTACACAATAATCAATTTGAGCTTAGTCCAAGGCTAGCCCAATTTTGACCCAAACTTAGCCCAACATGCTTAAAATGGGTCAAAAATAAAAAATCCACCAAACTAGTTTGACCCAAACTTAGCCCAACATGCTTAAAATGGGTCCAAAACCAAAAATCCACCAAATAATTTGACCCAAACTTAGCCCAACATGCTTAAAATGGGTCAAAAATCAAAAATCCACCAAATTGTTTAACCAATTGACCTCAAAATGACTTTCCCCTTTCATGAAAGTTGTTCCTCATGATCTCCTACAGGACCCAAACTTAGCCCAATATGCTTAAAATGGGTCAAAAATAAAAAATTCACCAAATTGATTTAACCCAAACTTAGCCCAATATGCTTAAAATGGGTCAAAAATCAAAAATCCACCAAATTGATTAACAATTGAACTCAAAGTGACTTTCACCCTTCATGAAAGTTGTTCCTCATGGTCTCTTACACCAAATGTCATATTTAATGGTCAAACACAAGATTTGGTCATGTGCACCTCCTTGGACTTATGGCCAAATCCAAACCAATTGAGGTTGGTATGGTCAAATGAGCCTTACCTTAACTCATCCTAGACTCTAGAGTTGAGATAGTACAAACACAAGATTTGGTCATATGCACCTTCTTGGACTTATGGCCAAATCCAAACCAAGAGCTTTGTATGGTCAAATGAGCCTTACCATAACTCATCCTAGACTCTAGGGTTGAGTTTAAAGCCAGCCATCCACCCATGGTTAAGCTTGATATTTATCCCATGGGTAATTTTTTTTTAAAATTTTTAAAGAGATAAGGAGGGGGTTAAATCAAAGTACTTGTCATACCACATGTCCATACCCTATGGTGCCATTTTTACTTCATTGATCCTACCCTTGGTTAGCCACTTCAACCCAAGCTATAACCCAAAACCGTGAGCCCCCACATGGCCAAAACCCAAATTCATGCCAAGAGGCCACCTCAGCCCAAATTGAGCNACAAATCCACCATGGCAATCCAATTTTGAGCTTGAATTCCTGCCCAAAACTAGGAAAAATTCCAATCCCAACATACACAACACCAAACTCCAAATAAATTGGTCCTACACCTTCACAATAGTGAAAGAAGCCAAACCCCCATCAATTCACTCTCGGAGCAAAGGTATAACCTCACTTACTCTCCCGAGCCTTCACGAGCTCTCCATTTACAATGGCTTAATCATTAAAATCCATTAAGAAATGAGAGAGATATTAAGGTTTTAAAATGGACGGCTCTCGGTTAAGCCTANCTAAATTTCATGTTAGAAGTTGAGATCTTTGATGTTTGGGGATTAGATTTCATGGGACCATTTATTCCTTCATTTGGGAACTTATACATATTAAATGCAGTAGACTACGTTTCTAAGTGGATTGAAGCACAAGCTTTGCCTTGTTGTGATGCTAAAAGTGTTTCAAGGTTTTTAATGAAAAATATTTTCACTAGATATGGAATGCCTAGAATGATTGACGGAGGATCCCATTTTTGGAATAAATACATTCAGAGATTGGTAGAACAATTTAATATTCAAAGAATCTCTACTACCTATCACCCTCAAACCAGTGGGTTAGCTGACGTTTCTAATAGAGAGATCTAAAAAATACTTGAAAAGACTGTAAACCCTAGTAGAGTAGATTGGTCCACTAGACTGGATACAGCATTATGGGCTTACAGGACTGCTTATAAAACTCTTATTGAAGTGACTCCTTATAGACTAATTTTTGGAAAGACTTGTTACTTACTGGAATAATTGGAGCATAAAGCATATTGGACGATTAATGAATTTAATTATAATTTGAAAGTTGCTGGTCAGAAGAGATTGTTACAATTAAATGAATTGGAAGAATTAAGAAATGAATCTTATGATAATGATTGTAGAAATTAAAGTTATGGCATGATCAGAAGATTAACCAGAAGAACTTTGAACCAAGACAAGAAGTTTTGCTTTACATTACTAGGCTGAAGTTATTTTCTGGGAAATTAAAGTCTAGTTGGTTAGGACCATTTATTGTGACTCAAGTTTATAATTGCAGAGCTATTGAAATTGAAGATCAGAAGACTGTAAATAGATTTAAAGTAGATGGACATAGATTAAAACCATATTTTGAGGGTAAAAGACCAAATTTTAAAAAGGTTTTTATGGTCAGTCAACCTGAATAACACCTGAATAGGTCGGGCTGACGACGTTAAACCAAGCACTTTATGGGAGGCAACCCATAGTTATCTTTACTTTTATTGCAATTATAGAAGTTTTTATTTGAAATTATTGTTAGTTTGTGGTTGTATTGAGCTCTACTACTCTTATTTACCCTTAAATCATCATAAAAATTGGATCCATAGAGCAAAATCAGAATGCAGTCGGACCAGGCGAAACTGTGCAATTTTTGCCTTGGGCACCGATGGCTCCCTTGATGCTGTCGAGGGCGGGTTTTCCTGAGAGTCCAAGAAAAATAAATATAGAAGGCTCGTCGACGCCGCCCTCGACCACGCCGACGGCGAGACCGGCGAGATGGCAGTTTCTGGAGTTTGAATGGTGGTTTTTGGCGGTATTTGAGCGGGAGTTACTCTTTTAAACTCCCAAATTTCATTCCTAAGTTCATATTTCCCCCAAAAAAAAAGTGAAACTTCACCAACTTCATTCTTATGGTGTCCAATTCCTCTGATAATCCCAGAATGCAAGTGTTTAATTGACAAAAGTTTATTAGTGCGGAAGCGCAACGAAACTTCAACAAGGTACTGATGAAGAAAAGATTGATCAAGGAACGAGGATTCATAAATTATAGATTGAATAATCCCTCTACGGTAATTGATTAGATGATAGTGCAGCGAAGATGGGAAGTGTTGTACTATACTACCGCCACCGTGGTTGTTCCTATGGTAAAGGAATTGTATACAAATTTGCATGGAATCAACCAGGGAGTCATTTATCTGCGAGGTAGATGGATCACTTTCACTCTTGCATTAATCAATGAATTATACATGATTGAGAACGTTTCTGTCTGCCACTATTCCAACTTCATCCCAACAAGAAACCAGATGAATGAGATTTACCAATATTTAAGAGACAAAATTGAAGACTGGGAAATGAGAGAAAACAGATATGTTAGTTTTCTGCGACACTCCTAAATACAGTTTTAAAACACTGACACTTCTTCATTTCTACAAAACTGTTACCGATAATGAAGATCAGTAAAGTTTCTAAAGAAAGTTCTATTCTGAATTATTGCATCTAAAAAGGACTGCCGATCGATATTGGATCAATAATTGTGAAGTCGGTTTATGGCCTGATCATTCATGGATCAACTTATGGGCTTGGACACCCTTCCACAATTTTCTCACTTTGATTTAGTTCGATGTATCCTAAGAAAATTGGGAAAAGTTACTTCTACCTTGGAAGCCTTTGGATGCAACTGAGAGATTCTCAGCTTTTGAAGATGAAAATGACTTGACTATTATAGTAGATCAAGCATCTCAAAATTCACTGCCAGTTCAACCCTTAGTTCCTGACAAGACTCTAGTGATCCTGCGCAGAACCAAGAAATTGGAGAATGAGGTCCAAAATGTCATGAATGCAATTAATAATATCTTTGATTTCTTCGATCATCTAGATTGGAGGATGAAAGAACATTTTGAGCACTATGGACATTTAGAAGATAATTTGAAACGGCTGATGACGAGGACGAAATTGATAGAAGAGGATTCTACCGAAGAATTTTCATACCGACCCTTCTACAACCTCTTTGTTCATGTACAATCAATGGGTTATTTCAGAGGAGAATCCAGTACTGAATCTGATGAATAGTAGATTTATATTGCTACCGCTCTGTCTATATATATAACATTATTTGATATTTACATTTGCTTTGCTTTAGAATTATGCTTTTAGATCTCTGTATAATTGAGACTAGGTATAAGATGTTTTGTTTTCAGCGTTTTGAGTGTTGTGACTTGGATTGCAACGCTGAATTAATGTATTGAGATTGAGAGAATATCAAACTTTGGTGTGTTATGTAACATATACTGTACCCCTTGGAATTTATATATAAATGTGATGTTTTGTGTTGTGAAAGTTTATTTATGATAAGTACATCATTATGTCTATAATGATTGAACGGATGTCGTTGAGGCTTGAAATTGATCGAAATTGCAAAAATCCATGTCTATAATGACTAAACGGATGTCATTAAGGCTTGAAATTGATCAAAATCGCAACAATCTGGAAATTGAACCAATTCAATGGAGATGTTTGAACGGATGTCGTTGAGGCTTGAAATTGATCAAAATTTCAAAAATCTGGAAATTGAACCAAATCAATAGAACCCTACAATGGCGCCCTCGATGCCACCGACGGCGGACTTTTCCTGAGACTTAAGATATAATTTCAATAGAGTGCGCTGACGGCGCTGAAGACCCCGCCGACGGTGAGATCATAAAAAACACCTTTAGCCGCGATTTTGACCAGTGAACCGCCACTATTCATCATCCCCTTCCTCCGAAAAACATAATTTTTGACCTAGGGCTTGAGAGATCTTAGATTGTGAGGAGATTTCAAGGCATTTAGACACCAGATTTGATCATCTCTAGGTAAGAGCTTCACTCCTAACTAAAAATATTTGATTTGCACCTTGAATTTCTTCCACATTGAAAGAATCCAAAAAATTTGTGAATGCAAAGAAAATATTAGGAAGAAATTCATGGAACTTAGTGTTGAACTCTTAGAATTACTCCTGGAAGCCATTATTTGCATATTTGAAGTATATTTTGGAATTTTTCTATAATTGTGATTAGATTGAAAAGGATCCACTATAAAAGAGATGACTTGAGCTCGATGAGTCTTGCTTCATCAATGTGAAGGCTCAATCGAGGTTTACTTCAGTATTTGAAGGAAAGAAGTGTATACAAGATCGAGTTTTTGAGAGTTTGGGAGGAGAAATTGAACTAGTTATTACCGAGCGGAGGTTGGAAAACTTCTGTTACACCACTAATAAAGTTTCTACAAATATTGTAAAAAAATTTTATGCCAACGTGTTCTATTCTGAGGATGAAATCTTTCAAGTGCGGGGATTTTCTGTTAAATTTAATGTCGCCTGCATCAGCACGTTTTACGAAGTCCCAGACTCTTATAACTGGCACTATGTATCCTTTAGTACTTTTGAAGGCCCCCTGAATGATGTGATCAACTTTCTCACTGATGGGAAAGGAACGTGGAAGATTAAGAGGAGAACGGGTAAACTTTTTTGCTTCCATGTTGAATACCACCTCTAAGGCGTTGCACTATTTTGAAAATGAGTAAATTTTTCTGCTTCCAAGTTAAATGCCACTTCTGAAGCGTGACACTATTTTATTTCCTCTACTATGCTACCGACTTATCACCATATTGAGGTAACTAGAGATAGAGCTATTCTGAATTTCTATATTCATAATAATAAAAATATAATGTGGGGAGAATCATTTTTAAGATTATATTGACTACAGCAAGGAGTGAAACGAGTGGAGGTCAAGGACATCCTGGCGTCATTTATGCACTTTGTCAACTTTCTGGAGTAGAAGCTGGAGATGATGAGGAATGGGTTTACCCTATGAAACCCATTAGTAAATGTAATNCCCCACTAACAGTGAGCTTGCAAAAAGACACCTTTAACCAAGATTTTGACCAGTCAACCGCCACTATTCATCATCCCCTTCCTCCTAAAAACGTAATTTGGACTTAGGGCTTGAGAGATCTTGGATTTGGAGCGATTTCAAGATTTTTTGACACCGGATTTGATCATCTCTAGGTAAGAGCTTCACTCCAAAAAAAAATATTTGATTTTCACCATGGATTTCTTTCAAATTGAGGAGTTCCAAAAAAATTGAGAATGTGAAGAAAATATTAGGCAGAAATTCATGAAACTTAGTGTTGAACTCTTAGAATTATTTTTGGAAGCCATTATTTACATATTTAAAGTATATTTTGGAATTTTTCTATAATTATGAATAGATTGAAATGGCTCCATGACAAAAGAGACGACTTGAGTTCGACGAGTCTCGCTTCATCAATGTGAAGGCTCAATCAAGATTTACTTCAGTATTTGAAAGAAAGAAATACATACAAGATTGAGTTTTTGAAAGTTCGGGTGGAGAAATTGAATGAGTTATTACCTAGCGGAGGAAGGAAAACTTCTGTTACACCACCAATAAAGCTGCTACAAATATTGTCAAGGAATTCTATGCCAACGTATTCTTTTCTGAAGACGAAATCGTTCAAGTGCGGGGATTTCCTGTTGAATTTAATGCCGCGCCCGCATCAACACCTTTTATGAAGTCTTAAACTCTTATAGATGTCATTATGAATCCTTCAGTACTATGGATGGCCCCCTAAATGATGTGATCAACTTTCTCACTGATGGGAAAGGAACATGGAAGATAAAGCAATGAGAACGGGTAAATTTTCTGCTTCCAACTGAATGCCACCTCTAAGGCGTGACACTTTTTTATTTCCTCTACTCTGTTACCGACTTATCACCATAGTGAAGTAACCAGAGATAGAGCTATTCTAAATTTTGGTATTCAGAATAATAGAAATATAAATGTGGGGAGAATTATTTTTAAGAATATATTGACTACGGCAAGGAGTGAAACAAGTGGAGGTCTAGGACATCCTGGTCTTATTTATGCACTTTGCCAACTTTCTATGAGTGAAACAAGTGGAGGTCTAGGATATCCTGACCTTATTTATGCACTTTGCCAACTTTTTGGAGTTCTAGGACATCCTGACCTTATTTATCCACTTTGCCAACTTTCTAGAGTGAAAGGTGAAGGAGATGAGGAATGGGTTTACCCTATGAAACCCATTAGCAAAGCCAATTTGAAAAATTATAAATCCCATGAGAAATGAAGAACTAGAAGTAGAAGTCAAGAACCTTCTAGTTGTAGAGATGTCCCCTCTACAAGTTATGACCTTCAACCTCTAGTTTCCCTACTCTGACTGATTTGATGAATGATGACCTTGAAGCGGAAGAGCATAAAATTGATAAATGAAATGATTGGAGGTTTAGAATATCGACATGATTATGATAGTAAGTTCCTTCAGAGGCATGCAAATTTTGAGGTAGCTTACTACGAAGCTCAGGCCCGACACTACAGAGGTGAGCCTGATGTTACTTTTCCTGAGTGCCCCCGATATACTCAATATCAACCCAATGCACCTGCTGATCAAGGAGACGAAGACATAATTTGGGATTTTGATATCTGAATTTAATTGATGTACTTGTACTTGTACTTTTATTTTTGTGATCTTTTGTAATAGAAATGGATGTTGAATGAAATTGATGTACTTATATTTGTACTTTTATTTCTGTAATCTTTTTGTAATAGAAATGGATGTTTAGTGTATTTGAGCATTCATTTTTATGTTGTACTTGGATAATTTTACTTTTTTTTATAAATTTAGTGTGGTAGTTATATTTGCATGAGTAATATAATTGATGTTGAGTAGTATTTTGTAATTTTTATTTCGCATTTTAATTGTGATTGTTTGTTTAGTATTGTGGTTGTGTTAGGAAATACTGTGCTTGTTTAATGTTTTAGTTTTATACTTATTTCAAAATTTCATTACCCAATATTTCTCTAATGATTTATATGTGTAGAAAGCTCCTAATATTACAGACCAGGTGAAATAAAAATTTTGAGAAGGACTACAAAAATTTCAAAATGATCAAAATGCCTAAAATACTGAGGTATGATTTATATTTAGAGTTTTTTCTTTCCACCTATATCATTTTATATTAAATAATTTAAGTTTGGGGGAGAGAAGAAAAAGATTAACTCTTAGATGTCCTCTATTTAATTATTTTCAAAAATTATTTATATGATTTAAAGTAGTGAATTTAATTCAGGTAACTATTTTTTGTAGCTATTTAAATATTATGGTAGATTTAAAGAAATATTTTTGTAATGAAAATTATTTTTGTAACTTAAGATATTTTAGTATAAGAGAATAACACTATAGTTAACTATTTAAAGTAAAGGAAACTATATTTTGAAGTATTAAGGATCTGCAAATTCATTTGAGACTGGGGCTCAATGATGTAAAAGCTATGAAATATTTATAAGGTAAAGGCATGCTTTGAGTTTCAAGTTTAGGGAAAGAAAGGTGATGTTTAAAATCACTAAAGGTTATCCAGATATAATAATCCTCACTTGAAAAAGGAAAAAGAAAGGATTGACAAAAATCCCTGAAAAGAAAAGAAAAATATATGGAGAACAATCCAAATGAAAAAGAGAAAAGAAAGAAAAAAAATCTGGAAGTGAGGAGAAGCTTGAGGATATGCCTAATAAAAAAATGGCTTCATTGGACTTACCTAAAGGGAAAACCTAAATACATTTCTGAACTTTTATTTGTTGATTAGATCTTTTACTAGAAGTGTTCTCATGAAATTCCTATCCCTTAGTATTCTAAGTGACTTAATATTGTAGCATATAGTCATTCTTGAAATGAATATAAGACTAGAACTCTTAAACTTGATGACTAGATAATTTTGTAGCTATAGAGTTAACTTAATTACTTGAATTTTTTCTGAAAATCTCACTATAGTATATATCTAAATCAAACTTATAGTATTTCTGATTTAAAACTTTACTACAATAGATCATAACTTTTATCTAGTACTAAAGTTACTTGAAGACAAGTAATAGTTAAGTTTTGGGGATTTTGACCAAAGGAAAATATGTTGAGATTTTCATACCTATTTTATACTGTTTTTTATGTTAATGTACTTTAAAGAAAGGTATTTTTGATGTTCTTTTGTAGGAATGAAGAATTAGGGTCATTGAAGCAAAAAAATGCAAAAAGGAGTGAATTTGAAGCAAAAAGGACCAAAATGTTAAGATTTGAACTAGGGCGCCGACGGCAAGCCCAACGGCGCCGACAGCGAGTTTTTTTTTTAGACCCTAAAATTAATTCACTTAGAAGGCCCACCGACGGCGCTCTCGAGCCACCAACGGCAAGCTCGGCGGTTATGTCCGACCAGGCTTTGGATGAGGACTAATTTTGGAGGGGTGCTTAGGCAACTCTTAGAAAAGCTCATCCACAACTTTAAAAGAAGCTTTTGGCCAAAAATTAGAGAGGTCCTGGATGTTACAAAGGTTCTGAAGAAAAGGAGAGACTCCAAATTGAAGTGTGCAAAAAGTTTATAGAGTCTAAATTGTGAGGAATTCTTCGAGAGATTGTAAGAATGGAGGGAAAGTGAGAGATTTCTTCCTCCTTGCCACTTTGAAGAGGAATTCTGTGTGCTGTAAAGAAAAAAAGAGATTCAGAGGAACTTCGAGGAGTTTTCTTGGGGAGAAATTAGAGATAAGTTTACTTATTGTTGTAGTTTGTATGATTTTGATTTTATATATGAATTCCAAGTTTTGTTGTGTTTTTCCCATGAGATCTGAGTAGTTTTCTCTGTCTTTCTCTGTCTTGAGATTTGTGAAATGGTTATTTGAATTGGTGAAGCCATGAAAATGTTTAAGAAATTGTGATGATCTTTTCATTTTGATCTTATTTACTTTCAATCTTACCAATTAATTTGTTAAAACATATTGAGTTTTACAACTAAAGTGAAGATTACATCCAAGATTCAAGGAGGTCAAAGCCCTTAGAAGTTAGGTGCAAATAAATAGGGAAATAAAATTATCGGGTGTAGAATTGGAGATTTTAGAGTGACAGAACTAAAACCCCAATTTGGTCCTATCGTTTGGGTGCTGATGTGTAGATGTTAGCCCTCAGGTGAGGGGAACGTGGGAGCAGTCATATCGTTTGGGTGCTGAAGTGTAGATGTTAGCCCTCAGGCGAGGGGAACGTGGGAGCTCAATTCAATCCTATCGTTTGGGTGTTGAAGTGTAGATGTTAGCCCTCAGGCGAGGGGAACGTGGGAGCTCTGAAGTGAGATCCGGTATCCTCCCAGCCTAGCCACAGATTTAGTAAACAAGCGTAGGATTAGTCAATGTTCTTTATGCCTGGACCAAAGGCTAAAGAATAGGTAAGCTCCTATTTGGCACAATATAAATTGAACTGATTCACTTTATCCATTCACTATAATTTTTTGACAAGGAGAAGGATGTTTTCTTATATATTGAATATCACATTNAGCTTCTATTTGGCACAATATAAATTGAACTAATTTATTTTATCCATTCACTATAATTTCATGACAAGGAGAAGGATGCTTTCTTATATATTGAATATCACAATTAAACCCTACTTTAAATCATTAGTTATTTATTATTTATTAAAATTATCTATTTATTTCAATTACCTATTAGTGACAGGTAAGCAAATTGAACGTCATTGTTGTGATTAAAGTCTTGCTTTTCTAAAGTCTTAGTCCATAATTCTAAACTACTCCCTGTGGGATCGATATCTAGGACTCCATTAGAGCCCTATATTACTTATGCGATATAGATACTTGCGTTGGCAAATTTGACTTTAATATTATTGAATATTATATTTATACATCTTAATCAAATTAGACACATCTATAAAGTCACGATAAATTCTTTGGACGCCGTTGCTGGAAATCAAATCGTTTAGTAGCGCCATCAAATCCTTGTATTTGTCAATTTACAAAAAGTCAGTCAGTTATATCAAAACTACCTCTGCCAACAATAGTAAGAGGAGTTAGGAGCATTTTAGGACATGCTGGTTTTTATCGGAGATATATTAAGGACTTTTCAAAAATTACTAATCCTTTATGCCAACTTCTAGAGAAGGATACAAAATTTGACTTTAATCAAGATTGGCTTAAAGCCTTTGAAACTTCAAAGGAAAATTGATCACTGCTCCTATAATTGTTTCACCGGATTGGGAGAAACATTTTGAATTATTGTGTGATGCTAGTGATTATGTAATTGGAGCTATTTTAGGGAAGAGATATGATAAGATTTTTAAAGTTATTTACTATGATAGTAAGACTCTTAATGATTCTCAAATAAATTACACCACCACTGAAATAGAATTATTAGCTATTGTTTATGCTTTTGATAAGTTTAGATCATATCTGATTGGAGCTAAATGTGTTGTGCAAACTGACCATTCGACTATTAAATATTTGATGCAAAAGACGGATGGTGAATCAAGATTAATTGAATGAGTACTTCTGATGCAAGAGTTTGATTTTGTAGTAGTCGATAGGAAACAGATTGATAATCAAATTGTGGATCATCTATTGAGGCTATAACAAGAAGAAATACTTGATATGAAAAAAGAGATTAATGAAACTTTTATTGATGAACGACTTTATGTTGTAAAAAGATCGGAAATACCTTGGTATGCGGATATTATAAATTATATTGTTAGTGGTATTTTACCATACATATTACAAAATAGCAAGAAAAGAAATTCATTGATGATGCAAAATCATATTTTTTGGATGATCCATATTTATATAAGCAATATGAAGATTCAATGATGAACCGATGTGTGCCTTATAAAAAATTCAAGAGATTATTCAAAAATGTCATGATTCTGAATTTGGAGGACATTTTAGGAATGATAGAACTGTTCACAAAATTTTACAATCTGGATTTTATTGGCCTACTCTATTTAGAGATATTAATATATATATCAAAACATGTGATCAGTGTTAGAGAGGAGTGTTGACCTCACTTTTGGTTGAGTTTTAGCTTTTCCTCTTTAGTAGCCTAAGGACTAGCCATAGGACTTTCCTATCGACTATTCTTAGAAAACTAGACAAGGAACCTTCACCATTAGAAATTCTACACTCTTCTTTACTCAACTTGAAGTTCCATATATTGGTTCTAACCTCTAGCACTTAGTAGGTGGGGTCACTATGGGGGAACTCAAGGTTAGTCACCTTTAAGACTGTTGGGCCTTAAGTTTGACCTAGTTGTTGGTCTAGGGCTTAAGGTACATACTTGAACTCACCATCACTCCCTATCCTAAACTTAAAACTTCTAGGCTTTTGTTCCTTGATAGTTTTGGGAGACTCCTGTAGGTGGTCCCCTAAACCCACTAGCCCTAGGCTAGGGTTTGGCTAAGACCACTACATAGAGGACCCAAAATAGGTGGTTGGCACCCCAACTTTACCAAGACACCCAACCTAGCCTTTTGCACCTAAATTCCCCCAAATTACCAAAATACCCCTCTTTGGCCAAAAATTCCAAAAATTCCAAAAAATCTAAAAAATTCCCAATTTCATTTTTCTCAACTATCACATGACCCAATTTGACAAATTTGACCATCTTTGATCAAAACCCCAAAATTGCCCTTTAAAGGCCCATATTTTTCCCAAATCACTCCAAATGTTTATCAAATTGGTCTCAATTTCCCAATTTCAATTCTAAACTCAAATTAACTCTTGATGTGACCAATCTAGACCAAATCCAAGCTCAATTGTTCCATAGTTTGAACCCAATTTTGAGCTAAACCAAAAACTTGATTTTGTCCCTATGACTTGGTTCCACCAAATTGAACCCATGGCCTACTCCATTTGTCATAATTTGTGTTGAAAAACCTTCATAGCATCCCTATACATCAAAATTGACCTTCAATTGGCCTTGGTGAAGCCTCAATTTTATTTGATTTCAACCTAAGNGATTTTATTTTTCTCAACTATCACATGACCCAAATTGGTCTATTTAACCATCTTTGATCAAAACCCCCAAATTGCCCTTTAAAGGCCCATATTTTTCCTAAATCACTCTAAATGTTTATCAAATTGGTCTCAATTTCCCAATTTCAATTCTAAACTCAAATTCACTCTTGATGTGACCAATCTAGACCAAATCCAAGCTCAATTGTTCCATAGTTTGAACCCAATTTTGAGCTAAACCAAAAACTTGGTTTTGGCCCTATGACTTGGTTCCACCAAATTGAATCCATGGCCTACTCCATTTGCCATAATTTGTGTTGAATAACCTTCATAACATCCCTATACATCAAAATTGACCTTCAATTGGCCTTGGTGAAGCCTCAATTTTATTTGATTTCAACCTAAGTTCAAAAGCCCCAAATTTACTCCAAATTGACCATGTCTCAAAATCTCACCAAATTGATGGTCTTAGCCCCAAAATATCCACTCCATCTCTTCATGAAAAATATTCAAAAAATCTCCCTTGATCATCTAAACCATTTAATTTGGACTTATCCTAAGGCTAACCCAACCTAGACCCATGTCTAGCCCAACATGCCCAAATAGGCCAAATTTAAAAAATCCCTCAAATTGACCTCCGAATTGAAATCAAAATCACTTCAACCCTTCATCAAAAATCTTCATAAAAATCATCTACACAATGTTGATCAATTAATTGGGTCAATTGACATGGCTAACCTAGCCCGAACCCAAGCTTTGATCACTTGAACCCACACTGAACCCATGCATTAAAGATGGTCTAAGTACCCCAAAGTCATCAAATTAATGACTCCAGAGACATGAAATGGACCCTAGTAACCAGCCTAAACCCCATGAAACCACCTAAACTAAGCCATGGACCAAAGGTCCCCTAAATCAAGGGATTTAATGCCATATTTGCTTAAGCCTTAGATATTTTTGCCAAAATAAAGCATAAACTCATTAAATTACTGTGACATATTCTCCTCGGTTCCCTGAGCTCCTAGCCACCTCCCCCTGGCTGGCCCCAAAAAATGGCCAAACTGAGAGCCAACCCCATGGGATTAAACCCAAATCAAACCTAGAGGCCACATCATCCAAATTGAACTTTAGAGCTTCTCTGCCCTCCACTTAGGCAGCACATTTCACCCCCCAAGTCGCCATGGCAGCAAGTCTAAGGCTATTTTTATAAAATGCTCCCTTCCACGGCCATAGAGGGAGAGCTAAAAATTTCTCTAAGATACTTCCCCAAATTGATCCCAAAGCCTCTTTGAGACCTCCTTAGTGCAACCCAACCACCACATTGCTCTGAATCTCCTTGCCGGAGCCCAATTTTTGAGCTTAAAACCTTGTTGGAGGTAGGAAAAAAATGTACACATCTCTAAACTCCACTAAACTAAAATTAAACTCACCCACACCTTCACCACATTGAGAGAAGCCAAGAACCTGTCAAATCCCCCTTCCATAGAGCCCCTAACATAGCTATAGACCAACACCTGAAATTGGTCTTGGTCGAATTTGGGTCTAGGCATTTCACCAAGACCAGAGGCACAATCCTTAGCCTCCTTGGACCCCAACAAACGAGCAAAGAACCTCTGGTTGAAGCTTCCCTTCTCAGATCCAAGGTATTGAACCTCTCTTCCTCCTGAGCTTATTTTGATTCTCCATTTGATTAGGCTTAATTTAATTGCATGATTACCATATGGATATGTTTGTTTCACTTAGACGAGTCCATAGGATCAAACTCGAGATGATTTGGTTAAGTCTAGGCTGAGATCTTAGAGTTTTAATTTGGAAGATCACAGGATCACTTTATCGGGGATGATGATGGAGAGTCATTCAATCGCGCGTGTATCGGATGGACGGTCGAGATGAAGCCGGACAGCGCTTCGGAACATAAACCGCGGGCCAAGTCAGCACTAAGGTGGATGGCAACATCAAATGAGAATGCACCGCGTGGAGCTTCGGAGCCGTCGTAGGTTGAGGTGGTGCCGCGCGTTTAAATAGATAAATAAGGATTTAAAAAAATCAAAAAATGGTCCTTAGCTTTAAAAGTCCATATCTTGGTGTAGAAAAATCACAAAAATAAAATAAAAATACCCACTTACTCAGTGAACAGAGGAGAAAAGTGTGGAAAAAAATTTAAGTCCATGTGATGCTCATTTTATTTTTAATTAATTAAATAAAAATTTGAATATTTTGATTCTCCATGCATTTTGACTTAACACCATAGCTTAAATTTTTAGCATGTTGTTACCTTTGTCTTAGGAAACACTGCCTGATTTTTCTAAAGTCAGGGAAGCTCCCTAGACAAAGAATCATATTTTTCAAGTTTATGAGCATTATTTACTTAAAATAATCATGGAAATTAGCATGTTGCTTAGAAAAAACCAAGAAAATTTTAGAAGGTTTATGATGGCTAGAAAACCTTTGGGAAAATTTCTCATAAGCCAAGCCATTCAAAATACACATAATCTTAACAAACCTTAAATCACTAAAATAATTAATTTTAAAATATAAAAATAATAAAATTAGTTGATTTATGATCTCCACTATTGTTTAGGATCCAGAGAGCTCACCATAAAAATTCTAAAGCATTTTGGGTTCATTTGGTAACTTAAATTGATTTTTAAAGATAAATAACATTTTTGGCACTTAAATGATTTTTAAAAATCAAAATATAACTCAAAAACTCATAAAACTAGGTTTTTTTAGTTCTCTATGATCAGGGGTATTTTCTAAAAGTAAAATGGTATTTAAAATAAAAACTTCTTTTCTTTAACCTATTAAAAATCCATAGAAATCACAAAAATAATAAAATTCATGAAAATGTTCTAAATTACTTCCTAAGCTCTTAGAAACAACTAAAATATTTTTCCTGATTTTCTAAATAAAGATGTTGAATTTCAAAGCTTAAAAATAATTTTTAAAGGTTAAAATGGGTTTTCACTAAGAATAATTCTAATAAATCAAATAAAACTTAGAAAAATATAAAATTTTCTCCTTTGAGTTCTCTGAAGATTTTCAAAATTATAAAACTTAATTTCCCCATTTAAATTATTTTATATTTAATAAATACCCAAGAAATTGAAATAATTCTTAAAATTCAAATAAAATTCAAAAAATCATGAAATTTGGTCCAAAGGCTTCTCTGGTCTAGGTCTACCTTTAGTAAAAATTTCAAGGGATTATAATTTACATTAGTCAAGTTAGGAATTTTCTTTGAAAAATCCTATTTTTACATGAAAATAATTATATAAATTAAACTAAATTTTCAAAAATCACATTTTCTCCTCTCATGTCTTAATTGACCAATGAATGAGGTAGGATAAAAATTTCAAAATCATTAGGATTAAATTTGATAAATTCTGAAGTGTTAGAGTAAGGGAAAATGTTTAATTTTGAAAATTTAGCCTTAATTAACATTTAGTCTTAATCCAGGGAGGGAAATGGGCAACCTCTGATCTTAATTTGGATGTTTGAAACACAAAGGGTTAATTAGTAGAAACCAACTTCACTTTTTTAATTGAAAAGATAAGTTAATAAATTTCTAAAATTATTAAATTTATAAGTTTATTAAAATTAAATTACAATTACAACTAAATTAAGACATCTCTATCGGATGATCGGAACTTTCTCGGAGGAGGTAACCTACGGTTGCTAACGAGGCTTCCCACAATCTAAGTGAAATTATGGAACTCATTAAGTTGAGTTTAGTAAGTTCATTTGGACTTAGTGAATCCAATAGAAAATAGTGGTGTCGGAACGAGGGAACTGTAGGATCCTAACCGGTGTCGCTCTAATCAACTTTAGCATGCCCCCATAAAATTTAAGGAACTACAACCATAGGGCCACCTGATTTAACATCATAACTTGACACACTAGAAAACTCAAACTCATCGCAGCATGGAGCTTGGAGCTAGCATGGTGGGCAGCACAGCCATCTTCAACAGCATAACATGCCTTCCCCAGCTAAACCAATCTTCCTTCCTTAGATATAAACAACAAAGCCACAAGACTTTGAGTTTTCTTGCTTATGCAACGTAAATCCTCACCTTATCTTTAGGCCTTCGTAAAGCCCTGCTATACAATATAAGCCCTAACTCATCTTAGGATACTGAGGTTGTCGTTTGTCACAACCTAAACCCTCACATCTTCCAGGCTATTTGAATGATAGTTTCACATGAATGTAAGCCCTAACTAATAAAATTGGTAGGATTAAACACCTATATATTTCTCCACAAAACTAAAGCCGAACATTAGGATAGCTTGGGAAGTCACCGAGGTTCTCCTCTATATCCATGATATCCCCTAGTTCTTCCTCCTTTGGACTTTATAGCAAAAAAGTATTCCAAATTTGAACCAATCCCCTTTCACACCTCTACGTCCGATTTCATTGAAAAGTCCTACCCTTTGGAACTCCTTGAAGATAATATTTCCCGATTTTTATCGAGAGTCTTCTTAGGTGACTTTTGTCATTTAAGATGTAATTAACTATAGGGTCTTGCCCTTATAGGAAGCATGTCCGAACCCAACTTAATATAAATCCTATTTAATTTTTTATATTAAATAGCGGAACTTGTCGGCAAATACAAAGGTTTCGCAGACCAAACGGATGTCATATATTCCTTAGTTTATTTGGTTGAGCCTCATCCTCAATTCTTGTGTTTATCCTTTGGGATAGATACAGGATTTGAGGTACAATTTGGCAAATACAAAGGTTTTGCAGACCAAACGGACGTCATACTTTCCTTAGTTTATTTGATCGAACCTCATCCTCAAGTCTTGTGTTTATCCTTCGGGATAGGTACAGGATTTGAGGTACAGTGCTCTTTCATTTAGTCTTGTGTTTATCCTTCGGGATAGATACAGGATTTGAGGTACAGTGCTCTTTCATTTTACAATGGTTTCGCAGACCAGACGGACGTCATACTTTCCTTAGTTTATTTGATCGAGCCTCATCCTCAATCTTGTGTTTATCCTTTGGGATAGATATAGGATTTGAGGTACAATGATCTTTCATTTAAACTATGAAAAAGATGGAGTCAGTTTGATTTCATATTTTTCTAAAACTAACTATATATGTAAATCAAAACGTTCTTCCAAAGCGGGCGATGTGATTTTGATTTCGGTGACTGACAGCTTCTTACGGGCAACTCTCCAACCAAAAATAGCACCGATAAGTAGGTAATATTTTAAGAAGAAATGAAATGCCTCTAAATTTTAATTTAGAAATTGAAATTTTTGATGCATGGGGATCAGATTTTATGGGACCATTTATACCATCATTCGGAAATAAATACATATTGATTGTAGTGGATTACTTTCAAAATGAATTGAAGCAATTGCTTTACCTTGATGTGATGCCCGTAGTGTTTCAAAATTTTTAATTAAAAATAATTTTATAAGATATGGAATGCCGAGAGTAATCATTACCAATGGATAATCTCATTTTAGAAATGCAACAATTGCAAGGTTGGTGGAAAAATATAATATAGTTCATAAAGTTGTAATTGTTTATCATCCCCATATGAGTGGTTTAGCAGAAGTATCTAATCGAGAAATTAAAAGAATTATGGAAAGAGTGTTAATCCTAGTAAAATGGATTGGTCTACTAGATTAGATACTACATTATGGGCATATAGGACAACCTATAAGGCATCTATAGGAATGCCCCCTTATAGATTATTTTTTGGGAAGACCTGTCACTTACCAGTTGAATTGGAACATAAAGCTTATTGGGCTATAAAAGAATTCAATTTCAATTTGAAAGAAGCAGTTGAGAAAATATTATTGCAATTGAATGAGCTTGAGGAAATTAGAAATGAATCTTATGATAATGTGAGGATTTATAAGAAAAAGATGAAAAAATGGTATGATTGGAAGATAATAAAAAGAGAATTTGAACTTGGGCATGAATTTTTATTATACGATACAAGATTGAAATTATTTTGTGGAAAATTGAAGTTTAGGTGGACATTCAAAGTTATAAAAGTCTTTCCCTATGGGGCAGTTAATATTAAAGACCCCAAGACTGGAAGAATATTTAAAGTGAATGGGCACAGATTGAAATCATATTTTGATAGTCAAAGACTAGATTTTAAAGAGACAGTAATGTTGGGTCACCCAGAATAATACTGGGAATGTTAGGCTGACGACATTAAACCAAGTGATTTTTGGGAGGCAACCCATTTATATCGCTGTTTATCTTGTTTTTGTGTTTATTTTGTTTGAGATATTTCACGTATATTTATGGTTATATCTTTATGTAGTCCTTGTATTTAATAAAATAATTAAAAATATCTTTTTTTGCCTTATTTTACGGAAAAATTGAGAATTTATTGGATCGAAATCGAAACAGCAAAAATTCTAGAACTGTCGCATGATGCACCCCTTTCTAGAAAGCTGGCGCATGATGCTCCACGGGTCTGAAAATATTTAAAAATGTGTCAAATGGCAGTTTTTGGCGGTTTCTTCTTCATATAACTCCTAAAAACCGAATCCAAATCACATTTTAGGAAGGAAAACGAGGGAAGAGTCACTGTTTTTCAATTCCTACGGCTTCCCACTCTAGAAACTCTGCTAGATTTAGAATTTTCAATCAGAGAAAGTTTGTCAGTTTTGATACATAGAAATTACATGATCGAGTTTTAGTGAATAAAAGGCATATCAAATAAACAAGATTTATGAATCGAGGATTCAAAACGTCTAATACTCGAGTAGAAGAAACTATTGTGCAAAGGTGTTGGGAAGTACTTTGCTACACTACTGCCACTGTTGTTGTTCCTGTAGTAAAAGAATTTTATGAAAATCTTCATGGGATCAACAAAGGAATGATTTACATGTGTAGTAGGTTTGTGCAATTAACTCCTTTAAGAATAAATGAGATGTTTATGATTGAAAATGTGTTTATCTGCCATTATGCAAACCTTTACCAGAGAGAATATGAATGAACTCTACCACTACCTTATGAATGAAGATGCTAATTGGGAGACCAGAGATGATGGAAATGTAAGTTTTCCTTCATCATTTTTAAATCCAATTTCAAAAGCTTGACACTTCTTTATTGAATTGAGATTACTGCCCACCATGAAAATTAGTAAGGTCACTAAGGAGAGTGACATTCTGAATTATTGTATTCAAACTAGAAAGCCTATTGATGTTGGAGCTATTATGGTGAAATCAATTTTGGGTTTGATTGTGAATGGAACCGCAACTAGACTGGGACATCCATCAACTATTTTCCTACTATGCAGTCAATCGCAAGTACCTTATGAAAGTTAGGAAAAAGTGTTGCTTCCTTAGAAGCCGATGGATTCAGAAGTCTACTGCAACTGTATTGGAATGAGAGAAGAAAATGATATGAATGTATTGATGGATCAAGGATCTCAGAATTCATCTCCTGTTCCGCCCTACTACAACTCTAGTGTATTTTCAAAGAGGATCAAGAAGATAGAAAAATATGTGTAGAATCTCATGCATTTAATTAGGAATATTACTGAGAGGCTGGATCATCTAGATTGGAGACTGAAATAATATTTTGAACATACAAGGCATATTGAAGATGGATTGGTACGTATGTTCAAGAAACATGCTTGGATTGAGGAAGGAAATTAAACTGATGAATTTCCATTTTGACCTTTTACAATCTGCATGTGCACTACCAATCGATGGGAGATATCCAAGAGGAAAATAGTGAAGATGATGATTGAACTTAATTTATGCACGAAATGCTTTGTGTAGTACTATTTGTTTTAGTTTATTGTGTTGGATTGCATTTCCTTTCTAATGAACCCTATTTATGTTTCTATTTCGAATTTTGATGTATAGATTTCAGTGTTAGGATGTTGGTTTGCTTTAAAACACTAAATTTGATGTTTGTTGGCTTGAAAAATATTAGTTTGTAATAGCGTTAATTTTATATAAAAATTTGAGTTTCGTGTTGTTTATGAAATTATGGTGTTAGTGTGATCTTTATGTATGCTTAGAAAGGTTTATTTGAGTCAAATAGAGGTTGACATAAAGCGGTATGGAGCATATTTCCACAAAAACTATAATATGGAAAATTTGAGCTCTGACACATCATGTGCCAAATTGGCGCTTGATGCACCAACTTATAGAGACTTGGCACATGATGCGTCAAAGGTCCGAACACACTATATTGCCTAAAAAATTGCAAAATCGCACGAACAAACTTTATTTTTGCTGCTAGAGTCATTTCTACCTTAAGACCTTATCCTAAGGCATCACATTGTGGGCAATAAAGAAGGATTTGAAGGCTAAAAACTGTATATTTCATCTTCTCTTGGTAAGAGCTTCACTTTAACATAAAAAAATTTTATTTTCACCATGGATTTTGGGAGATCCATAAATTGGAGTTTTTGATGAAAAAACTTGAAGAAAACTCATGGAGAAAAGTTTCTTACCAAATAACCTTGCTTGAGGTGTTAGATTTTTGATTTAGTAATTTATTTGGACTTGCATTTGTGATGACTGAAACATCACTGAAGGAAGTCATTTCATTATTGACTGATGGAATAGGGGAATGGAAGATTAAGAATAATAAGATAGTTAAATTCCCTACTTCTACATGGACTATACAGTTAAAAATATGGCACCACTTCATTTCTGCCAAGCTATTGCCAACAATTCATTTGGCTGATGTTATTAATAAAAGAAATGTACTCAACTATTGCATTCAGAACATGAAGGCAATAGATGTGGGTGCACTTATAGTTTGGCATGCTCAAAGTATTGCTGGTAGTTCTACAGCTGGAGGATTGGGATACCTTGCCTTGATTTTAACTCTATGTGAACAATCAGGAGTAGAGTCTCATAGAAATGAAGAGAGATTGCAGCTGCAAAATCCGATTGGGATGCATAGGATTCAGAGAGTAGAATCATTTGTTGAGTCTAGAAGTTGAAGAAGGGATAGGCCCTCTACATCTGTTGTAGCTACTTCTAGATTTGTATCACTTGAAGGTATTTTGGATCAATTGATGATTCAACAGATGGATATAGTAAATATTCAAACTCAGTTGGGAGAGATAGGAGCAAGGAATACATATAACGATGAATATCAGTAGAGTAGGGTTCAGTATGATATTGACTTTGAAAATGCCATGGTAAGATACCTTAAGGGTAAACCTAATGTGGACTTTCCTACTTGCCCCAGTTTCACTCCCTATGCTCCCATCCATGATGAAAAAGAAGAAGAAGAAGAAGGAGATGAAGATTGATGTTTTATGAGTCTTGTTTGGTTGTTTTGCTGTCTGTTTGTTGTTTGTGTTGGTATTTGGATGTACTTTTATTTGGAAATGCCATTTTAAAAGACTTTTATTTGAACATGCCATTGTAAGAGACTTTTATTTGAAAATTCCATTGTAAAAGACTTTTTATGTTGTATTGTGAAATGAATCTGTAATAGTTATTGTAGAATTTTATTTTTTTTCTGCATTTTTAGTATTTTCAGTTTACTTTGTCAATTTAGTTTTTCAATTTTTGTATTTATATTTTTAATTCTCAGCAAGTTCCCTAGAATATATTATGTTTTATTTAATGCTTTAAAGCTTGTATGTAGTTTAACAGTTAGTACATGCACTATACCAGAGTCCAGTTTCATATTAAAAAATCCTCCATAGGTCAGCAGTTTCTCAAGTCTTATACTTTAAAAAGATCACCCTTAGGACTGCTGGACCTTACGGTTGACACTAGGTGTTATTCTAGGGCTTAGGCACTCACTTGCAATCACTTGTACTCACAATCACTCATTACTCTAAACCAGAAACTTATATGCTTTGGTCCCTTGATACTTTTGGGAGACTCCTATAGATGGTTCCTTAAACCCACTAGGACTGGGCTAGGGTTTAACTAAGACCACTACATAAAGGACCCAAAATAGTGTTTCCATTGGTCGATGGCTTATTGATGGTGGTTGGCACTCCAACTCTACCGAGATACCCAACCTACCCTTTTGCCCCTAAATTCCCCCAAATTACCTAGATACCCTCGCGACCCCAAATTTGGCCAAAATCTCCAAATCTAGCCAAAATACCCAACTTGATTCAAAAATTCATTTAAAACACTTTGAAAACACCCAAACAACCCAAAATCCTCAAATTGGCCAAATTACCAAAATGCTCCCCTTTAGCCCAAAATTCCATAAATTCCAAAAAAATCCCAAAAAGTTTCAAAACCTCCCAAATATTCCCAATTTTATTTTTCCCAACTATCACATGACCCAATTTGGCCAATTTGACCACCTTGATCAAAGCCCCAAAATTGCCCTTTAAAACCCCATATTTTCCCCAGATTACCTCAAATGTCTAGTCAATTGGTCTCAATTTACCCCAATTTCAATTCTAAACTCAAATTTACCCTTAATATGACCAATATAGACCAAATCCAAGCTCAATTGGTCCATCATTTTGACCAAATTTTGATTTAAACCAAAAACCCAATTTTAGCCCTATGACTTGGCTCCACCAAATTGAACCCATAGCCCACTCAATTGGCCACAATTTGTGTTGAAAAATATACATAGCATTCCCACACATCAAAATTGACCTTAAATTGGCCTTGGTGAAACCTCAATTCAATTGATTTCAATCTACGTCTAAAAAGCCCCAAATTTGCCCCAAATTGGCCATGTCTCAAAATCTCACCAAATTGAGGGCCTTAGCCCCAAAATTTTCACTCTATCCCTTCATAAAAAATCTTCAAAACACCTCCCTTGATCATTTGGACCATTCAATTTGGACTTATCCTAAGGCTATCCCAACCTAGACCCATGTCTAGCCCAACACACCAAAAATTGACCAAATTCCAAAAATCCCTCAAATTGACTTACCAATTGAACTCAAAATCACTTCAGCCCTTCGCCAGAAATCTTCATAACAATCATCTACACAATTTTGATCAATCAATTGGGTCATTTGACATGGAAAATATAGCCCAAACCCAAACTTTGATTACTTGAACCCACATTGAATCCTGCATTAAAGAAGGCCTAACCACCCCAAAGTCATCAAATTAACTCCACCTCAGCCATTTGTTAGACCCTAAGACTGAGCCAAAACCCATCTAACCACCTAAACTAAGCCATGGACCAAAAGTCACCCAAATTAAATGACTTTATTCCCAAAATGCACATGCTTAAGATACCCTTACCAAAACTTAACCTCATTGCATTAATTTGCCTTGACAGATTCCTCTGGATGCCCTGAGCACCTAGCCACCTCTGTTTTCCATTGCCGGTCGGCCTAGTCACCGGTTGAAGCTCAAAATCAAGAGCTACCCCCATGGAACTTCACCCAAATCAAACCTAGAGTCCAGCTCAGCCAAACCAAATTATAGAGCTCCTTTGCCCTCCACCTAAGCACCACAATGCACCCAAACATTTGCCCTGAGAGCCACCCCATGGCCAGTTTTATAAAAACTCACCTCAACGGCCATGGGAGGTGTGCTGAAATTTTCTTAGAGAGGCCTCTCCAAACTTCTCTTAAAATCACCTCCCACGACCATGGGAGGTGTGCTGAAATTTTCTCAGAGAGGCTTCTCCAAACTTCACACAGGAACTCACCTCCACGGCCATGGGAGGTGTGCTAAAAATTTTCTCAGAGAGAGCTTCCCAAATCACTCACAGAGCTTCTTTGAGACCTCCGACCTCTACGGCCATGGGAGGTGTGCTGAAAATTTCTTAGAGAGAGCCCCCTAAACTTCTCACAGAGCTTCTCTAGGATCCCCTCAGTGCAATCCAACCCTCTTCCCCCACTGAATTACGCTGTGGAAGCTCAATTTTGAGCTCAAACATCTGGCAAAAACTAGAATAGAGCTCATTACACTTCCACAGTCCACCAACCCTCAATTACTTGTTCCCACACCTTCATAACCGAGAAAGAAGAGAAAGCCCCGCAAAATCCCCCTCTGAAGTAGCCTCTAAAATAACTCTAGACCAACACCCAAATCCAGTCGTGATCAAAATCATATCTAGGCCTCACACCAAGACCAGAGACTCAATCCCTAGCCTCTTTGGATCATAAAGAACGTGCCAAGACCCTCTGATCGAAGCTTCACTTCTCAGAGCAAAGGTATAAAATTTCTCTTCCTCCGGAGCCCATGTTGATTCTCTATTTAATTAAGCTTAATTAAATTGCATGATTACTGTATGGATGTGTTCGTCTCAATTAGACGAGTCCGTAATATCAAACCCAAAGTGATTTGGTTGAGTCTAGGCCGAGATCTTAAGGTTTTAGTGTGGACGGTCACGGGATCACTCTATCGGGGATGATGACGGAGGCCGGACAGTGCTTCGGAACATAAACTGCGGGCCGAGTCAATAGCTACGTGGATGGCGGCATACAACCATAGTGCGCCACGCATGCCTTCGGAGCTGCCTAGGATCTAGTCAGCATGCGCTATTTAAATAGATAAATAGGGATTTTTCCTATTTATTTGAATACCCCTAACTTAAAAAATTCATTTCTTCGTGTAGAAAAATCACAAAAATAAAATAAAAATACTCACCTGCTCAGTGAATAGAGGAGAATAATGTGGAAGTAATTTTTAGGCCATGAGATACATGTTTAATTTTTTAATTAATTAAAAATTGATTTGAATCTTTTGATTTTCCATGCATGTAGAATTATCACCATAGCTTAAATTTTTGGCATGTTGTAACCTCTGTCAAGGGGAACATTCTTTGATTTTTCTAAAGTCACAGGAGATCCCTAGACAAAGAATCATATTTTTCAAGTTTATGTGCATTATTTCCTTAAAATAAACATGGAAATTAGTATGTTACTTAGAAAAAATCTAAGAAAATTTTTGAAGGTTTACTATGACCAAAAAACCCTTGGGAAAATTTTTCATGGGCCAAGTCATTCAAAATACACCTAATCTTTACAAACCCTAAATCACTAAGATAATTAATTTTGAAAAATACAAATAACAAAATGACTTGAGTTTTAATCTCCACTATTTTTTAGGATCCAGAGAACTCACCATAAGAATTTCAAAGCATTTTAAGTTCATTTAATAACTTAAATTGAATTTTCAAGTTAAATAACATTTTTGGCATAAAAATAATTTTTAAAAATCAAAATATAGCTTGAAAAATTATAAAACTTGGTCTTTTGAGTTCTGTGTAATCAGGGGTATTTTCTAAAATTAAAATGATATTTAAAATAAAAACTTGATTTTTAGCCTGTTTTAAATATTTAAATTTTAGAAAAATTCATAACAAATCACAAAATAATAAAATTCATGAAAATTTTCTAAATCATTTCCTAAGTACTTAGGAACAATTGGAATATTTTTCCTGGTTTTCTAAATAAACATATTGAATTTTAAGGCTTAAAAATGATTTTTAAAGACTAAAAATGGGTTTTCATGAAGAATAATGCCAATAAATCAAATTAAACTAAAAAAAAAAAAATCTTCTCTTCTGAATACTCTGACCTTAGGGAGATTTTTCAAAAATATAAAACTTAATTTTTCCCATTTAAATATTTTTAAATTTAATAAATGGCCCAAAAATTAAAATAATTCTTAAAATTCAAATAAAATTCAAAAAATCATGAAATTTGGTCCAAAGGTTTCTCTAGTCTAGGTCTACCTTTATTAAAAATTTAAAGAGATTAGGATTTAAGTTGATCAAGTTAGGAATTTTCTTTGAAAAATCCTCTTTTTGCATGAAAATAATTATATAAAATAAATTAAATTTTTAAAAAACATATTTTCTCCTCTGATGTCTTAATTGACCATGAATGAGGTAGGGAAAAAATTTCAAAGTCATTTGAATTTAGTTCGACAAATTATGAAGTGTTAGAGTCTTAGGGGCCAATATGTAATTTTGAAAATTTAGCCTTAATTAACCTTTAGGCTTAATTTAAAGAAGGAAATGGGTAACCTCTGATTTTAAATTGGATGTTTGAAACATAAGAGGTTAATTGGTAGAAACCAGCCTCTTTCCTAATTGAAAAGATAAGTTAATAAATTTCTAAATTATTAAAATTGGAAGTTTATTAAAATAAAATGAACCTATGGCTTAAGGGTATGACTTTTGAAGTTAATAATTAATCAATTTAATACCCCTAATTTCATTTTTAAATAAAATTCAAATCATGAATTATGACCACCTAAAGCTTAATCTTTTCAAAGCTAATGAAGACACTCACCTAGGTCTTAATGGCTTGGTAATCACTTAGGCTAAATCAAGTTTCATTTAAGTAAGGATTATAAAAGTAAACATCATTTAAAATTAAAACATCTTTCAAACACTACAAGCCCAATTATAACCAAAATTTTGTTAAATGTTCCAATAACACTAACCTGCCTCTTTAAGAGTCTTCACCCACATAATTTTCAAAATTAAATTACAGATGATAATTACCCTATTCTTAGGGATAATTGATACATCAATGTTCATTGAGCATTAGGGTGTTTATAGGATGAAATTATTAAGAAACATAATAGGTTTATAAGAACTCAGGATTTTCCACCAGGCAACGAGAGAGTAGCACGGACCTGCTTCTTTCTTTAGATCTGTTGGATACCTTAGAGATCTACTAAACTTAATATGTTTTGCTTGAAAAAATTATCTTTAATTAAACTCTTATGAACCCACCAAGATATGACCTAGGGTTAGATAGGTCATCAAAATTTTACTTCACAGTTTCATATAAACCCCTTAACATGTATTTTGAATTTTAGGTGGTGGAACGAGAAGACTCGCCAGGTACGCTTTTACAGTTTTTCAGCATTATCTTTCTTGTACTTTCATACTGTGCTTTTATACCTGCAAACTTGCATGGTAAACAACAATATCACCCTGCATGAAAACTAAAACTATTAAGATAGCCACAAAATCAAAACCAAAACCAAAACTAATATCAACCAAGATAAAATTCACCTCCACAACATTCAAAATATAAAACAACTCATATTTTAATCACAAACATCACACAAAACTACAATTGCAATTAAATTAGAACGTCTCTATCGAATGATCAGGAATCCTTCGGAGGAGGTAACCTACGGTTACTAACGAGGCTTCCTACGGTCTAAATGAAATTATGGAACTCATTGAGTTGACTTTAGTAATTTCATTTGAACTAAGTGAATCCAATAGAAAATAATGGTGTTGGAATGAGGGAACCGTAGGATCCTAACCGGTGTCACTCTAATCAAGTTTAAAACTCCCCCATAAAACTTAAAGAACTATGACCAAAGGGCCACCTGATTTGACATCATAACTTAACACACTAGAAAACTCAAACTCGTCACGATAAGGAGCTTGGAGCTAGCATAGTGGGCAGCACGACCATCTTCAACAGCAAAACTCGTCTTCCCCAGCTAAACCAGTCTTCCTTTCTTAGACTTAAACAAGAAAGCCATAGGACTTCAAGGTTGCTTGCTTATGCAACGTAAATCCTCACCTTGTCTTTAGACCTTTGTACAACCCTGCTATACAATATAAGCCCTAACTCGTATTAGGATTCCGAGGTTGTCGTCCGTCACGACCTAAACTCTCACATTTTCCCAGCTATTTGTGTGATAGTTTCACATGAATATAAGCCCTAACTAATAAAATTGGCAGGATAAAACACCTAAATATTTCTCCTCAAAATTGAAGCCAAACAATAGGATAGCTTGGGAAGTCACTGAGGTTCCCCTCTGAATCAATGACGTCCTCTAGTTCTTCCTCCTTTGGACTCCACAACAAAATGTTCCAAATTTGAACCAATCCCCTTTCATTGTCCCATCTCATTGAAAAGTCCTATCCTTTGAAATTTCTTGAAGATAATATTTCCTAATTTTTATCGAGAGTCTTCTTAAGTGAATTTGGTCATTTAAGATGTAATTAACTATAGGGGCTTGCCCTTATTGGAAGCATGTCCAAACCCAGCTTAATATAAACCTTATTTAATTTTTTATGTTAAATAGGGGAACTTGTTGGCAAATATAAAGGTTTTGCAGACCAAATGGATGTCATATATTCTTTAGTTTATTTGATTGAGCCTCATCCTCGAGTCTTGTGTTTATCCTTCAGGATAGATATACGATTTGAGGTACAACACTCTTTCATTTAAACTATGAAAAATACGGGGTTAGTTTGATTTCATATTTTTCTAANGATGGAGTACAACTTTGGATGAACTCAAGAGGTTCCTTAATCAAATTCAGGATTCATTGAAACAAGCTTCTACAAATACCGAAGAAGAATGGAATGAGCTCTAGAGTAGATCATCCAAGAAAATACTGAACAAGATCCAATTTGCATCAAAACAAGCCTCCATTCAAGAGTTCGCAACATATCAAGCCCGAGATGAAGGTTTCATCAGGAGATCCATCATTGTCAAAGACAAAGAAGAAGATCAAAAGCCTCACTACAAAGATTGATAACACAGGGGGTAGGATAGGGGTTGCCTCTACTAACTTGGTTGTCTCGGATTCGGGGAAGAAAATCCTCGAACCCTTGACTTTGTGTGATTGTCCTTTTGTCCCTCCAGGGTCTTATGAATATAATGATTGTGATTTCAGCTACGTTTTAACTATTTCTGGTGACAACATAACTGATCATGCCCAAGCTAGTTTTGATCTTGATCCCCAAAATAATCCTCAAATCATACCCGAGTCCGATGAACTCATTGTCAAGTCCAAAGAAGACATTAATGACACCGCTTATGATAGCACCGATAAGGAGGAGCCAATTCCCAAGCATCACGTTACACCACTTAGCATTAACTTGGATCTTTTTGACAAAGAGGAAAAGATACCGGAAGAATCAACAATGATATCTCAAGAAGACGAAATCACGGAAGTTAACTTAAGGAGCGGAAAAGTGTTACCACCAAGGATAGCTCCAACAGATAAAGGAAAGCAAATAATGACCCGAGAAGAGATACCCCCACCTCCACCTGTGGAAGAACCACATAATCAAGATAAAATTTAAGGATCATACAAAATAGACTACAACGTGCTTGCTCATCTTAGGAAGTTGTTGGCTCGATTAACTTAAGGAGCAGAAAATTGTTACCACCAAGGATAGCTCCAACAGATAAAGGAAAGCAAATAATGACCCGAGAAGAGATACCCCCACCTCCACCAGTGGAAGAACCACATAATCAAGATAAAATTGAAGGATCATACAAAATAGACTACAACGTGCTAGCTCATCTTAGGAAGTTGCCGGCCCAATTAAGCATCTACGACGCTCTGATCCTATCAAAGGAGATGAAAAAGTCTCTGGTTACAACTTTGCTTGATCTAGACATTTGCATAGCTCAGTTGGCCAGCACATCCTCAGATGAAGTTTGCTCATTGAAAAGACTAGTCAGGGGTAACCTTCACAGATGAAGACTTGCTGCTCGGTACCGCCCACCACAATCGTCCGCTCTACATCTCCATCAACATCGGCAGATTTGTGTTGTCTAGAGTTTTAGTAGATCTTGGAGCATCTCTTAACTTATGAGCCTACGAACATTGGCCTATTTGGATTTTGAAGCTCAAGAGCTTATGGCTGATAAGATGATGTTAAGATGATTCAACTAATATGGAGAAAAAGCCCTCATATCAATTACATTACTTATAAAGGTTGGAGAACTTGTGAAAACCACTAAATTTTATATCATCAACGCCGAGACCTCTTTTAACGCTCTACTGGGTTGACCATGGATTCATGAGCACAATATGGTTCCGTCATCTCTACACCAGTGCATCAAATACCGTAAAGATGGTCAAGAAAATTGCATCAAAAGAGACCTACAAACATTTTTNAGAGGTTTATAACATCGACATGATTATGACAGTGAACACCTTCAGAGGCATTCAAATTTTGAGATAGCTTACTACAAAGCTTAGGCACGACACAACAGGGTGAGCCTGATGTTACTTTTCCTGAGTACCCCCAATATACTCAGTATCAACCCAATCCACCTGCTGACCAAGGAGACGAAGACATAGTTTGGGATTTCGATATCTGAATGTAATTTATGTACTTGTACTTTTATATTTGTAATCTTTTATAATAGAAATGGAGGTTTGTGTGTATTTGTACTTTCATTTTTATTGTTATGTTGTAATTGGATAATTTTTAATTTTTGTTATAAAGTTTGTGTGGTAGTTAAAATTTGCATGTGTAGCATAATGGATGTTGATTAGTACTTTGTGAATTGTATTGTGATGTGATTTTCATTTTTGCATTTTAATTGTAATTGTTTTGTTTAGTATTATGGATGTGTTAGTGAATTATTATGTTTGTTTAATGTTTTAATTTTGTACTTATTTTAAAATTTCATTACCCAGTAATTTCTCTAATGAATTTTATGTGTAAAAAGCTGCTAATGTTACAGACCAAGTGAAGTAGAAATTTTGAGAAGGACTGCAAAAATTTCAGAATGATGAA
>JXCR01144520.1:184049-265520 GCA_002079205.1 Phalaenopsis hybrid cultivar
TGAGTAGTTTTCTCTGTCTTTCTGCTTATCTTGAGATTTTTGAAATGGTGATCTGAATTGGTTGAGCCATGAAAATGTTAAAGAAGTTGTGATGATCTTTTAACATCAATCTTAATTTACTTTCAATCTGGCCAATTGATTTGTTAAAATATGTTGAGTCTTACAACTAAAGTGAAGATTACATCTAAGATTCAGGGAGGTCAAAGCCCTTGGAAGTTGGGTGCAAATAAATAGGGAAATAAAATTATCGGGCATAGAATTGGAGATTTTAGAGTGACAGACTAAAATCCCTAATTCGGTCCTATCGTTTGGGTGTTGAAGTGTAGATGTTAGCCCTCAGGCGAGGGGAATGTGGGAGCTCCAAAGTAAGAGTCGTTATCCTCCCAGCCTAGCTACAGATTCAGTAAACAAGCATAAGATTAGTCAATGTTCTTTATGCTTAGACCAAAGGGTAAAGAATAGGTATGCTCCTATTTAGCACAATACAATTTGAATTGATTCACTTTATCCATTCACTATAATTTCTTGACGAGGAGAAGGATGCTTTTTTATATATTGAATATCACATTAAAAATCATATTAGTATAATTAGTTATTTAAGAGTTATTAAAATTACATATTTATTTCAATTGCCTATTAATGACAGATAAGCAATTTGAATTATATTGTTGTGATTAAGTGTTGATTTTCTAAAATCTTAGTTCATAGATAAGCAATTTGAATTATATTGTTGTGATTAAGTATTGCTTTTCTAAAATCTTAGTTTGTAGTCATAAGCAAATTGAATTCCATTGTTGCGATTAAGTATTGCTTTTTCTAAAATCTTAGTTTGTAGTTCTAGAGTTATTTAAGAGTTATTAAAATTACATATTTATTTCAATTGCCTATTAGTGACAGATAAGCCAAAATTGAACTTCCATTGTTGCTATTAAGTATTGCTTTTCTAAAATCTTAGTTCGTAGTTCTAATATTACTTTCTGTGGCATCAATATGTAGGACTCCATTAGAGCCCTATATTATATGAGCGATACGTATACTTGCGTTGATAAGTGTAAACAATTATTGAATATTTTATACATACATCTTTATCGAATCTATAATTGTTATTAAGTTTTTGGTGCAGTTACTGAGGAATTATTTTTTTAGCAGCAGTATTAAATATATATATTTTTGAGCATATATAAAGTCGCTGTCAGTATCTGTAAAAATAACGCATATGTTATGTGTACTTGAAAGAATATAGTTCTTATGGTACCTTAAGAATGGTCTACTTTCTACACTTATCATTTGTCAGTGGACAATACTTCAAGAAGTACTGTGCCTCGCAATGTTTTAGAGACAAAGACTCATTCTCAGAAGCTCAGATGCCATAATTATCTAAAATTGAGTCCAAATCCTAAAATAAATGCAACAAAGTAAAATTTTGCGCATCATATATTTTTGTGAATATCTACATATACATTTCAATAAAATTCAGCGCTGTAGAACTTATACAGACATTCTCCACCCTTCGCAAATTTTTCATAATCCCTGCATTCACAAACCCCAGCAAAATTTCAATTCTTTGAGCTTGAGGTCCCAAATCTTTCCTCACCACTGTCAATCTTCACGAATTCCATGAATTTCTCACAAATTTGAAGCACTATGAATTTCACAAGATAGGTGGAAAATTTTAGCCAACTTGGGAGGGACCATTTATCATGGGAAAAGTCTATTCAGAAGGAGCCTACCGGTTGGTGGATTTCTAAGGTGAGAGACCTCGTTGCTGATGAATGGATGATATTTGAAGACATATTATATAAACTTGATGCTGCTCGAAATTGCCTTTTCGAGACTGATTGTTCTGGGGTTATTTATTTGGCCATTCATCTGTGAATGGGACAGCAAAAAAATAATTGTAATAAAATTAATCTCAATAAAATGAAAACTTTTAAAGTTGCATACTTTGATGTTCTCTTTTCTACTTTTAAGTTTGATATTCTACTAAATAAAAATAAAAATAATGCATATATATAACTAAATAAATAATCTTCTCACCCGTATAAACAAATGTTTTGTCTAATAAATATTTTGTTTTGTTCGTGTCCTCGTTCAATTTCTACGCACTGATATTTTTTCTATTTTCTAAAGAAAAATGTCAGGACAAAAGCTGGTTTTTACGTTCATGGATGGTTGGAATCTAACACTTAACGAGAAAATGGCACCTCAGAATGGCATCATAGAATTCGACTTGGACTTTGATCAGGTCAACGTGAACTTTGAGGGTCCCCTTATGGACATAGTCAGTCATCGAGAAAAAGAGGGACTACCTTCACGGTTAAATATCAGCACAAAAGAAGATTCCTCACTGAATAGGAAGAAAGTGAAAGCGCAGCAGTACCCGATGGAGGGGACTAGTCGCCTGCCGTCCATGATAGCTTCACCAACAGGACATCTAGTCAGTGGCGATGATGAGATATTGCCAGATGCACCATTAAGAAGGACTCAATGCAGAGATGCCAATTTTAAAAAACATAGAGCTTTCTTACATGAAGAAAACGGACGCCTGAAAGAGGCAGAGAACTTACTTACCCCAATTCCTGAGGAGAAAATCTATGATCTTTGCATGGAGGAGACTTCTACTAGTCTGCCTGCGACAAAGTACGAGTCTGAATTTCCTACATAAAATATACTACCAGCAATACCAGATTACAAGGGTTGCTCGATGTGCAACATCAAAGATCCTATTCAAGCATCAATTGGAGGAGCATTCGTGGAATGCCCAACATGTAATGTTCTCCACTTAGACCACCACACTTTATTAGAGGAGTTCATAGCCACCGACATGGAACGTCAGGAGCCAGTTTACCCGGATGCTGAGCCATATATTCCATTGCCTACAGAGCCAAGTCGGACGTGGTATCCTACAGACATGGAGATGACCGAGCCACCTCAAAGATCTCAAAGTATCCCTGCAACATAATTGGAAAAGATGAATACAGTTAAGAGACGATAATTTAAATTCTACGAGAAAATACAAGAAAAATTTGTTAATATATTGGAAGGCCTGGAACTGTACACTAGAGACTTTTCTAAAAATGAAGAAAAAAGCATTCTTGACTGCGTTTTTAACCTGAGAGAGAGAGAGGTCAAGCTGGTTTTCTAATGGGAAGAACCTATTCAGAGCCATGAAAGTGGATGCGTGGAAATGTTAGGATAACCATTCAATGTCTACAATTTTCACAAGGATAGGCAAGGGAACCCCCTGGGGATCTTAAGACACGATGAGGCGGATCCATTGCCTCTCAAAATAAAATTGATGATAAAAAGGATGGTCAGATGGAGCGTGCTGCCAGTAGACAACATTTCCGAACAATTGTGTCATCAAAATTTATGAAGAGAGAGACTATATTCCTCAACATATAAATCACCATGATTTTTGTCAGACCTTTCTATACATCTCGTTCATGAGAAAAATCCACATTTTGTTCGGGAAAGAAATCAACGTCATCGAACCCAGTGAGTTCAGAGGATTAGTTGCAATTCCGCTGCCGATGGGTTTAATACTAATTTTGAAGGGAAACAGAGCCGACCTCCCCAAGCATTGCATTCCAGGGGTATAACACCGTAGATTCTCCATTACATTGAAAAGGATGGATGATAATAAGATGTCGTATGAATTCTGATCGGATCTACAATTGGAATAGCTACAACTGTAAGAGCTATGAGATGGTTCCACCTCTAAGTACACGTAAAATAAACTCTTGTCCTGGATGATGAATTAGTAGGTCAGCTTGATCAGAAGCTCGTCCCACAGAGGATAGACAGACATATTTTTGTCACCTTTTGTACTGCGTCAGAGCAGCATATAAGATATATACTCAGCATATGATGTTTCAGATGTATTCAGCATGATTTTCTCTTTTGATACTTTCTGCATGTATTTCGTCTATAACATCTGATTTGAAGCAGATTATTGAAATTTCTTTTAGATTGCAACATGTTTGTCAAATTGCCTTTCTGTGCAATGGATAAAAGCCGCAAAACTATACGTTAAAAATCAACTAATGAAACAATAAAAATTTTGATGATAACAAAATTTAGTTATAATATCATTTTGAAAATCAACCAATGAAAATTAAATTTTGAAGAAAAAAACTTACCTTGATTATTAAATGTGTTAAAGACAACTAGAAAAGAAAATAATAAGTTTGTTGAGTTTGTTTCTCTTTAGTTTGAGGTTTCCTACTCTTTGCTTACGCAACACAACCATCTTGGTCTGCACTAATTTCCTCACATCTCCTAGAGTTTCACACTGTGCATAAAGTCTCACAAATCTTACTCACCAATGTCAATCTTCACAAGTCATAACTCTATGAGTTCAACACCAAAAACTCTCTACACTACTTTCATGTTGTTCTCAGGGTCAATACCTAAATTTTGATTCCCTCCTTTCGAGTTCGGTACCTAAATTTTGATTATCCTCTCGAGATAGGCTTAGACATCCTATTCCCATCTACAGTTTTGGGGTCAGTACCTAAATTCTAATGCCCTCCTTTCGAGGTCGGTACCTAAATTCTAATTCTCCTCTCGGTGTAGGCTTAGATGTCCTATTCCCAACCTCACTTTTGGGGTAGGCTTAGACGGCCTACTCCCATTTCCACCTTTGGGATAGGCTTAGACGTTCTATTCCCATTTCCACTTTCAGGGTAGGCTTCGACATCATATTCACCTTTCCACCTTTAGGGTAGGCTTCTAAATCCTACTCTCATTTCCACTTTCCGATAGGTTTAGACGTTCTATTCCCATTTCCACCTTCAACGTAGGCTTAGACGCCTATTCCAATTTCCACTTTCGGGGTAGGCTTAGATGTCCTATTCCCATCCTCACATTTGAGATAGGCTTTGACACACTATTCCCTTTTTCTGTGCTTGTGTTTTCCACTCAATCTACTTTCCTCGTGCAAAGTTTCATCTCCTTGAAATTCTAAATTGAAATCCAAACTTTTTTTGATACATTCAATTTGAATCGAGTCTTTGCTGGGACTGTCGGTTTGCTCGGCGATTGTACCCCAGATATCCTATTTTTTTTTCCCAATGAGAGTATTTGTTACTTCAAAGCAGGAACAACTGTCAATCAGTTCTACACCTCGTTCTAGGTCCGTTGACTTAAAATTCTGTGTTGGTTTTGTTGATCTCGTCGATCAACGCCAATACGTGCGGTGTTCTTGTCCAACACACCACACCTATTGATGGACCATTTATTGACCTCACTTTTGATTGAGGTCTAGTTTCCTCTTTAGTAGCCTAGGAACTAGCCATAGGACTTTCCTGTTGACTATTCCTAGAGGACTAGAAAAGGAACCCTCACCATTAGAAATTCCAAGCCTTCCTTTTCTCAACTTGAAGTTCCACATGTTGGTGCTAACCTCTAGCACTTAGTAGGTGGAGTCAATATGGGGGAGCTAAAGGGGTATCCCCATAGGACTGCTTGGCCTTAATGTTGACCTTGGGTGTTGGTTTAGAGCTGATACACTCACTTAAACTCATTTACACACACTTTCTCTCACATGACACTCACAAACCTAAATCTAAATTTGTTGGGTTTGACCCCTTAACCCTTTAGGAAACTCATGTAGATGGTCCTCTAGATCCACTAGTCCTGGGCTAAATTCTAGCTTATACCAGTACATGAAGGACCCAAAGTAGAGGATTTCATTGGTCCATGGCTCAAATAGGGTGGTTGGCACCTCACCTTTACCAAAACAACCCAAAATTCCAAATTTGACCAAAATTCCCAAAATTACACAAATCACTCAAATTTGTTAAAAAACCATCTCAAACCATTTGAAACTACCCAAATTTCCCAAAGCTCCCCAAATCTACCCAATTTACCCAAATACCCCCAAATTGCCAAAATTACAAAAATACCCTTAATGGCCCAAACTTTCTCAAAAGCATCAANTGGAATCTGTGGTTACAGCCTTGCTCGACCCAGAGATTTTCTTAGCTCAGTTGGCCAACACATCCTCAGATGAAGTTTGTTTGTTAAAAGAACAACCTGAGATAACATTTATGGATGAAGACTTGTTGCTCGGTATCGTCGACCACAACCGATTGCTCTACATCTCCGTCAACATCTACAGATTTGTATTGTCCAAAGTCTTGGTAGACCCACGAGCATCACTAAAATTAATGATTCTACGAACATTAGCATATTTGGACATTGAAGCTCAAGAGCTTACAACCGATAAAATGATGTTAAGAGGGTTCAATCAAAATGGAGAAAGAGCTCTTAGATCAATTACACTGTTAATGAAAGCTGGAGAATTAGTAACAACCGCAAAATTCCATATCATCGATGCAGAGACTTCTTTCAATGCTCTACTCATGGATTCATGAGCATAATTTGGTTTCGTCATCCTTACACAATCCATCAAGTATTTTAAACAAGAACAAGAACATTGTATTAAAGGGGATTTAAAACTGTTCTCAGTTCATGAAATAGGCATTCATGAAGATGCAGCCTACTTCGCTCCTAAAAAAATAGTATTTTCTAGTGAAGTTGTGACGAATGAAATGCAAGATTTAGAAGGATCACAAAGAAGAGGCCATTCAATTTTGCTGTGACAATCCACTATCGTCTCTTCACAATGAAGTGGTAGAGGTTCTTTTAGCCCATATACTCGAGATCAAGGCCGGGGATGTGGACAAGGTAGAACCAATACGATTGTTGAATGGACTGAGCTGACCATCAACATCGACATGGAAGAAAGTTTTAATGAAGAAAGTTCCGAGGAAGAAATGATGATGATAAAATAGAAGAAACCTCAGTACGAGATCTCCTTAAAAAACATGGAAAAAGAAGAATATGAGTCGATGTATGATCAGATCAACCACTATGTGAATGTCATGACCCTTACTCCGATCTACCCTCAAAAGGTCGAGAGTTTAGTGATAAAGGAAGTCCGTAGTGTTGGTTTGTAACCGATCAAGTTTTACCGTGCTTCCCCTTCTACTGGTTCTGANGGTACCTGAAAGAAAAATACAAAAATACCTTCTATTAAAGCGTAATAAATAAAAAATAGGTATAAAAAAATGTCTAAAAACACTATATATTTTAAGCGTATCAAAATCCCCCAAACTTAAAATTTTACTTGTCCTCAAGTGACACTTCAGTCTTTAAGAACTAAATTTGTATGATATGTATATGAGCTTCTTTAGGAGTTACTAAAATTTAAATTTAGAAATATAGTAGTCCAATTTAGAAAAAAATATTTAGTAAATGAGACTAACTTAAAGTTTAAAAATTTGTAATGTTAGGAAAGATGAAAATATAAGTTCCTATCTAATTTAGAAATATTGTAAGTCTTCCAAATTTAGAATTTAGTTCTTTTATTATCTCCACTTAAATTTTTTTATTAAAAATAATTTTACTTACTATACTTTATCTATGAGCTTAAGATTTTCTCAAGTCTTATACTTTAAAAAGATCAAACGTAAAACCAATTATTGATTAGGCACTAATCCTCAAGCTTTTCCTCCCTTATATTTTTTTTCTTTTTCTTTTCTTTTTCTCTTATTTTTCTCTTCTTTTTTTTCTTTTTTTTCTCCTTTTCTTTTCTTTTGCTTTTAGACAAGGATTACTATATATGGATAGGCCTTTCATAATTTTGAGTTCTACTTTTCCTTTTTTAAAGCAAAGTCTTGATACAAAACTTTTACTTGTAAATATAATAATAGCTATGAAAGATATGTTCATCAAGAAAAGTTTCAATAATTTCTTTTTCCATGTTAAGTATTTCTTCCTATTCTAGCCTAGATAGATAATCAGCAATTTGATTATTAGTCCCTTTCCTTTCGACTATTACAAAATCAAACTCTTGCATCATAAGTACCAATCTAATTAATATTGGCTTCACATCCTTCTTTTGCATCAAATATTTAATAGTTGAATGGTCAATATGCATAGAACATTTAGCTCCAACCAGATATGACCTAAACTTATCAAAAGCATACACAATCGTTAATAACTCTTTTTTGGTGGTGGTATAGTTAATCTGAGTATCATTAAGAGTCTTACTCGCATAGAACATTACTATAAAAATCTTATCATATCTCTACCCTAAAATAGCTCCAATTGCATAATCACTAGCATCACACATTAATTCAAAAGTTTTTTCCCAAACAGATGAAAAAATTATAGGAGCAGTGATCAATCTTTCCATTAAAGTTTCAAAAGCTTTAAGACAATCTTGGTGAAATTCAAATTTTGTATCTTTTTCCAGAAGGTGTCATAAAAGCTTAGTAATTTTTGAAAAATCTTTAATATATCTCCCGTAAAATTGAGCATGTCCTAAATAACTCCTAACTCCTCTTACATTAGTAGGTGGAGGTAAGTTTAATATAACATGAATTTTTTAGGATTTACAACCATGTCGTTTTCTGAAATTTTATGCCCAAGCACAATCCTTCCTGCAGCCATAAATTGATACTTTTCCCGGTTCAATACGAGACTAGTCTTTTTCACATCATTCTAAAACTTTCTCTAAATGATTTAGACATATTTCAAAAGAAGTTCCAAAAATAGAAAAATCATCCATAAAGACTCCAATCCCTTTTTCAATTAAATCACTGAAAAATAGACATCATACATCTTTAAAATGTTGCAGGTGCATTACATAATCCAAAGGGCATTCATCGAAAAACAAAAGTTCCATAAGGACTAGTAAATGTTTTTTTTCTCCTAATTCTGTAGAGCTATAGGTATTTGATGATAACCGACATATCCATCTAGAAACAAAAATATCTGTGCCCAACCAGCCTATCCAACATTTGGTCCAAAAAGATAAAGGAAAATGATCCTTTCTGGTGGCAGAATTTAATTTTATAATATGTTTAAATTCACCATCCAGTGACTTGTCTTGTTGGTATTAATTCATTCTTCTCATTTGTCACTATAATAACTCCTCCTTTCTTTGGAACACAATGAATTGGACTTACTCAAGCACAATCTGAAATAGGATATTTTATTTCAGCATCTAACCATTTAAAAATTTCCTTCTTAACAACTAAATTCATCATAGGATTTAATCTCCATTGAGGCTCAGCTCTTGGATCATGTTGATCTTCCAATAAAATTCTATGCATACAAATTGAAGGNGTAAATTTCAGCATGTCCTAAATAACTCCTAACTCCTCTTACATTAGTAGGTCGAGGTAAGTTTAATATAGCATCAATTTTGTAGGATTTACAACCATGTCGTTTTTTGAAATTTTATGCCCAAGCACAATCCTTCCTGCAGCCATAAATTGATACTTTTCTCGGTTCAATATGAGACTAGTCTTTTTCACATCATTCAAGAACTTTCTCTAAATGATTTAGACATATTTCAAAAGAAGTTCCAAAAATAAAAAAATCATCCATAAAGACTCCAATCCCATTTCAATTAAATCAATGAAAAATTGACATCATACATCTTTAAAATGTTGCAGGTGCATTACATAATCCAAAGAGCATTCATCAAAAAACAAAAGTTCCATAAGAACTAGTAAATATTTTTTCTCCTAATTTTGTAGAGCTATAGGTATTTGATGATAACCGAAATATCCATCTAGAAACAAAAATATCTGTGCCCAACCAGCCTATCCAACATTTGGTCCAAAAAGATAAAGGAAAATGATCCTTTCTGGTGGCATAATTTAATTTTATAATATGTTTAAATTCACCATCCAGTGACTTGTCTTGTTGGTATTAATTCATTCTTCTCATTTGTCACTATAGTAACTCCTCCTTTCTTTGGAACACAATGAATTGGACTTACCCAAGCACTATCTGAAATAGGATATATTATTCCAGCATTTAACCATTTAAAACTTTCCTTCTTAACAACTAAATTCATCATAGGATCTAATCTCCATTGAGGCTCAGCTCTTGGATCATGTTGATCTTCCAATAAAATTCTATGCATACAAATTGAAGGACTGATTCCTTTTATATCAACTAATCTCCATCCAAAGGCTTTCTTATATCTTCTCAAAAATTCCAACAACTGCTGTTTTTGTGTATCAGTTAATTCTGGGATACTATAGCAGGTGTAGATAAATCTCCTAAAAATGCATACTACAAATGTGTAGTAAGTGTTTTCAGTTCTAGTTCAGGAGNGTTATTTGATTTTTGATTAATGAGTTATGAGGTGAAAAGCCCCGAAGGCAAAGGGGTAACTTTAGATTTTGGTGTTTTAATAAATATTTAGGGTTAACATAGAGAAAATGGGTAATTTTGATCTTAATGAACATGTTTGAATGATTGAAATACAATGAGATTAAAAAGGTAGAAACTCACTTGCTACCTTTTCTATAATATGAACAAAAAAATCCTAACTTCCCTAATCATCATGACTTGGATGTCAATTAAGATCAAATGATTCTTAAGTGATGGATTTAAGCTGGGAAGATGATTATTTACTTATCTTTGGCCTAAAATTATTTATGATGTGATCTTTCAATAAGAACATATGTCACTTAAACCAAAATTTTAACCACCATNGAGGTAGAAACTCACTTGCTACCTTTTCTATAATATGAACAAAAAAAAGCCTAACTTCCCTAATCATCATGACTTGGATGTCAATTAAGATCAAATGTTTCTTAAGTGATGGACTTAAGCTGGGAAGATGATTATTTACTTATCTTAGGCCTAAAATTATTTATGATGTGATCTTTCAATAAGAACATATGTCACTTAAACCAAAATTTTAACCACTATCAATTTCCCCCGTTATGATTATTAAGGGCTTAGTAGTGACCTAGGCTCAATGTCTAAACTCAATTGATTAGATTTAGAAGATATTATGATTGGTCATTAACATCTTTAAATACTACAAGCCTAACTTTAACTGTGGGCACCAAAATATTTTATGAATCAAAGTCGCCGTAGAGGCACCCACCCACATAAATCTTAAATGAAATATCAATTGATTAATAGAGTATCCTAGCTTTGGGATAAATAGAACGTCAAGTCTTCTTGAGCAATGAGATAGCCTTAGATTAACCTTGGAAGATTACTAAAATGATATGATAAGTTCAAATTAAATATTTCAAGAAATTTTCAAAGTGATTCATGGTTATGCTATGAGCACTTTGAAATCTCTTGAATATTTTGAAGGGCAAATATAACTTACTATATTTTATTATAAAGTCATCCACTAAGGTCTTCCGAGACTCAGTAAAGTCATAACTTGGGGTTTGGTAGCTACACACATCTACTCCTACAATTTGAATTCTTTGCAAAACTATATACACATTTCCAAAGCTAAACTTTCAGGTGGAAGGAGCGGGAAGAATCGACAGGTACGCTTATATAGTGTTATTTAATTTTTGTAATTTACTTTCACTGCAAAATATAATAAACTGCTTGATTGAGTACTTTCCTTTATTTGCAAACAAAAAAAAACTTTTTGAAAAACAAATCAACATTTCAAAAATCTAAAATAAATTGTTTCAAAGGTAACCATAAATCTTTTGAAATGTCAATAAATAAAAAACATCCTTTTGATTTTATGAGAGTCCCGCACAGGAGGTAACCCACAATTTCTAATGAGATCTCCCTGGTTTAAATGGGTTTTATAACTCATTTAAGCTAAGTAAATTCAAAAGAAACAAGTGATACCAGAACGAGGGAACCATGTACTCCTAACCGGTGTTCCTCTAATCAACTTTATCACCCCTTATGATATTTAAATAACTATAACATTAGGAGACATTTAATTTGACATCATGACTTGACACACTAGAAAACATAAACTCACCACTACGACGAGCCTGGAGCTAGCATTGTAGGCAGCACAACCATCTTCAAAAACAAAACATGTCTACCACAGCTAAATCATTCCTTAGAATTAACTAACAAGCCATATAATTTCAAGGTTGTCTGCTTAGTGCGACTTAAGTTCTTAACATTTCTTTAGGCCTTTGTATGGCTCTACTATATAATATAAGCCCTAACCTGTTTTTGGATTTCGAGGTTGTCATTTTTCATGACCTAAATCCTCATATCTTCCAAGCTATTTGTGATATCATTTCATAGGAATGTAAGCCTTAATTAATAAAATTTGCAGGATGAAACACTTAAATATTTCTTCTATAAATTGAAACCAAACCATAAGATAGAGTGGTAAGTCACTAAGGTTCTCCTTAGGATATCTGACATCCCCTAATTCTTCTTCCTTTGAATTCTATGAATAAATGTTCCAAATTTGAGCCATTCTCATTTTACACCTCTTTGTCTGATATTGTTGAAAAGTCCTAATCCCTTGACCTCTTTGAAGACAATATCCCCTATTTTGTATCATGAGTTTTTTTAGGTGACTTTAGTTATCTAAGATGTAATTAACTATAAGGGATCCTCTTTATAGGAAACTTTCAAGAACCCAGCTTAACCCTATTTAACATTCCCTGTTAAATAGGGGAACTTGTCAGCTTATAAAAAAAGTGGTTTTCATAGACCAAACAGATGTCATATATATCTTAGTTTATTTGATCGAGCCTCACCCTTAAGTCCTGTGCTTACCTTTTGAGATAAATACATAGCTTGAGCTGTAGCGCACTTTCATCTAAACTTTGAAAAATATGGGATCATTTTGATTTCATATTTTTCTGTATAAAAGTTTTCAGAAGATTGTTGCCACCTTACCGTTGTTTCATGTTCGTGATGAGGGGAAGGAGAATCCCACTCCTAACACCAAATTCTGTATAGTATAGCAGAGGTTGGTCACTAAAGAAGGATGTTCACTGGTTGAACTGCTTAAGTGAGTGGGATGTGCGGTGTCACCTTGGATTAAGAAAGAAATTTTGAAAGTTGTCAGAGCTGCTCGAAAGTCTCAAAAAATCAACTGAAGTTTTATCAACTCGCATTCCTGTCAGATTTCTCCTATGAAGTCTAGTTGAAACTATCATCGTCACAACTAATTTTGTCACCACCATTACTCCAAGGTCTATAAGACGTCAAATGGCAAAGTCACGTCTGGGTCTGAGGATACCACCAATTGTTGCTTGTAAGAGTGCCCTAAAGAAGGAGCAAATAAAGAAGTCACCTGATAGCTTACTTGGTCCGCACCACAAGGAGCATGCCTCTCTCCGACACGCCGATGCCTCTATTGACATCACCATTGAAGAAGAAGGTATGAGTACCCAAGGTCTCCATACCAATATGGTTCAATGAGCCCGCAGGGAATGAATGTGCAATGAAGCAAGGGTCTGAAGTATCAGACATTATTGTAGCCATTGCAACCGAGGTTGATGAAAAAGTAAAGGATGTTCAGGAAAGTCCTCCAGATCTTAAAATGGTTCAAGAAGAGACAATTGAAGAGAAAGTTGAAAAGCTCAGGTCTGAGATTTCTGAGTTGGCCAAAGAGTATGGAGTGTTCTTTGATGTTGATGAAGATTTTGATTTTAACGATTATCTCGATGAAGATTTTATGGATTTTCATGTCATCGAGACTAGAGCCGCTACAGCCGCGCGTGTTGCCCAACCTCTCGTTGAAGGGAACACTTTTGATTATTTGCACAGTGTTGTTTTATTAAGAGATGAGCAAATCTATCAAAAGGAGAAGAGAATGGAAGAGAAGGCTACCTCCATGGCCACCAGGCTACGGTTCATGGACAGTCCCAGTCAAATCAGTTAGCTTCTCCAGAAGTCAACCAGCCAGATATAGCTCATATTACAAATGAGAGGAGAGAATTTACCTCTTCTAACAGTGATGATTAGCAAAAGAAGGATTTTTCACAAAGTGTAATATAAGGCAGTTGGTTAAACAACAAGCTCGAGAGGCCTTGGACAAATCTAAGGGTTTTGCATTGATTTCAAAGGGTAGACCTTACCTTAAGGAGTTCAATGTCATGCCCTACCCTAAGAGTTTTGTGTCACCAAACTTTAAGACATTCGACGGGTCTGGAAATCTCAGATAGCATGTAGCACACTTTCGATCCAGTTGTGGCAACACCTGAGGAAATGAAGCCTTACTCTTTCGTCGGTTTGTCAGGGGCCTGTCAAGAATCACATTTGATTGGTATGTTGAGTTTTCTGATAGATTAGGCAAGAAGTTTGCCAAGTTAGAACAATTGTTCATGAAAAGATTAGCTGGAGCACAACATCATGTTTTTATTGGAGATCTCATAATGGAAAGGTAAAAGCCTAACAAGACTTTAGTAGACTATATCTTGAGGTGGTGAAACCTAAGCATGAAATGTGAGCCTCCACTATAGGTACAACATGCAATTAAGATTATACTTAAAAGCATCCATGGGCCGGTAGCCTTCATTCTTAAAGGACTCACCATCAAGTCCTTTGAGAAGCTGCTAAGCAAAGCCAGTAGTCTACAAGAGGAAGTCAAATCTATGAATTCTTAAGAAAAGTTAGAAAAGTCCAGGACAACTAGAATATTCGAGAAGAAGTCCAAAATAGTGGAAACAGCTGATAAAGGAAAGCAACCGATAAAGATTTAGGCAAAACATTCTCATCAAAGTTCTCAGTCATCATCACAACATGCTCAACAACAATCGACATAGTAGTATGGCCAATTTAGCCAATAGTCACACTAGGGAGGACCGCACCGAGCAGAGGGTAGAAGGGCTCTGACTCGTTCATAACAAAAGAAGAGAGTATATTCTTTAAAAAATGAGGTTGTGCCAAAGATGTTTAGAAATTTAATGAAGAAGCCCGTGTTTAGATTGTCAAAAACAAAGAAGCAAGAAGAAGCTGACAAGAAAGAGTATCCCAATTTCTACCCTTATCACTAGAGGTTGGGACATATAATAGAGGGATGTTGCATTTTTAAGGATTAGCTTGAAAGTAATTTTAAAAAAGGAATTATAACCATCCTGGAGGAATATTTAATAGAACATGAAATAGGTTCTGTAAATATGATTTCAGACAAGCTAATCACTCCGATAGATCCATATAGAGACAAAGATGGATGGAGCATAGTTTGGAGCAAGTCATTCAAGAAGAAACTGGATAATATTCAGGCTGCTTCGGTATAGGAAGTAGTTCAGAGTGTACAGCCTAGCCAGCCTAAATTAGAGATTTCACTAGAGAAATCACCGCAACCAGAGAAGAGGAACATTATTATGAAGACCGATAGTGCGGGGGGTAGGATAGAGGTTGCCTCTGTTAGATTGGTTGTTTCAAAATAAGGAAAGAAAATCCTAAAACCCCTGACCATATATGATTATTTTTTTGCCCCACCGGGGTATTATGAATATAATGATTATGATTTCGACTACGTTCTAACAGGTTGTAGCGATAACTTAACTGATGTTGGTCAATCTAACCTCAATTTTGATTCACAAACTGATCCTTAAATTGTATTTAAGTTCGATGAGCCCATTAATAAGAATGAATAAGATATCAACAACACCAGTTACCATCGCACCGGGAGTGAGGAACCAATCCTTGTGTACCATGGTACACTAATCCCAAAATTACTTATATACAATAGTATAACAATAATTCTAATTATATTTTTCACTTATATTCCCTTATTTTACAACAAAATCAAAGACTTGATCCTGAAGAAAAAGAAGAATTTAACTTTTAATTTATATTGGGATTCTACGTTAGTATACATATCGCTATTAAGTAATATAGGACTTTTTAATTAAAACCTGAATATCGAACCTATAGGGAAGATAAGCAATATAAAATTTTTGGAAAAGTTTCTATTTTTAAAAAGATAAATATTTAAACTAAAGACATTTTCGAAGTAAAGAAAGTTTAAATATTTTTGGTAAGTTTAATATATTGACAAAAACAGTATAAATTTAAAGATAACTTGAGTTTTTGTAGAAGAAAAGCACTAAATATGAAAATATCTTTCTCCTTATCATGAATCAGTAATATTATAGGACATTTGTTGTGGATGAATGCATATTATGTTGTGTCAAATAGGAGCAATAATATTCTTTACCCTTACCAGAGATGCTATAAAAAACATTAGCTAATTTAATGTTTGAACAGTTCTGAAGACCGGCTAGGCAGGGAAGATACTAGCTCTCACTCTAGAGTTCTCTCGATTCCCTCCACCTGAGGGCTAACATCTCATATCAGAACCTAAAACATTAAACCAAGTTGAGGGCTTTAAGCTGTCACTTTAAAGTCCTTTAACTCTACACCCTTCAATGAATATTTTCTTATTTATTTGCACTCATGCATATGAACTACATTCTCATTCATACAACTTCATGTGATTCTTTCCAATTTTTGACTGAGACAATACCATCCCTGTTCTTACATGTCCTCACAAAAAATTTAAGCATCTAGATTGGCCAAATAAAGAAGTAAATGAAGTACTTAGATTTAAATCATCACAACTTCTTCCAACATTAAAGATCAATACTTTCCACAACTTCCATTCAACACTTAATTACTTATCATTTTAAGAAGAAAGATAAAGAAAACTACTCAAAATCCATGAAGAAAACAAAACCACACTTTAGTTTAAAAGTAGAAATCATTATCAAAACAACAATAAGTCTCAATTAAAACCAGAAGTAGTCTAAAATAAAAGATAAAAACTTATTTAAAATGCTCCACCGAACTCTTGAAGTTCCTTTGAATCTCTTCTCTTTTACAACACTCTCAATATAAAATTAGAAATAGATAAAAAAAAGATAAATTTGTGGTGCTTTAAAATCTCTCCAACTAACTCCCCAATTTTTGAACTTTCAAAACTTTTACAGTACTTTCAAGACCTCTTTCAAAGTCCCAATCTTCTTTCTTTTATAATTCTCCAAAAGGTGTCTTGGTATCTCTTAAAAAAGTTTCTTGATTCGATGTATTTCCCCAAGAGATGCATCCTTTCGCAATAATTTTTGTCCATGGTGGTCTATTAAGCCAATATATGCCTCAAAAACCTATTCAAAATTTGCAAAAATTGAATTTAATCATCCAATAACTGCCACTGAAGCTCAAGCATGGGGCCTCTGGTGCTTAGGCACAGCCTTCTCTGTTTAACTGGAGCTTATGCGCGAAAACACTTTTTCACATNATGCCTCAAAAACCTCTTCAAAATTTGCAAAAATTGAATACTCATCCAATAACTGCCACTGAAGCTCAAGCGTGGGGCCTCTGGTGCTTAGGCACAGCCTTCTCTGTTTAACTGGAGCTTATGCGCGAAAACACTTTTTCACATTTTTCACCTATTTGCTCCAAATTTGATCCTTTTTCACTCCTTTAAGCATTTTTCATCTCTTTACCGGTACCTGAATGAAAAATACAAAAATAGCTTCTATTAAAGCATAATAAATCAAAAATAGGTATAAAAATATGTCTAAAAACACTATATATTTTATGCGTATCAAAATCCCCCAAACTTAAAGTACTACTTGTCCTCAAGTGACACTTCAATCTTTAAGAACTAAATATGTATGATATGTATATGAGCTTCTTTAGGAGTTACTAATATTTAAATTTAGAAATATAGTAGTCCAATTTAAAAAAAAATATTTAGTAAATGAGACTAACTTAAAGTTTAAAAACTTGTAATGTTAGGAAAGATGAAAATATAAGTTCCTATCTAGTTTAGAAATATTGTAAGTCTTCCAAATTTAGAATTTAGTTCTTTTATTTTCTCCACTTAAAAATTTTTATTAAGAATAATTTTACTTACTATATTTTATCTATGAGCTTAAGATTTTCTCAAGTCTTATACTTTAAAAAGATCAAACATAAAACAAATTTTTGATTAGGCACTAATCCTCAACCTTATCCTCCCTTATATTTTTTTCTTTTTCTTTTATTTTTCTCTTTTTTTTTTCTTTTTTTCTCCTTTTCTTTTCTTTTGCTTTTAGACAAGGATTACTATATATGGATAGACCTTTCATAATTTTGAGTTCTACTTTTCCTTTTTTAAAGCAAAGTCTTGATACAAAACTTTTACTTGTAAATATAATAATAACTATGAAAGATATGTTTAGTAAAATAAATTTAAGTATTAAAAATAAAAGTCTAAATTTCTAAAATTTTAAAAAATGTAATGTTTCTTAGTAAAGATAGTTACTTATATTAATCATTTTCTACAATAAAAAATTTTAAATTAAGGTTTTTCTTCATTACTAAAAATTTCAACTAAATTCTCTTACTCGTTTCTAAAATCAAATCTTACTTCCCTAATATAACTTCATATACATCATCGATTTTTTTTTTCAAATCAAATTCACATGTAGTGTGTTTGAGAACAAATAAAATTAAAGTTTTGAAAATATTTTTCATCCCCCCCCCCATAAACTTAAATCTTTAATAGATTAAATAATTTAGCATCAAATATATATAAGCTTGATTGAAAATTAAAATAACTGCTAATAGGATTATTTTGTACCCTAATGATACAAGTATAAAACTAAAAATAGGAGTAAAATTAATTTTGATCAAATTTTCTTATATTTTTATTTCAATTTAACATGTAGAGAGTCAATAGACTTCTAAATAGTGGGTATAAACATGAAAGCAAACTAACACACTAACTTGACTTCACAATCTCAACATAAAAACAAACACACTAACATGATAAAAGAAAAATACAGGGTATAGCAGTTTCTTATGTTTCAAATTTATGACCTAAGTTAGCAAGATTTTCAACTTTACAAAAGACATAGATTTAAGTGAATTTCTAAACTAACTAAATCACAAAACTCACAACAATTACTAACCTAAAATTTTAAAACAAACTACTAACTACGCAAACATTACAATACAATTAAAAATAAAAGTCTTACTCATTACATTATCTAAACAAGTAAACATACATACATGTCTCAAATTCAAAACATGAAAACACATCACATCACAATTTTCACTTAAACATAAAAGTACAAACCACATCACATAGTTCAAACCAACACACAGATGCAAATGTAGCAAGCCCGGACCACATAGTTCATATCATATTACAATCATAAAATAAATCTCTCAGTTCTACTCTTCATCCTCTAAATCACCGCTATTCCAAACTTTTGCAGGCTCATAATTAGGGTATCTAGGATATGGAGGAAATTGCACTCCATGGTTACCCCTAATGAGGATCTCCAAAGATGAGTGAAATTTCTCTTCATAATCACTTTTTCTCCTATTCTACCTATTAGTATGCTCTGCAAAACGCTCCAAATTTTGTTCCCTATCAGGGATAAAATCAATAGTATCCATCATCCTCTGCAATAATTGATCTTGGGTCTCAGTAGACTCGCCTCTAGATGTAGAAGCATGTGGGGTAGATGTTTTCGATGAAGAAGCAACAGAGGTAGAAGAAGCTGACATCTCCATTCCATAACTCCTACAAAATCCTCCTCTCCAGCCAAAAAAAGAATGCTCATAATAAGTTTTCACATTCACCCTAGTGATGGGCTTTACAGGAAACAACACTTCCTCCCAGCTATCATATTTAACTCCAACCTGCTCACATAAAGAAAAAAATCAAGGAAGCAAATCCTAGACCTGCGGTAGTAACGACAGTGGTAGAACTGATGATAGTCAGACAAATCAAAGCTCTTATGTTAATGAGCTTCCCTTCTTGGATACAATAATTTAACGTCGCTCTCTCTCTGGTCACGTCACTGAGATGATTTGTTGTTAACAGAAGAGCATAAATAAAATAGTGCTAGGCATTTGAAGGTGCACATAACTTTAAAGTTGGGAAGTTGAGTCTCCTCTCATTAGTGATCTTCCAAATTCCTCTCCCAATAATCAAGTAAGAAATAATGTTGTCTAACTCCGCTTCAGTCGGACTATAATTTGCATAAAAACATAATGTATCAGGTGGCAGATGATAAAACAAATTGATTATCTCCAGTGAAAAAGGAACCAACTTTCCTCGAACCATGACTATTGTCTTCAGTCTCACGGAGGTTTGCATAGAAATTTCTAACAACAGAAATAACTGTGACAGCAGAGAAATATCAAAATCATTCCCACTGTTGGAGAATGATCAAATCCTCTACGTCTCCACCTGAATTCCTAAAACACCGCTTCTGAATCAGTTTCCGTGATTGCAACGCTTCACTGTACCAATCCCGAGCCTTCGAACTAATAAATTTACTCGAATCGAAAGGTCTCTTTTCCTTACTCCTCTTCATTCTTGGTTCCATTCTACAAATTTTATAAATTACAAAAATAACTTCAAAAATCAATTATAAATTACTAAACCAAACTTCTAAAGTATAATCTTCACCTCCCATGCAACTTCCATAGATCTTTTTCTCATTTTTCGTTATGAATAGTGAATTTTTGAATTTCTCCAAATGTGCACAAAATACATGGTGATCATCCAAAATATTTACATAGAAGTAAAGCTCTTACCTCAAGGAACTTGGATTAGCAAATTTCACTTGATTTCTCCAAGAAATCGTCAGTTTAGATGTACCCTAGCCTTGCAAAATCGCAATTATGAGAGGTTAAACGTGACAGGAGGCATAAAAATGGTGATTTTTGGGCAAAAATTTCACTTTTAACTGTTCACAAATTGATTTTCGTGAATCGGCGCATAAGCGCGGGTAAGTGGCGCTTAGGCGCTTACCTCTTGGTTTGGCTAGGGCTTAAGCGCGAGTTGTGGCGCTTAGGCGCCAGTGCACGATTTTTAATATTTTTAAATTAAAGTAAAATGCACTATTTTCTTAAGTAAATCACCCCTAAATGGTCTCATAGCATTTAAATGACTATTTCAACTTCCTATAACTCCCCTCTATCTCAAAATTCTCCATAATAACTATTTTAATTCGAGACTAAGAAAACAAAAATTTTCACCCAAACAAACTTATATTAATTCACGAACAAGTACAAATACATTTAAACACTTAATTCTCACTCCAACTAGTCTTGGATGAGAAAATTTTTCTAAATACAAATACATAACAATCATTTCACAATTAAAGACATATAAAAAGTCATAAATACTAAAAACAAGACTTAAACACTAAACCACATGAAAACAACAACTTTTAACACATAAATTTTAACACTAAACTTAATTCCATTCTTCATTCAAAGGAACAAATTCTTATCTTCGTTAGTCTCTCTAGGAATATAGAGTTGATAAAACGGACGGTGGTGACGAGCTCTGATACTATCTTCTTCAATCCACTTCTGCTTTATGAACACCGACTTATCCGCTTCCTCTATATAACATGTGTGGCTAAATTGCATCTTCAATTACCATCCAATATGCTCTAGATGTGCATGCAAATCAAGTACTTTGGTCTCCAATAAAGTCATAGTATTTTCCATTTTGATGATATTCTCTGATATCCCTTCAATACTAAGGGCTAAGAAACCATTATACATCTCTTATGCCCTTTGACTAAAGAACCTTTTCCTCATGGTTTCTTCCTTTTTCTTCAAATCATTCTCCCATTAAGACACTTTCTCTAAATCTCTCTTTCTCCTAGACTTTTAGGGCTAGAAATGACCTGGGGTAAAATTCCTTCACAAAACCCTTCTATTTATAGGCCTAAATCCTTCTAATAACTCCTAGACACGTTTAGAAACTGCCTAGGCATATCTTTACAAACTAATTGGCCGTTAAACCTTCTAGAATATTAATTTTGCACATGTGGTTAAAATGCCAAGCTTAAGTACCAGATCTGATTCTTAAGCGCCAGTGCACATTTTTTCACTAGTCAACTTAACATCAAAATTCTTATGCTAACAAGTCTTGGTCACTAAATAAAGTGTTAAAATCTTTACTAACACATAATAATTTCAAAAATACTACCCCAATTTTCTTAATCACACACAAAACAACAATCAAAATAAAAACACTTTGATAATTATGGTTTGTCTCCCACAAAGCACTTGGTTTTACGTCGTCAGCCCAACGTAACCGGTGCTTATTCTGGTTGACCCAACATCATTCTATCATTAACTTTATGTCGATTCCCTATAAAATAAGATTTCAGTCTATGTCCATTAACTTTAGATATTTTCTCAGACTTAGGATCTTTAATATTCACAGCTCCTTAATGATAAACTTTTATTGCAACAAATGGGCTCATCTACCTGGACTTAAGTTTGCCTGGAAATAATCTTAACCTTGCATTATATAGCAAAACTTGTTGCCCTGGCTGAAAATTTTTAGTAAGAATCCTTTGATCATGCCACATCTTCATCTTTTCCTTATAATCTTGACACTCTCATAAGATTCACTCCTTATCTCTTGATGCTCACTAAATTGCAACAACTTTTTCTCACCAGCATCTTTCAAATTATAATTTAACTCTTTAATCGCCCAATATGCTTTATGCTCAAGTTCAACTGGTATGTAACAAGCTTTCCCTAATAGTAACCTATATGGGGACATTCCTATAGGAGTTCTGTATGCAGTCCTATAAGCCCACAAAGCATAGTACCGACCAATCCATTTTGTTTGGATTCACATATTTTTCGCATAATTCTTTTAATTTCTAGATTGGATAATTCAGCCAAACCACTTGTCTGAGGATGATAAGCATATAAGCCCACAAAGCATAGTCAAGTTTGACTGACCAATCCATTTTTGTTGGATTCACAGATCATAATTCCACAAACCATAGTCAAGTTTGACTGACCAATCCATTTTTGTTGGATTCACAGATTTTTCCATAATTCTTAGCCCACAAAGCATGGTCAAGTTTGACTGACCAATCCATTTTTGTTGGATTCACAGATTTTTCCATAATTCTTTTAATTTTCTGATTGGATGGTTCAGCCAAACCCCTTGTCTGAGGATGATAAGCAATAGCAGTCCTATGATTTATATGATATTTCTTTAATAGCTTCTCCATTATGGCATTTTTGAAATGACTTCCCCCATCAGTAATGATAACTCTCGGCATCCCAAATGTACAAAATATGTTTGTTTTAAAAAATTTTACAACACTTTGAGCATCACATTGAGGTAAAGCAACAACTTCTATCCATTTGGATATATAGTCCACTGCTAACAGAATATATAAATTTTTGATAGATGGTATAAATAGTCCCATGAAATCTAATCCCGAAACATCAAATATTTCAACTTCAAGCATATAATTGAGGGGCATCTAATTTCTTCTATAAATATTTCCTACTCGTTGACATCTATCAGAAGTTTTGATATAAGCATTAACATCTCTAAAAATTGTTGGCCAATATAATCTAGATTGTAAAATTTTGTATGTTGTTTTATCAATACCAAAATGTCCCCCAAATTCAGAATTATGAAATTTTTTGATAATTTTATAAGTTTCTTCTAATGGTACACATCTTCGAATAATTAGATCCTTCCCTTGTTTATATAAAAATGGGTCATCCCAAAAATAAGTCTTAGCTTTAAAAATCAATTTCCTCTTTTGTTGGTATGTCATTCCACATGGTATAATATCGCTAACACTAAAGTTTAGAATGTCGACATACCACGGAACACGCCACTCATTAATAGTGAACAATTTTTCATCTATAAAATGTTCGTTAATTTCTTTTTCAAAACAGAGTGGTTTTTCTAACTCAAGCATGGACAAATGATCAGCACTTTGATTTTCAATCCCCTTTCAATCTACTATTTCAAAATTAAATTCTTACAAAAGAAGAATCCATCTTATAGTCTAGGTTTAGCATCATTCTTTTTCATTAAATACTTAATAGCAAAATGACCTGTATGCACTACACAATGAATCCAATTAAATATGATCTAATTTTATCAAAAGTATATACTATTGCTAATAACTCTTTTTGAGTTGTCGTATAATTGATTTGAGTTTCATTAAGAGTTTTACTAGCATAGTAAATTACTTTGAAATTTTTATCATATCTTTATTTTAAAACAGCTCTTATAGCATAATCACTAGCATCACACATCAATTCAAAAGGTTTTCCCCAGTTTGGTGTAACTATAATTGGTGCAGTGATTAATTTTTGTTTTAATAAATTAAAAGCTTTTAGGCATTCTTTATCAAAATTGAAAATTGCATCTTTCTCCTGTAAATGGCATAAAGGCTTAGCAATCTTTGAAAATTCATTAATATATTGTCTATAGAATCCAGCATGTCCTTAAAAACTTCTAATTTCTCTAACATTTGTTGAATAAGGTAAATTAGCGATCACTTGAATTTTAGCAGGATCTAATTTCATGCCATTTTATGATATTTGATAATCTAATACAATTCCTCCTGCTACCATAAATTGACATTTTTCCCAATTAAGGACTAAATTTATTTCTTCACGGTGCTTAAGAAATTTAGATAAATGTTATAAACATGAGTCAAATGAAGTTCCAAACACTAAAAAATCATTCATCAATACTTCAATCCCTTTTTCAATTAAAACACAAAAAATTATCATCATACATCTTTGAAATGTTGTAGGGGCATTACATAAACCAAAGGGGATCCCTCTAAAAGAAAAAACACTGTAAGGACTGGTAAAAGTTGTTTTCTCTTGATTCGTACAAGATATTTGTATTAGGTAATAACCAATATATCCATCTAGAAAATAAGAGTATTTGTGCCCAGCTAGTCTATCCAGTAATTGGTCTAGAAAGGGTAATGGAAAATGATCTTTCCTAACGGAAAGATTTAATTTTATATAACCAATGCATATTTGCCACTCAATAACTTGTCTAGTAGGTATTAATTCATTATGTTCTTTCACAGTTACAATTACTCCTCTTTTCTTAGGAACACAGTGAATTAGACTAACCGATGCACCATTTGAAAAGACATATTTTAAATGTTCCGGAAGTAACTTCAACTCTAGTTCTGGAGTTTTTTCAATTGATGGACAAAATGATTTATGTTCGTCTATCCTGTCAAAAATTTCAAAACTTTCTTGAACATAGTTTGAGTCTTCCTTAAAATGTTCTTCACATCAATCTAATTCCTCATCTTGCTCGTGTTCAAAATCTTTTTCTTCAAAATTTTTTTCATAAGTTGTTTTGAAATAGCATTCACTTAGATATCTTATAAAATCCATCCTATAACATTCATCATCTTTAAATTTTCTAGGATAGTTCATTGATCTTGAAATATTGAAAGTATTAGTTTGATCATTGACTCGCATTGTTAATTCCCCTTTCTGCACATCTATCATTACTCTTCCTGTGCCTAGGAAAGGTCTCCCCAAAATGAGAGGTATCTCGTTATCTTCCTCCATACCTAGCACAATGAAATCAACAGAAAATATAAATTGATCCACTTTCACTAGGTCATCTTCTATAACTCTTTTAGGGTATGTTATCGAACAATATGCTAGCTGCAGAGTTATAATAGTAGGGGTTATTTCTCCTAATCCCAATCTTTTGAATATTGATAATGGAAAAAGGTTAATGCTTGCACCTAAATCACATAAAACTTACCCATAAAATTTGTCTCCTATTGCACATGGAATTGTAAAGCTACCAGGATCTATAAGATTTTTAAGAAGCTTTCTCTGAATTATAACAATGCACTCCTCACTAAGTGCAACAGTCTCATTATCTTCAAACTTTCTTTTCCTATTAAGAATATCCTTCATAAAATTTACATAGCTTGGCATTTGTTCCAAAGCTTTAACCAATCAAATATTAATTGTATGCTACTTAAATATTTCCAGAAATTTTGAAAACTGCTCATCCAACTTCTACTTACAAAGTTTCTGAGAAAATGGAGGTAGTGGTTTTTCCAAATTAATTTTTAGTGAAGAAATAGGTCTTTCAGAATCTTTTGGAGTGACTTCTTTTGATTCTTTAATTTCTTCTCTCTCGACTTCAATTTCTCTTGAACCCTACCTTCCAACTTTCTTCCGCTTCTAAGTTGAACAGCTTTTACTTGTTCTTTATTCTAGTCTTTTGGATTTGATTCAGTATTACTAAGAAGTGTTCCTTGGGATCTATTACTTAATCAATTTACTATTTTTCCAAGTTGATTCTCAATATTTTTAATTGTATCTCATTGACTTTGTAATTGATTTCCCATTTGTAACACCATTTCTTCTATAGACAACTTCTTCTCCTTAAATTGTGTGTTACTGTTGAAACCTGGAGGATAAGTAGATTTATAATTATTATTCCTTTGATTGTTCCAATTTGCTAATAGGTTTACCTGGTTGTTCCCTCATTGTTGATTAGTATCACCTGAATTGTTGTTCCAATTAAACTCGGGATGGTTTTTCCAACCTAGGTTATAATAATTTGAATATGGATTATTCTGCTACTTGCTTATGGTAAGCAAATTTCTAATGATGATTGAAAATCTACCATTTGTCCTATTGAATTCTTTTTAATCATGGAAATTGGTTGAGAAAAATTCATTCAAAATTGGTCTAACTTCCTTGAAATTATAGCAACTTGATTTGCTAACAAAGTAAATGAATGAGTTTCATGAATATTGACTACTTTCTTAAGATTCATCCTCTTGGAAGGGCATTAAAAATTATTGGTATCCATTTCTTCATATAAAGAATAGGCTTCATGAGAAGGTTTTGACATAAATGAACCACTAGCAGCAGCATCCATAATTGATCTAAGAGTTCCAACTAATCCATTATAAAAAATTTGAATTATTAACAAATCTGGTATAACTTGGTGTGGACACTTTCTTAAGAGTTCTTTAAATCTTTCTCATGCTTTGTAAATAGATTCCCCTTCAAACTGATTAAAAGATGTAATAACATTTCTAAGCTTCGCAATTTTTGATGGTGGAAAATATTTAGCAAGGAATTTTTGTGCTAAATGACCCAAGGTTCTGATAGATCCAGGTGCTAACGAATTCGACTGCATCTTAGCTTTATCCCTCAATGAGAATGGAAATAACCTAAGTCTTATGGTATCATCTGATACACCATCATATTTTAATATAGCGTACAATTCTAAAAATATGGCAACATGTAAATTTGGATCTTCAGTTGGTGATCCCCCAAACTGATTATTTGATACCATTTGGATAATAGCAGGTTTAAGCTCAAATGAATTAGCCACTACAATCAGTTTTTTTAATACTATAATGAAGTTCATCTATAGTAGGGTTGGCATAATCTCTTAAAGGTCTAAACTCTTGATGAATTTTAACATTTTTATCATTTTGGTTTGCCTTTTTTGTAATTTTTTTGGATTTTTCAAGATTTTTTATTTTTTTTAATTTTTTTTTTATTTTTCTAACAGTTCTCTCTAATTCAAAATCACAGGGCACTAGTCCTTCAGAACCTGAAATACACACACACTAATAAAAAATAAAATAAAACTAAACACACACAAAATAAATTACAATAAATTAAACTTTAAATAAAACATTCTAAAAAGAGAAATTTACATTTAAAACAATAGATTAATTACAATTTTAACTTCACTTCCTTGGCAACGACACCAAAAACTTGATCCTGAAACTGCTTATATGCAATAGTATAACAATAATTCTGATTATATTTTTAACTTATATTTCTGTATTTCACAACACAACTAAAAACTGCACCCAGAAGAAAAATAAGAATATAAATTTTAATTTATATTGGGATACTATGCAAGTAAAAGTATATTTACCAAGTAATATAGGACTTTTTGATTAAGACATGAATATCGAACCCACAGGGAAGATATGCAATAAGCACTCTTTCAAAGTCCCAATCTTCTTTCCTTGATATTTCTCCAAAAGGTGTCTTGGTATCTCTTCAAAATGTGTCTTAATTTGATGTATTTCTCCCAAGAAATGCATCATTTCACAATAGTTTTCGTCCATGGTGGTTGTAACAACCTATTAAACCAATAGGTACTTCAAAAACTTCTTCAAAGTTCGCAAAAATTGAATTTACTCGTCCAATAACTTCCTTTGGCGCTTAAACGTGGGGCATCTGACACTTAGGCGCGACCTTCTCTGTTTACCTGACACTTAAGCATCGTATCTGGCTTTTAGGCGCCAAAACACTTTTGCATGTTTTCCACCTATTTGCTCCAAATTTGATCCGTTTTCACTCCTTTAAGCATTTTTCATCTTTTTACCTGTACCTAAAAAAACACACAAAAATACCTTTCATTAAAGCACAATATCTCAAAAATACGTATAAAAATGTGTATAAAAACACTATATATTTTAGGCGTATCATACACCGCTCACCATCAATTTGGATCTCTCCGATGAAGAAACGACACCGGAAGTTTTTCCTACAACATCTCAAGAAGAATAGGGATAACAAAAATAAATCTAAGAAGTGGGAAAGTATTACCCTCGAGAACAACTCCAGTTGATAAAGGAAAACAAATAGTCACTCGAGAAGAGCTACCTCCACCTTCGCTAACGGAAGAACCACATAATCAAGTAAATATTGGAGGATTATATAAAGTTTACTATAATGTGCTAGCTTATATTAGGAGGTTGCCGACCAAACTAGGCATCTACGATACTCTGATCCTGTCAAAGAAGATGAGAAAGTCTCTAGTTACAATTTTTCTTGACCTAGAGATTTGCTTAGCTCAATTTGTCAGCACACCAACATATGAAGTTTTCTCATTAAAAGAACAGCTTGGGATAACCTTCACCAATGAAAACTTGTTGCTTGCCACTATCGACCACAACTGACTGCTCTACATCTCTGTGAATATTGACATATTTGTATTTTCCAGAGTTTTGGTAGATCCAGAAGCATAACTTAACTTAATGAGTCTACAAAAGTTAGCATATTTAGATATTGAGTCTCAGAAGCTTAAATCCAATAAAATGATATTAAGAGGATTTAACCAAAAGAGAGAAAGAGCCTATGGATCAACTACATTATTAATGAAAGTTGGAGACCTAGTAACAACGACAAAATTTCATATCATCGATGTAGAGACCTCTTTCAATGCTCTACATGGTCGACCATGGATTCACGAGCATAACATGGTTCTATCATCTTTACTTTAGTGAGTCAAGTATTTCAAATAAGGATAAGAACATTGTATCAAAGGAGATGTGCAACCATTTTTCATGCATGAAGTGGGCATCCACGAAGACGCCACCTACTATGAACCTCCAAAAGAAAAATGTCTTTTTCTATGAAATTGTGGAAAATTAAGTAGAAGATTCAAAAGAATCAGAAAGAAGGGGCCATTCAAATCCACTTCAACATTCTATTACCATTCCTTCACAACGAGTTGGTAGAGGTTCTCTCAGCCCATACACCCGAGATCGAGGTCGGGACATAAATTCGGAACAACCAACACAATTATTGAATGGACTAGGCCGAGCATCAACAACGACATCGAAGAAAGTTCTAATGAGGAAAGCTCTTAGGAGGAAATGATGATGATAAAATAAAAGAAACCACCATATTATATCTCCTTAGAAGATATGGAGAAAAGTGAATACAAGTCGATGTACGTTCGGATCAACTACTATATGAATGCCATGACCCTTACTCTAATCCACCCTCAAAAGGTTGAGAGTTTAGAGGTCAAGGAAGTCCATAGCATTGGTTCAAAGCCAATCAAAGTTTATCATTCTTCCCCTTCTACTAGTTATGAAAATCATATAAAATTGGAAGAAGATTCTAATGAATTAATAGAATTACCTTTTGGTTACTTTTCTCCTTGTGCAAAAAAAAACTAATTCAACAGGGATATGTGCCAAAGGAAAAGCTACAACTTTTTAAAAAATTATAAAATGTTAAATGTCAAACTCCTAATTCAAAAGAAGGTCTCAGATTTGGTACTATAGGACCAGTTGATGACTCAAAATTTTGTATGGTGGTTACTAACAAATTGAAAGAGGATTTCCTTGATACAGAGGATGAATCAAAAGATCAGTTGATAGATGATGCTCCACCAAAATTTAAAGAATAAATTAAGTCAACAGTTGACGAATTGAATGAAATCAACCTTGGGACTGAGGAGGAGCCCCGAGCTATCCTTATAATTTTTCTATTCAATAAGGAAGAATCCACAAAATTGATAAAGTTTTTGTCACAATTTAAAGATTGTTTCATATGGAGCTATCATGAAATGTCAGGGTTGTCAGCAGAAGTTGCAGTTCATAGGCTCTGGGCAGACAAAAATATGACCCAGTAAAACAAGCTCCAGAAAGATGCGCCTTTCGATATAGCAACAAGTCACTATTGACGTAAAGAAGTTAATGGATGCTAAATTTGTCCAGGAAGAGAAATACCCCATATGGTTAGCCAAAATTGTACCAGTTAATAAGAAAAATGGACAAATATGTGCATGTGTCCATTTTAGAGATTTAAACAAAGTGTGTCCAAGAGATGATTTTATGTTGCCAACACCAAAAGTAACGGTGGAAATTCACATCGACACATGAGATTTTCTCTTTCATAGATGGGTCGTCGGGATACAATCAAATCAAGATGGCTCCAGAAGATGCGACACTTAAAACATTTAGAACACTGATTAGGATTTTCTGTTATACAGTGATGTCATTCTAATTGAAGAATGTCAGAGTAACTTACCAATGAGCAATGACAAAGATCTTTGATAACTGCATTCACAACCAAGTCGAATGCTACGTGGATGATTTGGTCATCAAATGTAAACAGAAAAATAAACCATTTGTACAATTTGAGGATCATATTCAAATGATTACAATGATACAATCTCAAGATGAATCCATTAAAGTGTGCCTTTGGTGTCACCTCCAAGAAATTTCTAGGATTCATTTTCCGTCATTAAGGAATCGAGATTGACCCAGATAACATTAAAGCTATCTTGGAAATGCCTTCTCTTAAAACCTTGAAACAACTACAACCCTTCCAAGGAAAGTTGGCATACCTGAGATACTTTATTTCTAATCTCTCGGGTAGGTGTCAGCCAATCTCAACATTAATTAAAAAGGATGCCAAACTCATTTGGGAAATGAAATGCCAACTAGCCTTTGAGGATGTTAAGAAATATTAAATGAAACCTCTTATTTTGGCAGGCCCTATCCTGAGAAAATTGTTGATACTTTATACTGTGGCTTTAGACGACTCTCTCGGAGCCCTATTAGTTCAGGTCAATGACGAGGGTAAGGAAAACACACTCTACTACTTGAGTCATCGTCTAATGCCGATACAGGTAAAGTATCCACTTATTGAGAAGCATTGTCTAGCTTTAGTTTTCACCGCCCAAAATCTTAGGCATTACATTGTTTCTCATAAAATTACCCTTATTTCAAAAGTTAATGAATTGCAATATTTGATGACCCGACCAAAACTTTCCAAACGTTTAGCAAGGTGGTCAATGATTTTGTTGCAATTTGATATAACTTTTGTTTCTCTCCACGCAATTAAGGGACAAATTTTAGTAAATTTTTTCACAGCACACCACTTCCAGCTAGATCCCCTCTCAATGATGAGCTACTGGATGAGCATATACTACAAATAGAACCTTCCAGTGCTAGACATTAGGAAATGAGCTTTGATGGAACTTCATCAATCAGAAAGGACAAAGGATCAGAGGTAATTATACCAGGCAAAGCAGGAATTGGTCTAATTTTCATCACACTTGATAAGGGAATGTTGAGATTCTCTTACCGCCTGACAGAACCATGTACAAATAACAAAACAGTATATGAAGCATTGATCACCGGGTTGGAACAGACAATCTTAATGGATATAATAGACATTTTATTCTATGGTGACTCACAACTCGTCATCCAATAATTTGTAGGACAATATAAGATCTTGAAACCAAGGCTAGCAGAATACCATCGGTACATGATGAAGTTGCTGGAAGAGATCCGTAATGTGACCCTATACCGAATTCCTTAGGGAGATAATGCCTATGTTGATGTTCTAGCAAAACTTGTTAAGAAAATGGCATGTCCACATGAGGATTCTATCAAAAACATAGTACAGGGACGTCAGGTCCTCTCTTGGAACGACCTCGACAATTTACACAAGCTTGAGAAAGATTTAGGGATGATGATTGCAATTACTGACATTAATGAAGATTGGCGCAAGCCATTAATATAATATTTACCAACTGGAAAGCTTCTAGAAAACAAGTATGAAGCTATCACATTATGAGAAGAGTTATGACATATGCTCTAGTTGGTGACGTCCTCTACAAGAGATCGTTCAATCTAATGTGGCTGAGATGTATAAGCAGGGTCGAAGCATAAATTATCATTAAAGAGGAACACACCAGATTGTGTGGAGCTCACGAACCATGGAAAAAGATGAAAATGAAGATTAATACACTTGAATATTATTGGTTTGCAATGATATTTGATTGCATGGATACAACTAGAAGGTGTCACCTTTATCAAGTGCATGGGGTTGTTTTGAACCAACCTCCCAATGTGCTACACTCAACTGTTGCCTCGTGGCCATTCGAGTGTTGGGGCATGGACATAATAGGTCCAATAGACCCTCTATCCTCTAAAGGACATAGCTTTATTCTGGCTGCTATGGATTACTTCTCCAAGTGAGCAGAGGCAGTGTCATTATGAGATGTTACAACACAACATGTTCTCTAATTTTTCATAAGTCAAATTGTCCATAGCTTTAATGTACCACGCAGAGTGATTTCCAACAATGGAACAGCCTTCAAGAGCACAATGATCAATAATTTTGTCAAACGACATGGGATAGACTAGAGATACTCTATGATTTACTATCCCAGGGCAAATGACCTAGCCAAGGACTTCAAAAAGACGCTCGAACAAATTTTGAAGAAGACATTGGACAAAACAAAAGAGGGTGGCATGATAAATTGTTAAAAGCTTTGTGGGCCTACCAAAAAATTTTAAGAGCTCCTACTCAATGTACACTCTATGCACTTGTGTACAAGTTTGAGGTTGTATTGCCGCTAGAAGTCCATACACCATCTCTTAGAGTCATCGTCGCCAATCAGATTACAACAGAAGAAAGGGCAAAATTTAGACTTGAAGAATTGGAAAGTCTCGAGGGAAAATGATTAGAAGCACAATAGTATTTGGAGCTCTACCAACTAAGGATAGTTCAAGCTCATGACAAATTGGTCAGCCCGAGGGTGTTCAAAGTTGGTGACCTTGTACTTATTTTCAAAATACTTATTCTTGTACACCGTAAGATAGGTAGAAAATTTGAGTCGACTTGGGAGGGACCATTTGTTATAGAGATGGTCTATTCAACTCTTACCAGCTGGTGGATTTCCAAGGCGAAAGACCTATGTTGCCTGCTAATGGCCAATATTTGAAGATATACTACACAACGTGACATTGCTTGAAATAATTTTCTTAAGATATTTCTTGTTTTGGGGTTATTTATTTGTCCAAGAATCTGTGACTGGGTCCAAAGTTTGTAATAAAATTAACCTCAATAAATTAAAAACTTTTGAATTTACTCACTTTAATTTCCTCCTCTTGTTTTTTAATTCTGAAAGCTCATTAAATTAAATTAAATTAATAAAATTTGCACCTATATAAATTGAAAAAAAAATTAATTAATGTTTTGTTGTTGTTCTTGTTTGTGCTAAACTTCAATGCACTGATGTTTTTCTGGCTTATGCAGAAAAATGTCAGGATGAAAGCTGATTTTTGCTTTTAGAGACAGCTTGAATCTCGCACATAATAAGGAAAGGGCGTCCCAGGGTGGTAATGCAAACTTTGACTTGGACTTTGATCAGGTCAACATGGACTACGTTGGTACCTAATAGACGCATTCAGTCACCGGGAGAAAGAAGGATTACCATCACTGCTAAGGATTGGCACCAAAGAGGACTACTCACTGAAGAGGAAGAAAGCAGCGATACAACAAGGTTCAATGGAAAGAACCAGTCATCTGCCATCCATGATAACTCCACCGACAAGGAATTTAGTCAGCATTGATGAAGAAAGAGTGCCAGATGCGCCACTCAGAAGAATGCAACATCGTAATGCTAATCGTCGTAAACATAAAGCATTCATATGTCAACAGAAAAGACATATAAAAGAATTAGAAGCGACACTTACCCTAAATCCTAAGGGTAAAATTGATGACCCATGCATGAGGAAGACTTCTACCAGTCCACCTATCATGGAGGACGAGTTCGAGTGTTGTAGAGCAGGCACAATCAAAAAATCCAGATGAACTTTGTAGGGGTTGTTCGATCTGCAACGCTGAAATTCTAACACAAGTATCTACAAGAGGAGCATTCGTGGAGTGCCCAAGATGTAATGTCCTCCATTTAGAGCACTAAAGTAGCTTTGAAGAATATATGTCCTCCAACACAGGGTGCTAGGAGGCAGTGTACCCAGATACAGAGTCATATATTCCACTACATACAGAGCTGGGTTAGGTAGGGTTTTCTGTAGACATCGAGATGAGGGAGCAACCCTGACAATCTCAGAGGATTCTTATGGTAGAACTTGAAAGAATTAATAGAGTCGAGAAAAGAGAATTTGAATTCTATGAAGATATCCAAGGGAAATTTGATTTTTAAAGTCATATACTACGCTAGGAAGACTCTTAATGATGCTCAAATTAATTACACCACCACTGAAAGAGAGTTATTAGCCATTGTGTATGCTATTGATAAGTTTAGATCAAATCTTATTGGAGCTAAATGTGTTGTGCATACTAACCATTCAGCTATTAAAAATTTGATGCAAAATAAGGATGCTAACCAAGATTAAGATGGGTACTTCTTATGCAAGAGTTTGATTTTGTAATAGTTGATAGACAGGGGACTGATAATCAAATTGTTGATCATCTATCTAGGCTAGAGTATGAAGAAATACTTGGTTTGAAAAAAGAAATTAACGAAACTTTTCTTGATGAACAACTTTTTGTTGTATAAGAATGGGAAATACCGCGATATGTTGATATTATAAATTATATTGTTAGTGGTATTTCATCATATGGACTGACAATACAGCAGGAAAAGAAATTCATTCATGATACAAAATCTTACTTTCAGGATGATCCATATTTGTATAAACAATGCAAAGATTTAATAATGAGACGATGTGTGCCTTATAAAGAAATTCAGGAAATTATTCGGAAATGTCATGATTCTGAATTTGGAGGTCATTTTGGAAATGATAGAACTGTTCATAAAATTTTGCAATTTGGATTTTATTAGCCTACTCTATTTAGAGATGTTAATATATAAATAAAAACATGTGATCAATTTTAGAAAGTAGGTAAAATTTCAAAAAGAAATTAAATGCCTCTAAATTTTAATTTGGAAATTAAAATTTTTTATGCATGGGGATTAGATTTTATGAGACCATTTATAACTTCATTTGAATATATATATATTGATTGTTGTATATTTTTTTTCAAAATGTATTGAAGGAATAACTTTACCTAGATGTGATGGTTGGAGTGTTTCAAAATTTTTAATTAAAAATATTTTAACAAGATATGGAATACTGAGAGTAATCATTTTCTTTGTAGGGTCTAATTTCAGAAATGCAACAGTTGCAAAATTGGTGGAAAAATATAATATAATGCATAAAATTGCAAGTGCTTATCAGCCCCAAACTAGTGGTTTAGCAGAAGTATCTAATCATGAAATTAAGAGACTTTTGGAAAAGAGCATTAATCCTAATAAAATTGATTGGCCTGTTAGATTAGATATTGCATTATGGGCATACAAGACAACTTATAAGACACTTATAGGAATGTACTTATATAGATTAATTTTTGGGAAGACTTGTCACTTGCTAGTTGAATTGGAGCATAAAGCTTATTGGGCTATAAAATAACTCAATTTTAACTTGAAAGAATCTGGTGAGAAAAGATTATTGCAATTGAATGAGCTTGAGGAATTTAAGAATGAATCTTACTAAGGAAAAGGAGAAAGAATGGCATAATCGGAAGCTATTAAAAAAAGAATTTAAACTTGGAGAGGAATTTTTATTTTACAATACAAGATTAAAATTATTTCTTGGAAAATTAAATTCTAGGTGGAAAGGGCCACTCAGAGTTATAAAAGTTTATCCCTACGGAGCAGTTAATATTGAAGACCCCAAGACTGAAAGAATATTTAAAGAAAATGGGCACAGAATGAAACCATATTTTGATGGTCAAATACTAGCTTTTAAAAAAATTATAATATTGGGTCACCCAGAATAAGACTGGGATTGTCGAGCTAACGACATTAAACGAAGCGCTTTGTGGGAGGCAAGCGATATGTATCGTTGCTTAGTTTGCTTTTGAGTTTTTTATGTTTGAAATATTTTACTTATATTTATGTTTAGGTCTTTATATAATCCGTGTATTTTCAAAAGTATTTAGAAAAATCTTTATTTATCTAATTTTATGGAAAAATTGAGAATTTATTGGATCAAAATTGATATAGTGTTGTTTTTGGAACTGGTGCATGATGCGTCAAATTCTAGAGAGCTGGTGCATGTGCGCCAGATTTGGCGCATGATGCGTTGCGGTGACAAAATGACTAAAACATTTCAAAATGCAATTTTTCGCAATTTATTCTCCTTAAAACTCCTAAAAACCAAATCCTAAGTCTATTTTAAGGGGGGAAACAAGAGAAAAACCACTAGATTTCAAATCCAATGACTTCTCAATCCAAAAATACTGCAAGATTTAGAATTTTCAACCGGAGAAAATTTGTCAGTTTCGATGCCAAGAAATTACATGATCAAGTTCTAGTGGGGAAGAGGCTAATCAAAGAAAGGGGATTTATGAATTGAGGATTCAACACACCGAATACTCGAGTAGAAGAGATTATTGCATAGAGGCGCTGAGAAGTTATTTGTTACACTACTGCCACTAGTCATCCCTGTGGTGAAAGAGTCTTATTCAAATATTCATGAGATCAACCAAGGAATAGTCTATGTGCATAGCAGTTTTGTGCAGTTTACTCCTTCAATAATAAATGAGATGTTTATGATTGAGAATATGCTTATCTATCATTTTACATATTTTTCCCCTACGAGAGACAAAATTAATGAACTCTACTAGTACCTTACGGATGAAGATGCGAATTGGGAACCCTGAGATGATGGACATGTATGTTTTTCGTCGTCATTGTTAAATCATACTTCTAAGGCATGACACTTCTTCAATGCATCAAGATTACTACCCAACATGAAGATCAATAAGGTTATGAAGGAGAGTGCTATTTTAAATTATTGTACTCAAACCGAAAAACCTGTTGATATCAGAGCCATAATTGTAAAATCAATTTTGGGTTTGATTGTGAATGGATTTGCAACTGGACTTGGACATCCATTATTAACCTCACTTTTGGTTGAGGAATACTTTTTCTTCTTTAATAGCCTAGGATCTAGCCATAAGACATTCCTGTTGGCTATTTCTAGAGAACAAGAAAAGGAACCCTCACCATTAAAAATTCTAAACTCTTCCTTGCTCAACTTGAAGTTCCATATAATAGTCCTAGCCTCTAGTACTTAGTAGGTGGGGTTAGTATGGAAAATATCAAGGAGAGTCCCCATAGGACTGCTTGACCTTAGGGTTGACCTTGGGTGTTTTTACTGAGCTAGTTCACTCACTTACACTCACTACCACCTATATTCACTTGCAACCCTAAACCCAAATTTGTTGAAATTGATCCTTTAATCTTTTGAGAGGCTCATGTAGTTGGTCCCCAAGACCCACTAGCCCTAGGCTAGTGTTTAGCTAGGACAAGTACATAGAGGACCCAAAGGGCGATTTCATTGGTCCATAGCTCATACATATTGGGTGCACCCCAATTCTACCAAAACATCCAACTTGGCCTTTTGCCACCCCAAATCCACCCAAATTACCTAAATACTCCCAAACCCTAAATTTGGCTCAAAATTCCAATTTCACCCAAAGTACCCCAATTTGTTCAAAAATAATTTCAAACCTTTTGCAACTACCCAAATTGCCCAAAACCACCCAAAATTGCCAAATTTATCAAACTACCCCTAAATTTGCAAAAATTACAAAAATATTTTTAGTGTCCCAAACTTTCCCAAAACATCCAAAATCACTTCAAATGTCTCCAAAACCAATTTGGACCTTTAGTTGAACCCTATTTGTCCAATTTGACCATTTTAACCAAAACCATGCCCAAATTCACCTCCAATGTCGATTAATTTGGTTCCAATTCCCTTCAATTTCAATCTTAAACTCAAAATAATCTTTCATATGATCAATTCAAATCAACGACAAGCATAATTGACCCATGCTTTGAGCTCAATTTTGATCCAAATCAAAACCCCAAACCTTGGCTCTATGACCTAATCTCACCTAATTGAACCACATAGCCTACTCAATTTGCCCAAATTTAAATCCTAAAGTCTTCATAATAATTGCTGACCTCATTTTTGGTTGAGGTCTAGTTTTTCCTCTTTAGTAGCCTAGGGTCTATCCATATGAATTTCCTATTGACAATTCTTAGAGGACTAGAAAAGGAATTCCCACCATTAGAAATTCTAAACCCTTCTTTGCTCAACTTAAAGTTCCACGTGTTGGTTCTAACCTCTAGCACAAAGTAGTTGAGCTCAGTATGAAGCAACTCAAGAGAAGTCTTCCATAGGATGGTCAGACCTTAGGACTAACCCTGAGTGAGCTGGTTTTGTTGGGGCTAACTTGCATAACACTTTTTCACTTACCCTGAACCCTAGGACCCCTTAGGTTGGTCTCCTGACTCCTTTTGAGAGGCTCATATGGATGACCCTATACCCTAGTCTTTGGCTAAGAGAGTTAGAGCCAGCATATTGAGCATCTAAAATCAGTCCTTACATGGTTCCTATTGGTTTAATATGGCTTCATGGCTTGTTGGCCCATTTTGGCCCAAAATCACCAAATTACCAAAATACCCCTACAACCCTAATTTTTGCCAAAAATCCAAAGATTATCCAAAATACCTATATTTGTCAAAAAATCAACTCAAACCCCTTACCACAACTTAAATTGACCAAAATTGACCAAATTTCCAAAATACCCCCAAAAATTGAAAAAATTAGCAAAATGCCCCCCATGACCTAAAAATTCCAAAAATTTCCAAAAATTCCAAAATAATCCCAAATATTCCCAATTTTAAGTTTTTTTATCATCAATTTGACCAAATTTAACAAATTTTATCCAATTTGACCAAAACCCCAATTTGCCCTTTAAAGCCCAAATGTCCCCAAACTAACCCCAATTTTGGCCCAATCGACCCGAATCTTGCCCAATTTCAATTCTAAACCAAAATTCAGCATCCCCAATTCTATTCTAAAAAAAATTTAAGCCCAATTTGATCCAATTGCAAGCCTAATTTCATTTAAATCAAAAAGGCCCAATTTTGACCACATGTCTAAAACCACCAAATTAGCCCACGAATTCAAGTCAAAATCACTTGAAACTTTGCCAAGTCCCTCATGACATATTCTGACACCAAACTCAACATTAAATAAAGCCAAACTTTAGCCCAAATTCAATTTTAAATTCAAAAGCCTAAGCCCACAACACTTAAATTTAAATGCTCAACTCCAAAACCCACATGACAATTCTTTCTCCTCATCATTCATTCAATTAAAATCATTCTTAAAGTTTTGAATTCATGATCAAATTTTTCCAAATCAAGCGTTATACAAAATTCCACCAACATATTTCAAAATTCCAAAAATACCTTCTCATGAAAATTAGCCAAGCCACATACAAGTCATGAAGTCACTCCCAAGCCATAGGTAAGTCATGTGAGCCTTGTCACATTACCAGGCTATTAGTGAAAAGAGGCCAAGCCACTTTTAAACCTCTTTTAAAAGGTTTTTAACCCCTTTTATGAATCACTTAAACCCATGATTAACCAAATCTCTTAGGATGGGGACTTCTCCACACCACTTTAGCTAACCCATCTGATCCTCTTCAGCCCAAGACCAACCTCTGTGGCTGAACGCAACCCAATCCATGCCTTGACCCAATTTGGCCCAAAATGACCCTTTCCCATACTATTTCAATCCCATACATTTACACATGGAAACCCAAAATTGATTGCACCAAAACCAAGCCCTGAGCCCCCAGACCAAATGGTGACCCCTCCCTAGCCGGCAGTCACCTTGGTGGCCGGAAAACACCATGGCCAAGGGAGCCCATATTGTCAAAACTCAAAATTGAACCTACCTGATGTGCAAAACTCCAATTGGACACTTTAACCCATCCTCCCTCCATCTAAGCAACCCTAAAATTCCAACAATTGTCCCTAGTGGCCTCCCCAAGCCCTTCTATTTAAACCCCCCTCCATGGCCAAAGGGGGAGAGCTTGATATTTCTTGCGAGAACTCTACCAAATTGCTTCCACCGCTTCTTTGAGACCTTTTGAGCTTAACCTAACCATTCTTAGTCACAAAAATCAATTGCTTGAGCTCAATTTTTTAGCCTAATTCTTAGGCTGAAACAGGACACTCTCCAAATCTCCATTAAATTCAAATTATTTGCTCCCACACCTTCTCCACAACAAGAGAAGAAGATCCTCCACAAAAGCCCAATCACCAGAGCACTCTAAAGTGGACTTTGATCAAACCCCTAATTCAACCTTTGTCAAAATCATATCTAGACAATTCACCACAACTTGAGGCTCCACCCTAAGCTTTTGGGACCCCCACGAAGCTTCCACATGCATCCAATCAAGGCTACCCCTCTTGGACCAAGGTATTGAGCTTAAACCCTAAACCAAGCTTCATTTTACTCTTCATTCATATATCATTAATTTAAGGGTCGGTCAACCATATGGATGTGTTTTACTAGTAAAGAAATGCAATTAAAAAAAAAAACTGCACTAAATTTGGTTAAGAATCGGGTGAGATATTAGCATTTGAAAATGGACGGTTTTCGCGTGTGATCTGTTTGGGATGATGACGGACAACTGTCGAATTGGGCGTGTATCACATGAGTGGCCATGATCGCGTCGGATAGCGCAGTGGTTCGAAAAAAGCAGGATGACTCATATGGCGGTGCCAAGTCACGCGGCGACACGTGTCCATTCAACCAGTACGAGGATGGAAATTAGGAGCTTTTTTCTATTTATTTAATTGCCATAACTTCAAAAATGCATAAATTTGTGTAGAAAAATCATAAAAATAAAATAAAAATACCGTGTTGCTCGGTGAAGAAAAAGAATAATGTGGAATCATTTTCAAGTTTATTTGATGCATATTTTATTTTTAATTAATTAAATAGTTTTTTTTTATATTTTGACTCTCCATTTACATGAGAATTTCACCATGACTTGAGCTTTAGAACTTTGATTATACATGTTATTAAGACTCTTTTCATGATTTCTCTAAGGTCATCGGAGATCCCTAAGCGCAGGTATGTATTTTATAAGTTAGTGGTCACTATTTTGGTTTAAAAATTGTAATAATTAAAATACTCATCAAAAAAATAAAAAGCTTGTTTTGGTAGGTTCACTGTGGTCAGAGGACCTTAGGAAAAATATAAACCTGATTTAATTCATTAAAAATAATCCTATTTATCACCAAACCTACAAAATGCAATAAAATTAATTTGGAGTAAATATAAATTTAAATGGCGTAAAAACTATTCCACACTGTAATTTAATGTCAAGGGAGCTCCCCATAAATTTTCAAGTCAATTGGAGTTTTTTTAGTCACTTAAATGGCTTAATCAAGTGAAATGACATTTTTTACACTAAAATAATTACAATAATTAAAATATAACTCAAAAAAATTACCAAAGTTGGCTTTTGGAGATCTTCGTAACCAGAGGAACCTAAGAAAAGTAAAATTTAAATAAAAATAAACGCTTCATTTTTTAGCTAATTTTAAGGCTTTACATAATAAAAAATCAATTAAAAATCACAAAATTGTAAAAACACACTAAAATGTCACATTTGGCTTTTTAATCACTTGGAACCAATTATAATAATTTTCCTAATTCCATAAGTTAGGATATTAATTTTAAAAGTGTTAAGAATAGATTTTTCCTAATTTTGCACTAAAATAATTCTAATAATTAAAACATAAGTCACAAAAATATGAAATTTGTTTCTTTGAATTTCTTGAACTCAGAGGAATTTAATAAAAATATAAAACTTAATTTTCCATTTAAATATTATTTTCTATTTAATTAATACGCAAAACAAACTAATAATTCTAATAATTAAATTACAACTTTAAAATCATGAAAATTTGTCTAAGTGGTCCTCTGACCTAGGTGAACCTCCAATAAATTTTCTTGAGGACAGAAGTCTTACTTTGATGGAGTTATTAAATTTTCATTGAAAATCCCTATTTTTTGCATTAAAAATAATTTTCAAATTTTAATAAACTTCGAAAAATCACATTTTTTCCTCTAATGTTTTAATTAACCCATGAGTAACGTAACATAAAATTTTCAAGTCATTTGAGTCTAATTTAATGAACTATAAGGTATTAAGGCCTTAAAGGCAAAAGTGTAATTTTGGAATTTAAAGCTTAATTAATATTTAGGTCTAATCCAGAAGCTAAATGGGTAATAAGTGACCTTAAAATATCATGTCTTTGTGATTGAAACTTAAAAGGGATAAGTGGTAGAAACCAACCTCGCTTTTAATCTCATAAAGGATAATTTTATAATTTTTCAAATTAAGGAAATTTGGGATGAATAATTAAATAGGAAGATATTAAGGTAAGGGGGTTGATCTTATAAGATTATAACTCACTAATTTTAACCCTCAACCAATGGTTTTAAAATGATTTATAATTTATGACAAGGATTGAGAGTATAAATGTTAAAAATAATTTTTCTTAACCATAAACCTACCCATCAAACCTTAAGGGCTTAGTAGTGAACTAGGCTTGATCAAAATTTTGTCTAATGAGGTTTAGAAAATAACTTATAATTAATTTAAAATCTTTAAAAACACTACAAGCCCACTCTTTGAAAATCAAATTAATTAAATTCGTTAAGTCAAGTTGCCCCCAAGGGTCTTTACCTATATAATTCATAAGTGAGATATCAAGTGATGATTACCCCATTTAAGAGATAATCAAAACATCATGATTTAATGAGTTAAGACAAAAATGAACCTAAGATAATTCCAAGGACCATGAAATGTCTAAGGTATTACCCAAACCTTTTTCATGATCCTTTGGAAATCTTGTAGGACATCTGGACATATCATGATTTGCCTAATGGAATCATCCTCAAAATTTAAACCTAACCTGTTAAGTTATGACATAGGATCTGGTCGACAAACCATAAACTTGTATTTTCTACTTTCCTTTTGAACATGCTTTAATTCCTGCAAAATTACATATACATATACTTTGCAAGTACTAACTTCTCAGGTGGAGGAACAAGAAGACTCGCCAAGTACACTTGTACAGTCTACAGTGCTTTCTTTTCTTGTACTTTCTACACTGTCTTATGCTTACGAACTTACATACTAAACAACGATGTCACCCTGCATAAAAATTATAAACATTAAGATAGCCACAAAACTGAAACCAAAACCAAAACTAAAAATCAATCAAGATAAAATTCACTGCCACAAAATTCAAAATATAAGACAACTCAAAATTTAATCACAATCATAATGAAACCAAAATTGTAACTAAATTAAGACGTCTCTATCGGATGATCGGGAATCCCTCAGAGGACCTACGGTTGCTAATGAGGCTTCCCACGATCTAAATGAAAGTATGGAACTCATTAAGTTGAGTTTAGTAAATTCATTTGGACTAAGTGAAACCAATAGAAAATAGTGGTACCAGAACGAGGGAACCGTAGGATCCTAACCGATGTCGCTCTAATCAACTTTAGTTTGCCTCATAATATTTAAAGAATTACAACCATAGGGACATCTGATTTGACATTATAAGTTGACACACTAGAAAACTTAAAATTAACATGACGAGGAGTTTGGAGCTACCACTTTAGGCAACAAGGCCATATTCAACAACAAGAGGTTCTACAATAACATATCCTTCTTTAGAATTAAACAACATAGCCACAGGACTTCAAAGCCGTATGTTTATGTAATTTAAAATCTCATCTTATCTTTAGGCCTTTGTACAATTCTGCTATATAATATAAGCCCTAACTCGTCTTAGGATTCTGAGGTTGTTGCTCATCACGACCTAAACCCTCACATCTTCTAGGCTCTTTGTGTGATCGTTTCACACGAATGTAAGCCCTAACAAACAAAATTGACAGGATGAAAATTTTAAATAATTTCTCTTCAAAATTGAAGCCAAATAATAGGATAGACTGGGAAGTCACTGAGGTTCTTCTCTGGATCCATGAAATCCTCTAGTTCTTCCTCTTTTAGATTCTACAATAAATGTTCCAAATTTGAGCCAATCCATTTTGACACCTCTTTCTGTGATTTGAAAAGTACTATTCTTTCAAATCCTTGAAGATAATATTTCTTGATTTTTATCGATAGTTTTCTTAGGTAACTTCTGTCATTTAAGATGTAATTAACTATAGTGGCTTGCTCTTATAGGAAAGATTCACAAACTTAGCTTAATATAAACCCGATTTAATTCTTTTTATTACATAAGGGAATATGTCGGAAAATAAAACAATTTTGCAAACCAAATGGATGGCATACATTTCTTAGTTTATTGGATTGTGCCTCATCCTCAAGTCTTGTGTTTATCCCGAGGGATAAATACAAGGTTTGAGGTACAGTGCTCTTTCATTTGAACGATGAAAAATATGGGATCAGTTTGATTTCATATTTTTCTAAACTTATATACATATGTAAATTAAAATTTCCTTCTAAAGAGGGTAATGGGATTTCAATTCCAGTGACCGATAGCTTCCAATGGGTAACTCCTCCAACCAAAATAGTGTCAATAGCTTCTGGCAACTCCATTGGGGATTTTCTTCTCTCTCCATTTAAATCATGAAATCTTATCTTCATACATCGGTAATGTGTTCATGTCCCTTATGAACCAAATTTCCTTTCTTCTATTGACATGCTCTACCCATTTCTTTCTTGGGAAAGTACCGTCAACTCTTTCGGACTTCATGACCATCAGTTCAACCACTCTTAGGCAGAGAGGTTCAGGAGTTCAATAAGGACATTTGATTTTTGTACTGGGTCAGACCACCAATAAGTGTGTTAGTGTACTAGCTCCTTTTGGGCGTTATGCATTGTGAAGTCGGTCCCTCACTGGGTCCTATACTTTACTTTCCTCTTCAAGCTTAGTTTGTTATTTTGCAAATTAAATCGAATCATGTCATGCTTTGCTTGCTATTTGACTTCCTTAACAAATTAAGTCCTTCAACTTTCAAACTTTTTTTACTAAATTTTAAAATTGTTACTAACTAAAAATAAAATAAAACAAAAATTTGCCCAGTCCATGGATCACTTTTGTTAATTTTCTAGTGCTCGCACTAAGATTACTAAGTATTGGCCAAATAACTAACCTCAGAGCTTTATTTGTGAAGCTACTACAATGGCATTTCCCACTCTCACCTTTTGTTGCAATTTACCAACTAGCCACAATTCTCGTAGTGTCACTTCCACCTTTAAGTTTTGAGCTGGATTCGGTGAACTTGAAGTCACCCTTGGAAAAGCCCTGTTTGCTGTAGTGAAGGAAGCCACTCCGGAAATTTAGGAGCCCACTACTGTGTTTGATTTGAACTTTCCTAAGGAATTCCCTTCTTGTAAGAAAGTGAAAACTACTCCTCCCCTGGCACCTGCCAAGTCTGTCGTTTGCTTTTCTGCTAAAAGAAAGGAGATTATGATTGTACAAGATGAAATTGATGATTTACCAAGCCTCAATCTGCGTTTGAGATTGGATTGAGTTCAAAGTCTACACTGCTAACTCGATCACAAAGAATGAACTGCAGTAAAAATTCTTGGAGGGCAGCTAAGGCCCAAATCTCAGAGAAAGCACTGGATGATGAGTTTCCTCATGAGGAGGAATTTGGATTACAAGAGACCTCTCCACCTCTGCATAGGAGTAGGTTCCATCCCTTAATGAATACTAACGGGAATGAAAGTATTTAAAGACCACTGCTACTGTACCGTCACCTCATAGACATGGTGGGGATAGGAAGAAGCCTGCTCCTATCACCTGAGTCAGTACAGTTTTCCATAGAATGTCCACTAAAGAAGGATGTTCAGTGGTTAAATTGCATAAGCAAATGGGAAATGCGATGTCCCTGCAAATAAAGAAAGAAATCCTAAGGGATATCAGGATTGCCTGACAATCCCACAAGTCAGCTAAACTTTTACCAACACATTCTCATCAGATTCTGTAGATACTATAGTTGTCACTATTCATTTTGTTGCCTCTACTTCTCCAAACTCTACAGAACATCGACCGGTCAAGTCACGTATGAGTCCAAAAGTTCAACCAATTATTACTCTCAGGAGAGTCCCAAAGAAGGAAAAGATGAAGAAATTACCTAGTATTGTGATTGGTTCGCACCGCGGGGAGCACACTTCTCTTCGACATGTTAATGCCTCTGTTGAGAGACCCCATCTCAAGACATCATCTTCAAGAAAGAAGGTGTGGATACCCAAAGTTGCTATACCAATATGGTCGGCTGAACCCACAAGGCAGAAGACAAGGTGCAAAAAAAGTCTGAAATATCTATTATAAAGTTTGATGAACAAGTGAAGGATGTTCAGGAAAATGCTCCAGATCATAAGACAATTCAGAAGGCGACAATTGAAGAAAAGATCCAAAAACTCAGAGTTGATGTTTCCGAGCTAGCCAAAGAACATGGTGTAACATTAAATGATGATGATGAGGATTTTGCTTTCAATAGTTACCTCAATGAGAATTTCATGGATATATATGTCATCGAGACTAGAGGTGCTTCATCAGCGCGCGATGTTGAACCTCTCATCGAGGGGAACGCAGCAGTTGATTTGTGTAGAGTTATTTTCTTAAGAGACAAACAAATCAGTCAAATGGAAAAGCAAATGAATGAGATGGCCGCCACAATGTCCACCATGGCTATAACTAATGGGCAATACTAGTCACAGCAGGTGGCTTCTCCATACGTTAACCAGCTTGAAATAATCTATATCACCAATGAACGAAGTGAGGTTGTTTTTGCTAATGGAGAAGAACAGCAAAAGAAAGATTCCTCACCAAATACCATGTCTAAGAAGGATATTAAGCATTTGGTTGAACAACAAGTTCGAGAGGTATAAGCCCAGTCTAAGAGTGGTGCATTGATTTCAAGGGGTAGGCCTTACCCGAAAGAGTTTGATGTCGTACCCTACCCTAAGGGTTTTGTGTCACTGAACTTCAAGATATTCGACGTGATTAGGAATCCTAAGAAACATCTAGCATATTTTCGGGGAAATTGTGGCAACACAGGAGGTAATGAAGCCTTACTCTTTTGATAGTTCGTCAGCAGCCTGTCAAGGATTGCTTTTGATTAGTATACAGAACTACCTAAAAGATCAGTTAAGACATTCACCGAATTATAGCATATATTTGTAAAAAGATTTGCTAGAGCACAACATCATGTTTATATTGGGGATCTTGTAGTGGAGAAACAAAGACCCAACGAAACTCTAGTGGATTAAATCTTGAGGTGGAGAAACCTTAACGTGAAATGTGAGCCTCAACTGCAGGAATAACATGTGATTGAGATTCTACTCAAAAGCATACACGGGCCTGTAGCTTTCAAGCTTAAGGGACTCACCATCAAGTCCTTTGAGAAGCTATTAGGTAAAGCTAGCAGTTTACAATAGAAAGCTAAACATATGGAATCTCAACAGAAAATAGATAAATCCAGGACAACCAGAACAATTTGGGAAGAGGTTTGGGACAGTGGCAACAATAGATAAAGGAAAACAACCAATAAAAATACAAGTAGAGCATACTAACCAAATTTCTCAGAAATTGTTACAGTGTACTCAACAAAAAATACAGCAGTATGGAAAGTCCAGCCAATAGCCATACCAAGGAGGAACATACCAGCAGGTAGAATGGGTCTGGCTCTTTCAGAACGAAGGACAACACAATATTTTGTAAAAAATGAGGTTGTGTCAAAGGTGCTCAAAAACTTGATGAAGAAGCCAGAGTTCAAGTTTCCAGAACAAAAGAAGCTCGAAGAGGTCAAAAAGATAGTCCCAATTTTTGTCTCTACGGTAGATATTTTGGCATATAATAGAAGGTTGCATCATTTTTAAAGATTGGCTCGAGAGGAACTATAAAGAAGGAAACATAACAATCCTGAAGGAATATTTGAAAGAGCCAGAGAAAGGTTCTATGAATATGAATTCGGCCAAGCCCATCCTTCCCATAGATCCATTTGCAAATAAAGATGGATGGAGCAAAATTTGGAGCAAGTCATCCAAGAAACTACTGGATCGGATTCAGACCACTTCAGCTCAAGCAGTCGTTCAGAGTCTACAACCAGCTCAGCACAAGTTGGGGATTTCATAAAAAAAGTCGTCACAACCAAAAGAGAAGGAAAAGACTGACGTTGTTAAGACTGATAGCACAAGGGGGTAGGATAGGATTTGCCTCTGTTAGATTGGTTATCTCGGATTCGAGGAAGAAAATCCTCAAACCCCTGACCATGTATGATTCTTTTTTTTTGCCCCACCGGGGTATTATGAATATAATGATTATGATTTCGGCTATGTTTTGGTTGTCTTGAATGATAACTTAACTGACTTTGTTTAATCTAACTACGATCTCGATTTCCAAACCAATCTTCAAGTCGTACTTGAGTCTGATAAACCCATCAACAAGAATGAAGAAGATATCGATCATACCGATTACCATAGCATCGTGAGTGAGGAGCCAGTCCTCGAGTGCCATGGTACACCACTTTCCATCAACTTGGAACTCTCTGATGAAGAAAGAATATCAGAACCTTTTCCTATAGCATCTCAGAAAGAAGAAATTACAGAAGTAAATCTATGGAGTGAGAAAGTATTACCCTCGAGGTCAGCTCTAGTAGATAAAGAGAAATAGATAATAACTAAAAAAGAGCTACCTCCACCTCCACCAGTGGAACAGACACATAACAAAGTGAAAATTAGAGGATTATACAAATTTGATTATAATGTGCTAGCTCATCTTAGGAGGTTGCCGGTTAAATTAAGCATTTACGACGCTCTAATCCTATTGAAGGAGATGAGAGAATATCTAGTTACAGCCATGCTAGACCCAGAGATTTTCTTAGCTCAGATGCCTAACACATCCTCGGATTAAGTTTGTTCGTTAAAAGAACACCTTGCGATAGCCTTCATGGATGAAGACTTGTCGCTCGGTACTATTGACCATAACCGACCGCTTTACATCTACATCAACAACCGCAAATTTGTATTATCCAGAGTCTTGGTAGACCCGGGAACATCACTCGACTAAATGAGTCTATGGACATTAGCATATTTGGACATTGAAGGTCAAGAGCTTACAACCGCTAAAATGATGTTAAGGGGGTTTAATCAGAAGGGAGAAAGAGCCTTTGGATCGATTACATTGTTAATGAAAGCTAGCGAACTAGTAATAACTACAAAATTCCATATTTTCGATGTAGAGACTTCATTCAATGCTCTACTTGTACGACCATGGATTCACGAGCAAAATATGGTTCCATCATTATTACATCAATGCATCAAATATTTCAAAGAAGGACAAGAACATTATATTAAAAGAGATTTACAATCATTTTCAGTACAAGAAGTGGGCATTCATTAAGATGCCACCTACTATGCACCCCCAAGGAAAACAGTCTTTTCTCACAAAGTTATATCAAATGAAGTGCACGATTCGGAAGGATCACAAAGAGGAGTTCATTCAATTCCGCTGTGACAATCTATTATCATATCTTCACAATGAGGTAGTGGAGGTTCTTTTAGCCCATTTACCCAAGATCGAGGCAGGGGACATGGGTGTGGTAGAACCAATACGATTGTTGAACGGACTAGGCCGATCAAAAACATTGACATGGAAGAAAATTCTGATGAAGAAAGTTCCAAGGAAGAAATGATGATGATAAAACAAAAGAAGCATCAGTGCGAAATCTCTTTAGAAGACGTGGAAAAAGATGAATATGAGTTGATGTACGATCAAATCAACCACTATATGAATGCCATGACCCTCCCTCCGATCTACCCCTAGAAGGTTGAGAGTTTAGAGGTCAAGGAAGTCCGTAGTGATGTTTTGAAACTGATCAAGTTTTATCGTGCTTCTCTTTCTACTAGTTCTAAAAATCATATAAATTTGGATGACGATTCTAATCAACTAATGGAGTTACCTTTTAATTACTTTTCTCCTTTTGTATAAAAATTAATTCAACAGGGATATGTGCCAAAGCAAATGCCAAAAGATAAACTGCAACTTATTGAGAAATTATGGAATGTTAAAAGTCAAACTCCTCATTTAAAATAGGGTCTTGGATTTTATGTTGTAGGACAGTTGATGATTTAGAATTTTGTATGGTTGTTACTAGCAAGTTAGAAGAGGACTGCCTTAATATAGAGGCTGACTCTCAAGAACAGTTAATAGATGATGCTCCGCCAAAATTTAAAGAAGAAATTAAATCAATAGTTGATGTGTTAAATAAAATTAGCCTAGGCACTATGGAGTAGCCTCGACCAACCTTTAAAAGTTCCTTGCTCGACGAGGAAGAATTCATAGTGCTGATAAAGTTATTGACAGAATTTAAAGATTTCTTTGCTTAGAGTTACGGTGAAATGTCAGGACTGTCAGCAGAAGTTGCAATACATAAGCTTGGGGTAGATAAAGATATGGCCCAGTAAAACAAGCTCTTAAAAGGATGTGCATCAAAATAGAGCAACAATACATTGCCGAGGTGAAGAAATGAATAGGCGCTAACTTTGTAAGAGAAGAGCAATACCCCACATGGTTAGCCAATGTCATTCCGGTTAAGAAGAAAAATGAAGAAATCTATGTATGTGTCGATTTCAGGGATTTAAATAAAGCATGTCCAAGAGATGAGTTTTCTTTACCGATACCGGAACTGATGGTGGACATCGCTTCAACACAAGAGATTTTCTCCTTTATGGATGGATCTTCAGGATAAAATCAGATCAAGATGGATCCAGATAATGTAGCACTTACATCTTTCAGGATGCCGATTGGGATTTTACGCTACACAGTAATGCTTTTTGGATTAAAGAATGTCGAAATAACATATTAACATGCAATGACAAAAATTTTTACGACCTCATTCTCAGCCAAGTGGAGTGTTATGTGTATGATTTAGTCATCAAAAGTAAACAAAAATCAAATAATTTGTACAATTTGAGGATTGTGTTCAAATGATTATGACAATCTAATCTTAAAATGAATCCCTTAAAGTGCGCCTTCAGCATTACCTTCGAGAAATTTTTAGGATTTGTTGTTCTTCATTGGGGAATCAAGATCGACCCAGATAATATCTTGGAAATGCCTCCTCTCAAAACTATGAAACAACTACGTTGCTTTCAAGAAAAGTTGATATATCTAAGATGTTATATTTCTAATCTCTCTAGTAGGTGTCAGCCCTTCTTAGAATTAATTAAAAAAGATGCCAAATTAATTTGGGAAGAGAAATGCCAGCGGGCCTTCGAGTATGTTAAACGATACTTAATGACACCTCCTATTCTGACATCCCCTACACTGGGAAAACCGTTGATACTTTATATTGTGGCTTTAGATGACTCCTAAAAGAACTTTTAGCCCAAGTCAGTGATGAGGGTAAGGAAAACGCACTATACTACTTGAGTTGTCGTCTAGTACCGACAGAGATGAAGTAACTACTTATCGAGAAACATTGTCTAACTTTGATTTTTGCCCTCAAAAGGTTAACCATTACATGCTTTCTCATAAACTTACCCTCATCTCAGAAGTTAATCTGTTGCAATAATTAATGACCCAACCAACACTTTCCAGACGTCTAACGAGATGATCGATAATTTTATTGCAATTTGATATAAATTTTGTGCCCCTCCGCGCTATCAAGGGACAAAGTTTGGCAGATTTTCTCATTGCACACCCAATTCCAGCTGGGTCCCCACTCAATGATGAATTGTCAGATGAGCAAATACTGTAAGTAGAACACTCCAGTGTCAGACATTAGGAACTATATTTCGATGAAGCTTCTTCAGCAAGAAGGGATAAAGGATCAGAAATGGTTACACTAGGCAAAGCAGGGATTGGTCTGATTTTCATCACGCTAGATAAGGGTATGCTGAGATTTTCCTATCACCTTCAGAGTCGTGTACAAATAACGAAGTATAATATGAAGCGTTGAGCACCAGGTTGGAATTGGCAATCTCAATAGATATAACAAATATTGTCATCTATGGTGACTCTCACTTATCATTCAACATGTTTCTGGATAATACAAGATCCTAAAACCATGATTAGCATAATATCAGTAGTACGTGATGACGCTGTTATGGTAGATCCTAAATGTAACTCTACACCAAATTCCTCGAGGAGATAACGCACATGCCGACACTCTAGCAAAACTTGTTAAGGAGCAGGCGTGTCCACCAGAGGATTCCATTGATATTAAAGTACATGGAAGATGAGTTTTGTCTCGAATCGACTTTGACAATCTCCATAAGCTAAAAAAAGAAGAAGGAATGATGATTTCCATCGTTGACATCAATGAGGATTGACATAAGCCATTAATAGAATATTTGTAAACTGAAAAGTTGCCAAAGGATAAGTCTGAAGCGCATCACATTACAAAAAAAGGCTATGTCATACACCCTAGTGAGAGATGTTCTCTACCAAAGGTCATGTGACCAGATGTGGCTGAGATGTCTGAGTAGAGCAGAAGCACAGAGTATTGTCAAAGAAGTGCATGCCGGATTGTGTGGCGCTCACCAGTGAGGACCAAAGATGAAAATGAAAATCAAAAGACTCAGATATTACTGGTGAGTGATGATATTCAATTGTATGGATAGCGCTAGAAGGTGTCACCTTTGTCAAGTGCATGGGTTAGTCTTACATCAACCTCTGAATGTGCTACACCCAACTGTTGCCTCGTGGTCATTCAAGTGTTGGGGTACAGACACTATAGGTTTGATATACCCTCCATCTTCTAAGGGACACAAATTTATACTTGCCACTATATACTACTTTTCCAAATGGGTGGAGGCAGTATCATTACGAGAGGTTATAGCACAGCACGTCCTTTAATTTTTCATAATCAACATTATCTACCATTTTGGTGTTCTACGTAGAGTGATTTCTGACAATGGGACAGCCTTCAAAAGCATGAAGATCAATAATTTTGTTAAATGACATAAGATAGATTGAAGATACTTAATAATTTACTATCTCAAAGCAAATGGCTTAACTGAGGCTTTCAACAAAACATTGATACAAATTTTGAAAAATACGTTAGATGAAAATAAAAGAGATTGGCATGACAGACTATTAGAAGTTTTGTGGGCCTACATGATGAAATTCGGAATTCCAACTCGATGCACACTCTACGCACTTGTGTATCGGTTCGAGGTCGTACTACCACTAGAAGTTCAGACATCGTCTCTTAGAGTCACCGTCGCCAACCAACTCATAGCAGAAGAAAATGTAAAACCCAGACTTAAAGAATTAGAAAGTCTCAAAGGAAAACTGTTGGAAGCACAACAACACTTGCAGCTTTACCAAGCAAGGATGGTGCAATCACATTACAAATTGGTCCGCCCAAGGACATTTAAAGTCGATGACCTAATTCTCATTCTCAAAATACCTATTCTTGCACACTATATGATAGGTGGAAAATTTGAACCAACTTAGGAGGGACCATTTGTCATAGAAGAAGTTTACTTAGAAGGATCTTACTAGCTGGTTGATTTCTAGGGCGAAAGACCTATGTTGCCGGTCAACAACCACTACTTGATGATATACTACCCGACATGATGCCGCTTGCAATCAACATTTGCTTTTTGAAGTTTTGATTGTTCTGGGGTTATTTATTTGGCCAAATGTCTGTGACTGTGTCCAAGATTTTGTAATAAATTAACCTCGATAAAAAAAATTTCGAATGGCTCATTTTGTTTTTCTGTTTTATAAATATAACTATATTAAATAAATTTGAGTAAATCAAATTTTCAAATTTTCAAATTAGTTGATGATTCATTTTTGTTCTTGTTCGTGGTGGATGTAAGTGCGCTGATGTTTTTTGTCTTCTTCAAATGAACTGTTGGAGCGTAAGCTAATCTTTTCCTTTAGAGATGGCTTAAATCTCACACTACATAAAGAAAGGGCTACTCAGGGTGGCATCCTAGACCTAGATTTTCCCGTTGGTCAAGTTGATGTGAATTATGAAGGTCCCTTGATGGACATTGTTAGCCTATGGTAAAAAGAAGGATTACCATCTATACTAAAAATTGGAGCTGAAGATGATTCCTCTTGAAGAAGAAAGAAGATAAACACTCAACATTACCCGATGGAAGAGGCCAGTCGACTAGAATCCCTAATAACTGCGCCGATGGGAAATTTAATAAGTGTGTGACGCACCACTTCAAAGAACACAGTGTCGCAATGCTAACCAACACAAGCACAGAGCCTTCAAATGGGAAGAAAGAAGAAAAAAAAGAGAAGCAGCTGGTTTACTTACCCCAATTCCTGAAGGAAGAATTTACGAACCACCTACAAAACAAACCTTTTCTAGTCTACCAGAAACAAAGGATGAGCTGGATTCGGCCGTAGAGCCAATGCAGATGGTCATGAATCCTATAGAGGTTGTTCGATGTGTAATGTAGAGCTGCCCAAAAGAAAATCCACTGGAATTGCATTTTTAGAATGCTCAGGATGCAATATTCTACACTTTGACTACTATGGTTTAGTGCAAGAATCCACAACTGCCAGTGGAAGGTCACTAGGCCGCTCATATAGTTGTTGAGCCATACATTCCACTACCTGCAATACAGAGCAGACATTGGTCGTTGAATAATTTGAAACAAGAAGGGCAACACTGCCCTAATAGTTAGATGATATTCCTACAGCTGAGATGGAAAGAATGTGTAGAGTCAAACAAAGAGAATTTGATTTTCATGAATAATTTCGAGGTGAAATGGTCAATATATTGGAAGGCTTGGCACTATATATTTGAGTTTTCTCAAAGAGCAATGAGAAAAGGATTTTAGATTGTGTGTTTGATCTGCAAGCCAGAGGCCGAGCTAGTTTATTAAGGCCAAGAACATATTCAAAATCGCAAAAATGGATGCGCGGGAAAGGTAGGATAACCATCCAATGTGGTTGTTGCTACAATTTTACTGAAGACAGGTAAGAGAACCCTCTGGTATCTTAAGATATGATGAGGTGGATTCGATGACTTATGTGATAAAGAAACTTGTCAAAAGATTAATTTGATGGAGTATATTGCCACCAGACTACATACCGAAACGTTGCATCATCAACATTTATGATAAGGGAAGCTGCATTCCTCCCCATATTGACCATGATTTTGTAAGACCCTTCCGCACATTGTATTTCATCTGCAAAAGCAATATACTCTCCGAAAAAGAGATTTACATTGTTGGCCCCTGGGAATTCAAAGGGTCAGTTGAAATTCTGCTGCCACTGGTATCAGTGCTGGTCTTGGATGGAAATGGTGTTGATTTAGCTAAACATTGCATTCCGTAAGTGCAATGTACCCAAGTATCCGTAACCTTCAGAAGAATGCAGGATTACAAGATACCACAATGATTCCATCTAGATTCTGAGCTGGAAGAGATGCAGCCATATGAGTTATGAGAGGGTTGCACCTCTAGGTACACGTGAAGGGAATTCTTATCCTGGAGCATGCCTTAGTAGGTTAGCTCGATCAGGAGCTGGGCACGCCGAAGGTGATCAACAAGATACTTTTTGTCCCAAGTGTTCCGTAGCAAACAGGACATAGGTACCAGATATGTTCAGTGCATGAAATGTATTCAGTATTTGATGATTCAGACATGTCCAACATGTTATATTTTGATACTTCAGCATGTACTCAATTTGTAGCTCATTTTTGGGAGCAGATTAATGAAATTTCCTTCAAGTTTAAACTTGTTTGTCAAATTTCCCTCTCTTGTATGATTAATGAAATGCCATACGAACAAAGAACGATACATTGAAAGCTTAATATTAAAATTTCAAAATCTTTTTGAAAATTAACCAAAACAAAAATATTTTGAAAAACATATTTTGATAATTAAATATGATAAAAACAACAAAAAAAAAAAAATTAATTTGTTGAGTTTGTTTATCTCTACTTTGAGATTTTTTACTCTTTGCTCGCGCAGCGCGACTATTCCGATTTGCACTGATTTTCTTCACATCCCCAAAGATTTGCATATTCTGCAAAAATTTTCACAAAATCCCACAACTTTTTGTCAAACCTTCACATGCCATATATATATGAATTCGACATCACAAGCTCTATACGTTAGTTTCGAGTTACCCTCTGGGGTGGGCACAGGTGTTCCATTCCCATGTGTATTTTTTGGAATTGGCCTAGACGTCATATTCCCATAAGCATTTTTGAGATAGGCATAGACATCCTATTCTCAAATACTCCCATTGGGGTAGACACAGAAGTTCCATTCTCATACGTACTTTTTAAGATAGGCATAGACATCCTATTCTCAAAGATTCTCTTTGGGTTGGACAAAGACATTCCATTCTCATGTGTACTTTTAGGGGTAGGCCCTGACGACCTATTCCCATGTACACTTTTTGAGATAGGCATAGACGTCCTATGCTCATATATTTCCTTTGGGGTGGACACAGATGTTCCATTCCCATACAAAATTTTTGAGATAGGCATAGACACCCTATTCTTGTATATTTTCTTTGGGGTGGGCATAGACATTCCATTCCCATGTGTATTTTTTAGAGTAGGCCTATATGTCCTATTCCCATGTGGACTTTTTTAGACAGGCATAGATTTTCTATTCTCGTACATTCCCATACGTATTTTTTTGGGATAGACATAGACGTCCTATTCTCATATATTCTCTTTGGGGTGGACATAGACGTTCCATTCCCATATGTACTTTTTGAGATAGACATAGACATTATATTCCCATATAAACTTTTTGAGATAGGCCCAGACGTTTTATTCCCATCTACACTTATTGGGGTTGTCCCAGATGTCCTGTTCCCATATATTTTTTTTCAGGGTAGGCCAAGACGTCCTATTCCCATATATTCTCTTCGGAGTAGGCCCAGGCATCCTGTTCCCATATACTCTCTTCAGGGTAGGCCCAGACATCCTGTTCCCATATATTCTTTTTCGCATAGGGCTCAGATGTCTTACTCCCATATGCATTTTTTGGGGTAAGCCCAGATGTCCTATTCCCACATAAATTTTTTTGTGGTAGGCCCAAAAGTCCTATTCCCATATATACTCGTCGAGGTAGGCCCAGACATCCTATTCCCATGTACACTCTTCAGGGTAGGCCCAGGCGTCCTATGCCAACACATATATACTCTTCAAGGTAGGCACAAACATCCCAATCCTTTCTTTGCACTTGTGTTTTCTACTTAATCCGGTTCTCTTGTTCATAATTCTACCATCCTAATTGAAAACCCATAACTCTTTTGACATGTTTAATCTTCATCGGGACTATCAAACGCTTTTCCCCAAAATCTCCTTTCCTTTTCCCCAACAAGAGTCTTTGTTACTCCCTAGAGGAAACAATTCTCATTCAAGTCCACTCTTTGTTCTACGTTTGCTGACTTAGAATTTTGTGTTGGTTTGTTGATCTTATTGGTCAATGTCAATATGCACGGTGTGCTTGCCCAACACACCACACCTATTGGGGGTCCATTTTTTGACCTCATTTTTGGTTGAGGTCAAGTTTTTCCTCTTTAGTATCCTATGGTCTAGCCATAGGACTTTCCTATTTATTATTCCTAGAAGACTAGAAAAAGAACCCCCTATAATTACAAATTTTAAACCCTTCTTTGCTCAACTTGAAGTTCCACATGTTGGTCCTAACGTTTAGCACTTAGTAGGTGTGGTCAGTATGAAGGGGACTCAAGAGGAGTCCCCCATAGGATGGTCAGACCTTAGGACGAAGCCTGGGTGAGCTGGTTTTTGTGGGGCTAACTTACACACACTACACATTTTCACTTACCCTGAACTCTACAACCCCTTAAGTTGGTCTCCTAACTTTCTTCGGGAGGCTCATATGGATGACCCTATACCCCTATTCTTTGGCTAAGAGGGTTAGAATCAACATATTGAGCATCCAAAATGAGTTCTCACATGGATCCTATTAGTTTAATGTCGCTTCATGGCTTGTTGGCTCATTCTGGCCCAAAATCACCAAATTACCAAAATACCCCTACAACCCTAATTTTTGCCAAAAATCCCAAAACTATCCAAAATACCCAAATTTGTTGAAAAATCATCTCAAACCCCTTACCACTACCTAAATTGACCCAAATTTACCAAATTTCAAAAATACTCCCAAAAATTGCCAAAATTACCAAAATCCCCCCTGACCTAAAAATTCCAAAACTTCCCAAAAAATTCCAAAATAATCCCAAATATTCCCAATTTCAATTTTTTATCATCAATTTGACTAGATTTAAACAATTTTACCCAATTTTACGAAAGCTCAATTTGCCCTTTAAAGCCCAAATGTCCCCAAATTAACACCAATTTTTGTCCTATTAACCCCAATCTTGCCCAATTTTCATTCTAAACAAAAATTAAGCATGCCCAATTATATTCTAGATAAAATTTAAGCCCAATTTGATCCAATTACAAGCCTAATTTCATTTAAGCAAAAAAGGCCCAATTTTGACCATATGTCTAAATCCACCAAATTGGCCCACAAATTCAACTCAAAATCACTTGAAACTTTGCCAAATCCCTCATGAAATATTCCTACACCAAACTCAACATTCAATTAACCCAAATTTTAGCCCAAATTCAATTTCATTTTCAAAAGCCCAAGCCCACTACACTTAAATTCAGAAGCCCAAGTCCAAAGCCCACATGACTATTCTTTTTCCTCATCATTCATTAAATTAAAATCATTCCTAAAGTTTTGAATTCATGATCAAGTTCTTCAAAATCAAGCATAATGCAAAATTCCACCAAAATATTTCAAAATTCCAAAACTCCCTTTTAATGAAAATTAGCCAAGCCACATGCAAGCCATGAAGACACTCCCAAGCAATAGGTAAGCCATGTCAGCCTTGCCACATCACCAAGCTATCAGTTGAAAGAGGCCAAGCCACTTTTAAGCCTCTTTAAAAAGGTTTTAAACCCCTTTTATGAATCACTTAAACCCGTGATTAACCAAATCCATTTTGATGAGGACTTATCCACACCACTTTAGCTTAGCCATCTGATCCTCTTCAGCCCAAGTCCAACCTTGGTGGCTGAACCCAACCCAAACCATGCCTTGACACAATTTAGCCTAAGATAACCCTTTTCCCATACTATTTCAATATGATACCAATCCCTGAACCCTCTGACCAAATAGTGGCCCCTCCCTAGCCGGCCAGCCACCTTGGTGGCTGGATAACACCATGGTCAAGGGAGCCCATATAGTCAAAACACAAATCTGAACCTACCTGATGTGCACAACTCCAATTGGACACTTTGGCACTTCTTCCCTCCACCTAAGAAATCCTAAACACCCACCAATTGTCTCTGGTGGCCTCTCTAAGCCCCTCTATTTAAACCCCCTCTATGGCCAAAGTGGGAGAGCTTGAAATTCCTTGGAGAAACTCTGTCAAATTGCTTCCATAGCTTCCTTGAGACCTCTTGAGCTTAACCCAACTATCCTTAGCCACGCAAATCCTCTGCTTGAGCTCAATTTTTTAGTCTAATTCCTAGGGTAAAACAGGACACTCTCCAAATCTCCCCCAAATTCAAATTAATTGCACCCACACCATCCCCAAAGTAAGAGAATAAGATACCCCACAAAAGCCCCATCACCAGAGCACCGTAAGGTGGACTTTGATCGAACCCCTAATTCGGCCGTGGTCAAAATCATATCTAGACAATTCACCATGACTTGAGGCTCCATCCCTAGGCTCTTGGGACCCCAACGAAGCTTCCACAAACACCCAATCGAGGCTACCCGTCTTGAACCAAGGTATTGAGCTTAAATAATAAATTGAGTGTCATTTTACTCTCTATTTGTATATAATTAAGTTTAGTGTCAATCAATAAATGTATGTGTTCTACTAGTAGAGATGAAAAATTTAAAAAAAACTGCACTCAATTTGGTTAAGAATCAGGCAAGATATTAGCATTTGAAAGTGGGCAGTTTTTGGGTGTGGTCTGTTGGGGACGATGACGGACATCAGTAGGATCGGGCATGTTTCACATGAGCGGCCAGGATTGCGTTGGACAGCGCAATAGTTTGAAAAGGGTGGGATGACTCATACTGTGGTGTTGAATTGTACGGCGACATGTGTCCATTCAACCAGTATGAGGATGACACAGATATGTAGGAAAATAGGATCTTTTTTCTATTTATTTAGTTCCCATAACTTCAAAAATGCCTAACTTTGTGTAGAAAAATCAAAAAAAATAAAATAAAAATACTCTGTTGCTCAGTGAAGAAAGGAGAACAATGTGGAAACATTTTCAAGTTTATTTGACGCATATTCTAATTTTAATTAATTAAATAGTACTTTTCTTATTTTGACTCTCCATTTACATAGGCATTTGACCATGACTTGAGCTTTAGGACTTTGATTCTACATATTATTAGAATTCTTTTCATGATTCTGCCAAGGTCATAACAAATTTCTAAGCAAAAATATCTATTTTTTAAGTTAATGGTTACTATTTTGGTTTAAAAATTATAATAATTAAAATACTCATCAAATAAATACAAAACTTATTTTGGTAGGTTCACTGTAGTCAGAGGACCTTAAGAAAAATTTAGACCTGATTTAATTCATTAAAATAATCCTATTTGTCACGAAACCTAAAAATGAAATAAATTTAATTTAGATTAAATATAAATTTAAATGGTATAAAAATTATTCCACCCTATAATTTAATGTTAGGGGAGCTCCCCATAAAAATTTCAAGTCAATTAGAGTTAATTTAGTCACTTAAATAGGTTTATTAAGTGAAATGACATTTTTTGGCACTAAAATAATTATAATAATTTAAATACAATTCAAAAAAATTACCAAAGTTGGTTTTTGGAGCTCCTTATATCCAGAGGAACCTAAGAAGATAAATAAAAATAAACACTTCATTTATTAGCTAACTTTAAGCCTTTAAATAATCAAAAATAAATTAAAAATCATAAAATTCACAAAATTGTAAAAGCACACTAAAATGTCACATTTGGCTTCGTGATCACTTAGAACCAATTAAAATAAGTTTCCTAATTTCGTAAGTTAAGATGTTAATTTTAAAATGCTTAAAAATGGATTTTTCCTAATTTTGCACTAAAATGATTCTAATAATTAAAACATAAGTCACAAAAAATATGAAATTTGTTTCTTTGGCTTTTCTCAACACAAAGGAATTTAATAAAAAAATAAAACTTAATTTTCCATTTAATGATTATTTAATATTTAATTAATACTCAAAATAAACAAATAATTCTATTAATTAAATTAAACTTTAAAAATCCTGAAATTTTGGTCCAAGTGGTCCTCTAACTTAGGTGAACCTCGAATAATTTTGTTAAGGATAGAAGTCTTACATTGATGGAGTTATTAAATTTTCATTGAAAATCCCTATTTTGGCATTAAAAATAATTATAAAAATTAACTAAACTTGGAAAAATCACATTTTCTCCTCTAATGTTTTAATTAACCCATGAATGAGGTAAAATAAAATTTTCAAGTCATTTGAGTCTAAGTTAATGATTTATAGGGTATCAAGGCTTTACGGGCAAAAGTGTAACTTTGGAATTTAAAGATTAATTAATATTTAGGTCAATCAAGAGGGTAAATGGGTAATAAGTGATCTTAAAATAACATGTCTTGATGATTGAAACTTAAAAGGGATAAGTGTTAGAAACCAACCTCACTTTGAATCTCATAAAGGATAAATTTATAATTTTCCATATTAAAGAAATTTGGGAAGAATAATTAAGCAGGAAGATATTAAGGTGAGGGGTTTGATTTTACAAGATTATAACTCACTGATTTTAACCCCCAACCAATGGTTTTAAAATGATTTATAATTAATGATAAGGATTGAGAGTATAAATGTTAAAAATCTTTTTTTCTTAACCCTAAACCTACTCATTAAACTTTAAGGGATTAGTAGTGAACTAGGCTTAATCAAAATTTTATCTAATAAGGTTTAGACAATAACTTATAATTAATTTAAAACCTTTCAAATCACTACAAGCCCATTCTTTAAAAATCAAATTAATTAAATTCTTTAAATAAGTCAATTTGCCCCCAAGGGTCTTTATCTATATAATTTATAAGTGAGATATTAAGTGATGATTACCCCATTTAAGAGATAATCAAAATATCATGATTCACTAAGCATAACAATATTAATTGGATGAAACATATAGCAAACACCATAAGAACAAAATGAACTTAAGATAATTCCATGGACCATGAAATGTCTAAGGTATTACCCAAATTTTTTTCTTGATCCTTTGGAAATCTTGTAGGACATCTGGAGTAATTATGATTTGCTGAATCAAATCATCCTCAAAATTTAAACCTAACCCGCTAAACTATGACATAGGATCCGATAGGCACACCTTAAACTTGTATTTTCTACTTTCCTTATTAGCATGCTTTAATTCCTGCAAAATTACATATACATATATGTGCTTTGCAAGTACTGACTTTTTAAGTGGAGGAACGAGAAGACTCGTCAAGTACAATTTTAGAGTTTACAGTGCTTTTTTTTCTCGTACTTTCTACACTGTACATTTATGCTTACAAACTTGCATGTTAAATAATGATGTCACCCTGCATGAAAACTAAAACCTTTAGGATAGCCACAAAACTGAAACCACAACCAAAACTAAAAATCAATAAAGATAAAAATCACCGCCACAACATTCAAATATAAGACAACTCAAAATTTATTCAAAAACATCACAAAACCAAAATTGCAACTAAGTTAAGACGTCTCTAACTGATGATCAGAAATCCCACGGAGGAGGTAACCTACGGTTGCTAATGAGGCTTCCCACAGTCTAAATGAAAGTATGGAACTCATTAAGTTGAGTTTAGTAAATTCATTTAGACAAAGTGAATGAAATAGAAAATAATAGTACCGTAACGAGGGAATCGTAGGATCCTAACTGGTGTTGCTCTAATCAATTTTAATATGCCCCATAACATTTAAAGCATTACAACCATAGGGACATCTGATTTGACATTATAACTTGACACACTAGAAAACTTAAACTCGTCATGATGAGGAGCTTGGAGCTAGCACGGTGGGCAACACGACCATCTTTATTAGTAAGAGGATCTACAACAACATATCCTTCTTGGAATTAAACAAGAAAGCCATAGGACTTCGAGGTCGTCTGTTTATGCAACGTAAATCTTCACCTTATCTTTATGCCTTTGTACTACTCTGCTATACAATATAAGCTCTAACTCATCTTAGGATTCTGAGGTCATCACTCATCACGACCTAAACCCTCACATCTTCCAGGCTATTTATGTGATTGTCTCACAAGAATTTAAGCCCTAACTAATAAAATTGATAGGATGAAACTTTTAAATAATTTCTCTTCTAGATTGAAGCCAAACAATAGGATAGACTGGGCAATCACTGAGGTTCTCCTCCAGATCTATGACATCCCCTACTTCTTCCTCCTTTGGATTCTACAATAAGTGTTCCAAATTTGATCCAATCCCTTTTCACACCTCTTAGTCCGATTTCGTCAAAAAGTCATATCCTTTGAACTCCTTGAAGATAATATTCCCTGATTTTTATCGAGAGATTTTTTAAGTGACTTTGGTTATTTATGATGTAATTAACTATAGGGGCTTTCCCTTATAGGAAGCATTCCCAAACCCAGCTTAATATAAACCCTATTTAGTTCTTTGTGTTAAATATGGGAAATTGTTAGCAAATAAAATGGTTTCGTAGACCAAACAGATGTCATAAATTTCTTAGTTTATTTGATCGAGCCTCATCCTCAGCTTGTGTTTATCCCTCAAGATAAATACAGGGTTTGAGGTACGGTGCTCTTTCATTTGAACTATCAAAAATATGAGATCAGTTTGATTTCATATTTTTGTAAACTTATATATATTTCTAAATTAAAATGTCCTTATGAAGCGGGTGACGGGATTTCGATTCTAATGATCAATAGCTTCTAACTGGCAACTCCTCCAACCAAAATAGTGTTGACAACAATCCTACACATAAAATTGGACCTTTAATTGGCCTTGTTAAAGCCTCAATTTCACTCAGTTTCAACCCACATTCAAAATCCCCAAATTTTCCCAAAGTTAACTATGTCCCCAAATTCCACCAAATTGAATGCCCTAACCCCAAAATTGGCACCCAATTAATGTTGAAAACTCTTTATACCATTCTCCTAGACCATTTTCAACCATCAATTTGGACCTAACAGAAACTTAACCCTACCTAGACCTAACCCAACACCCCCAAATTGACCAAATGCCCAAAATCCCTCTAATTGAACCTCCAAATCATATCACAATCACTCCAAAACATTTCAAAACCTCTTGTCCCAATCATCTACACCATGTTTATCAATCAATTGAGCTCAATGCCATGGCTAGCCCAACCCAAACCTAACTTCTAGTCATTTTGACCCAAATTGAACGCATGCACCAAAATTGACTTAGCCATGCCTAAGCCACTAAATTGATGCACCATAGCCACTAAGTACACTCTATGGATAAGGATAGACCCACCTAAACTAATCAAGGTGAGCTTTGGACTAATCGTCCCTTGATTTAAGGGATTTCACCCCATATTTGGCCTAAACTTGAAATAACTTTGCCATCATTTGGGACTTAATCATAATTAGCCACCCTTGATCTCCCTGAGCTCAGAGGTGACCAAACTCTGGCCAGCCACCACCTCAACTACCAAAAATAGCAAGCCCAAATGTGCCCCCATTGGCCTAAACCCAAAAGTAAACCCCCTGACTTTGCTCACTCTAATTGGATGCTTGAGCCTTTCTTCCCTCCAACCCAGCATGCTTTAGCACCCAACTCCCCGCTCTGAGCTCCATTGGGTAGCCATGGCTTTAAACTGACCTCTCCATGACCAAGGAAGAAAGTGCTTGAAACCTTGGGGAAACTCTGCCAAAATCTCACCAGAGCCTCTCCAAACCATCCCAAGTGCAATACCCTTGCTCAAAGCCACTCATAGCCACCCCTTAGAGCCAACTTCTTCACTAAAATTTGCCCTAAAACCAAGACAAATCTCTCCACTCCTCCACAATGAACCAAACTTCAATTAATTGTGCACACACCATCTCCATAGTAAAAGAAGTTGATTCCCCATCAAAGCCCCCTCTGAAACAGCCTCTAACATAGCTCTAGACCAATACCTAAAATCGAATTTGATGAAAAATAAATCTAGACAATTCACCAGGGCACAAGACTTCATCTGGATGTTCGTTGGACATGATCAAAGCTACCACAACCATTTGATTGAGGCACCCCCTCTCAGACAAATGTATGGAACCACAACCCTAATTTGAGCCTTTTTTGATACATTATACATATTTACTGTATGGATTGGCTACTCTAGAGTAGATGAAGGTTTAGAAACAAACCCAATGCAATTTGATTGAATCTAGACGAAGATCTTAAGGTTTTAGTGTGAACAGTTCAGGAGTTAGGTCACTCAAGGACGATGAACAGATGTTGTTCGATCACATGTGTATCCAATGGACGGAGGAGATCGAGCCAGAAAAATTCTTAGTGGATGAACCACGGGCCGCGTGGTAGCTCAGGTGGATGGTGGCGATGAATTGCAGTGTGATCCCGAAACTGCTTAAATGCAACAGTAAAACAATAATTCTGATTATATTTTTCACATATATTTCCTTATTTTGCAAAAAAACCAAAAACTTGATCCTGAAAAAAAATAAGAATTTAACTTTTAATTTATATTTATTGGGATGCTACGCAAGTATACATATCGTTATCAAGTAATATAAGACTTTTTGATTAAGACATGAATATCTAACTCACAAGGAAGACATGCAATATGCACTTTTTGGAAAACTTTCTATTTTTAAGAAGATAATTATTTAAATTAAAGACATTTTCACAGTAAAGAAAGTTTAAATACTTTTCGTAATTTTAATATTTTGACTAAAACAGAACAAACTTAAAAAGATAACTTGAGTTTTTGTAGAAGAAAAGCACTAAATATGAAAAGATCTTTCTCCTTATCGTGTTGTGCAAAATAGGAGCAACAATATTCTTTACCCTTACTATAGATGTTATAAAGAACATTGGCTAATTTATAGTTTGAATAGTCCTGAAGTCCGACTAGGCAGGGAAGATACTAGCTCTCACTCTAGAGTTCCCTCAATTCCCTCCACCTGGGGCTAATATCTTATAGCAGAGCCTAAAATAATAAACCAAGTTGGTGCTTTAACCTGTCACTTTAAAGTCCTCTAACTCTACACCCTTCAATGAATATTTCCCTATTTATTTCCACTCAATCATATGAACTACATTCTCATTCATACAACCTCATGTGATTCTTTCCAATTGTTGACTGAGACAATACTAGTCCGATTCTTACATGCTCTCACAATAAATTTAACATCTGGATTGGCCAAAAAAAGAAGTAAATGATGTACATGGATTTAAATCATCACAACTTCTTCTAACATTAAAGATCAATACTCTCCACAACTTCCATCCAACTTAAATACTTTTCATTTTAAGAAGAAAGATAAAGAAAACTACTCAGAATCCATGGAGAAAACAAAACCACACTATAGAAATCAATGTCAAACCAACAACAAGTCTCAATTAAAACCAAATGTATTCTAAAACAAAAGATACAATTTTATCTCAAGTCCTCCAACAACTTTTGGAGTTCCTTTGAATCTCTTCTATTTTACAACACTCTCAATATAAAACTAAAATAAAAAGGATAAATATGTGGTGCCTGAAAATTACTCCAACTAACTCTGCAATTTTAGAACTTTCAAAACTTTTCTAGTACTTTTAGGACCCCTTTCGAAGTCTCAATCTTCTTTCTTTTATAATTCTCCAAAATGGTGCCTTGGTATCTCTTCAAAATATGTCATGATTTGATGTATTTCCCTAAGAGATGCATCCTTTCGCAATAATTTTCGTCCATGGTGGTTGTAACCACCTATTAAACCAATAGGTGCCTCAAAAACCACTTCAAAATTTATAACAACTGAATTTACTCATTCAATAATTGCCACTGGTGCTTAGGTATGGGCCCTCTGGCCCTTAGGCGTGGCCTTCTCTATTTAACCAGCGCTTAAGCACCGGATTTGACGCTTAGGCGCCAAAACACTTTTGCACATTTTTCACCTATTTGCTCCAAATTTGATCATTTTATCACTCCTTTAAGTATTTTTCACCTTATTATTTGTAACTTAAAGAAAAAAACAAAAATATCTTCCATTAAAGCGCAATATCTCAAAATAGGTATAAAAATGTGTCTAAAAAAACACTATATATTTTTGGCGTATCAAAAATCTCCCAAACTTAAAATATTACTTGTCCTCAAGTGACACTTCAATCTTTAAAAACAAAATATGTATTATATGTTTATGCGTTTCTTTAGGAGTTACTAAAATTTAAATTTAGAAATATAGTTGTCCAATTTAGAAAAAATATTCAGTAAATGAGGCCAAAATAAAGTTTAGAAATTTTTAATATTAAGAAAGATGAAAATATGAGTTCTTATTTCATTTAGAAATATTGTAAGTCTTCCAAATTTAGAATTTAGTTCTTTTATTATCTCCACTTAAATTTTTTTATTAAAAATAATTTTACTTACAATATTATATCTATAAGCTTAAGATTTTCTCAAGTCTTATGCTTTAAAAAGATCAAATGTAGAACCAATTTTTTATTAGGCACTAATCCTCAAGCTTCTCCTCCCTTATATTTTTTTCATTTTCTTTTTCTTTTCTCTTTTTTTTTCTCTTCTTTTTTTTTTATTTTTTCTCCTTTTCTTTTCTTTTTTTTTAATCAAGGATTACTATATCTAGACAGACCTTTAATAATTTTAAATTCTACTTTTCTTTTTCTAAAGCAAAGACTTGATGCAAAAGTTTTACTTATAAATATAATAATAGCTTTCAAAAAATTTTTTAATGAAAGAAATTCAAGTATTAAAAATAAAAGTCTAAATTTCTAAAATTTTTAAAAATACAATGTTTTTTACTAAAAATAGTTACTTTTATTAATAAGTTTCTACACTAAAAAATTTTATCTTAAAGTTTTTCTTCACCACTCAAAATTTCAACTAAATTCTCTTGCTCATTTCTAAAATCAAATTTTACTTCCCTAATATAACTTCATATACATGATCAATTTTTCTTTTCAAATCAAATTCACTGCAGTTCATTTAAGAACAAATAAAATTAAAGTTTTGAAAATATTCTTCATCCCCCCTCCAAACTTAAATTTCTAACATATTAAATAGTTTAGCATCAAATATATATAAGCAGGAATAAAAATAAAAATAACACGCTTATAGGAATTTTTATACCTTAATGATACAAGTATAAAAAAATAAACATGAGTAAAATTAATTTTGATCAAATTTTCTAATATTTTCATTTCAATTCAACATGTAGAGATTCAATCGACTTCTAAACAGTTGGAATAAGCATAAAAGCAAACTAACACACTAACTTGACTTCACAGTCTCAACATAAAAACAAACACACTAACATGATAAAAGAAAAATACAGGGTAGCAGTTTGCTAAGTTTCAAATTTAAGATTTAGGATAGCAAGATTTTCAACTTTACAAAAGATGTAGAATTCAGTTAAGTTCTAAACTAACTAAATCACAAAACTGACAACAGTTACTACCCTAGAATCTTAAAACAAACTACTAATTAACACAAACATCACAATATATCTAAATAAGGTCTCCCACATCACAATGTCTAAACAAGTACACAAACATACATGTCTGAAGTCCAAAACATGAAAACACATCGCATCACAATTCTCACTTAAACATAAAAGTCCAACCACATCACATAGTTCAAATCAACACACAGATGCAAGCGTAGCAAGCCCAGACCACATAGTTCATATCATATTACAATCATAAAAATAAATCTCTCAATTCCACTCATCCTCTGAATCACCGCTATCCCAAACTTCTGTAGGCTCTTAATCCGGGTATCTAGGATATGGAGGAAATTGCACTCCTTGGTTACCCTAATGAGGCTCTCAAAAAATGAGTGAAATTTCTTATCATAATCACTTTTTATCCTATTATACCTATCATTATGGTATGCTAAATGCTCTAAATTTTGTACCCTATTAGAGGTATAGTTAATATTATCCATCGTCCTCTGCAATAATTGATCTTGGGTCTCACTAGACTCACCTCTAAATGTAGAAGCACGTGAGGTAGACGGTCTAGATGTAGAAGCAGCATGGGTAGAAGCAGCAAACGTTCTATTCCATAACTCCTAGAAAATCCTCCTCTCCAGCCAAAAGTAGAATGCTCAGAATAAATTTTTACATTCACCTCAGTGATGGGCTTTAGAGGTAACAACACTTCCTCCCAGCTATCATATTTAACTCCAGCCTGCTCACACAAAGAAAATATCAAGGAAACAAATCTCAGACCTGTAGTAGTAATGACAGTGGCAGAATAGAGGATAGTCTGACACAACAAAGCTCCTATGTCGATGAGCTTTCCTTCTTGGATACAATAATTTAACGTCGTTCTCTCTCTGGTCATTTCACTGAGATGGTTTTTTGGTAGCAGAAGAGCAGAAATAAAATAGTGTCAGGCCTTTGAAGGTGCACATAACTATAAAGTTGGGAAGTTGACTCTCTTCTCATTAGTGATCTTCCAAAGTCCTCTTCCAATAGTTAAGTAATAAATAATCTCGTCTAACTCTGCTTCAGTTGGACCATAATTTGCATAAAAAACATAATGTATCAGGAGGCAGATGATAAAACAAGTTGATTACCTTTGGTTAAAAAGGTACCAACTTTCCTCGAACCATGACTCTATTATCTTCAGCCTCAGGGAGGTTTGCATAGAAATCCCTAGCAATAGAAATAACAGCGACAGCAAAGAAATAGCAAGAACGTTCCCACTATCGGCAAATGATCAAATCCTCTACGTCTCTGCCTAGATTCCTAAAACACCATTCCCGAATCAGTTTCCGTGATTGCAACACATCACTGTACTGATCCTGAGCCTTTGAACTAACAAATTTACTCGAATTGAAAGGGCTCTTTCCTTTGCTCCTCTTCATTCTTCGTGCCATTCTAAAAATTTTATAAATTCCAAAAATAAATTCAAAGATCAAGTCTAAATTACTAAACTAAACTTCCAAAGTATAATCTACACTTCCGATGCAATTTCCATAGATTTGCTTCTCATTTTTCAACATGAATAGTGAATTTTTGAATTTCTCCAAATTTGCTCAAAATACATAGTGAACATCCAAAATTTTTGCATAGAAGTAAAGCTTTTACCTCAAGGAACTTGGATCTAGCAAATTTCACTTAATTCCACCAAGAAATCTTCACTTTAGATGTGACATAGCCTTCAAAAAACATGATTTTGAGAGGTTGAAGGTGACGTGAGGCATAAAAATGGTGATTTTCGGGCTAAAATTTTAGTTTAACCGTTCTCAAACCGACTTTCGTAAACCAGGGCTTAAGCGCGGGTTGGCTCACTCTTAAGGGCGAGATGTGGCGCTTAGGCATTGATCCCATACTTAATGCTTATGCATAGTATAACAATAGTTCTGATGGTGTTTTTCACTTATATTTCTATATTTTGCAACAAAACTAAAAACTGGATCCTGAAGAAAAATAAGAATTTAACTTTTTAATTTATATATATTTACTTTGGGATACTACGCAAGTATACGTATCATTATCAAGTAATATAGAACTTTTTTATTAAGACCTCAATATTGAACCCATAGGGAAGATTACATAATATGCACTTTTTAGAAAGTTTTTCTATTTTTAAGAAGATAATTACTTAAACTAAAAATGAGTTTTACAGGAATTTAAAATTTAAATATTTTTGATATTTTTGATATTTTAACGAAACAGTAACGTAGGAACTTAAAATCTTAATGTTTTTGGAATTTTTGATATTTTAACAAAACAGTAACAACTTGAAAAGATAACTAAAGTTTTTGTAGAAGAAAAGTACTTAATATGAAAATATCTTTCTTCTTATCATGAATCAGTAATCAGTATAGGAATTCTATTGTGGAAGTATGCAAATTGTGTTGTGCCAAATAGGAAGAATGATATTCTTTACCCTTACTAGAGATGCTATAAGGAACATTGGCTAATTTAAAGTTTGAATAGTTTTGAAGACCGGCTAGGCAGGGAAGATACTAGCTCTCACTCTAAAGTTCCCTCGATTCCCTCCACCTGGGAGCTAATATTCTCGTATCGGAACCTAAAATAATAAACCAAGTTGGAGGATTTAACTTGTCATTTTAAAGTCCTCTAACTCTACACCCATCAATGAATATTTCCATATTTATTTGCACTCAATCATTCTCATTCATACCAATCTCATGTGATTCTTTTTATTTCCAAATTTATTTGCACTAAATCATATGAATTACATTCTCATTCATACAACCTCATGTGATTCTTTCGTTGTTGACTAAGACAATACAAGCCCGGTTCTTATATGTTCTTACAACAATATTTAACATCTGGATTGGCCAAATCAAGAAGTAAATGAAGTGCATGGATTTAAATCATCACAACTTCTTCCATTATTAAAGATCAATACTCTCCACAAATTCCATCAAAAACTTAATTAATTATCATTTTAAGAAGAAAGATAAAGAAAACTACTTAGAATCCATTGAGAAAACAAAACCACACTTTAATTTAAAAGAAGAAACATTGTCAAACGAACAAGTTTTGATTAAAACAAAAAGTAGTCTAAAACAGAAAAATAAAAACTTATCTCAAGTCCTCCACCAAACTCTTGAAGTTTCTTTGAATCTCTTCTCTTTTCAATCACTCAAAACAATAAGAAAAAAGATGAAGTAAATAAAAAGGGATTCTTGAAAATCTCTCTGAACTAACTACCAAAGAAGAAATTTCAAAACTTGCCAATATTTTCAGGACTCCTTTCTAAGTCCTGTCTTCTTTCTTTTATAGTTTTCCAAGAGGTGCCCTGGGATCTCTTCAAAATGTGTCTTAATTCAAAGTATTTGCCCAAGAGACGCATCCTTTCATGATAATTTTCATCCATGGTGGTTACAGCCAACTATTAAGCCATTGGGTGCCTAAAAAACTTCTTTGAAATTCATGAAAACTGATTTTACTTGTCTATTAACTGCCACTGGCGCTTAAGTGTGGGGTCTCGGTGCTCAGGCGCGACCGTCTCTATTTAACCGACCTTAAGCGTCGTATCTGGCGCTTAGGCATCAAAACTCTTTTGCATAATTTTAACCTTTTTACTCCAAATTTTATCCTTTTTCACTCCTTTATGTATTTTTTCCATTTTTACTTGTATCTGCAAGAAAAACAAAAAAAATACCTTCCATTAAAGTGCAATATCTAAAAAATAGGTATAAAAATGTGTCTAAAAATATTATATATTTTAGGTGTATCAAGTGCCAATGCATGATTTTCAAAATTTTTAAATTAAAGAAAAATGCATTATTTGTCCAAGTAAACCACCCCTAAATGGTCTCATAGCACCTAAAGTACTATTTTCAACTTCCTATAACTCCCCTCTCTCTCAAAATTCTCCATAACAATGATTTCAATTTGAGGCTAAAAATAACACAAATTTTCACACAAACAAACTTATATTAATTCACAAATAAGTACAAATACCTTTAAACACTTAATTCTCACTCCAAATAGTCTTGAATGAGAAAATTTTTTTAAATACAAATACATAACAATCATTTCATAATTAAACACATATAAAAAATCATAAATACTATAAACAAAACTTAAACACTAAACCACTTGTAAACAACAACTTCTAACACACAAATTCTAACACTAAACGTAATTCCATTCTTCATTCGAAGGAAAAAGTTTTTGTCTTTCATTAGAGTCTCTAAGAATATAGAGTTAAAAAAGCGGACGATGGTGATGAGCTCTGATACTATCTTCTTCAATTCACTTCTGCTTTATAAACATTGCCTTATCTGCTTCCTCTATATAACTTATGTGGCTAGGTTTCATCTTAAATTGCCATCCAATATGCTCTAGATGTGCATGCAACTCAAGTACATTGGTCTCTAATAAAGCCACAGTATTCTCAATTTTATTGATCTTCCTGATATCCCTTTAATACTAACGACTAAGAAACTGTTATACATCTCTTGTGAACTTTGACTAATGAGCCTCTTCCTCATGGTTTCCTCCTTCAAATCCATCTCCCATGAAGACATTTTCTCTAAATCTCACTTTATCTTAGACTTTTAGGGCTAGAAATAGTCTAGGGTGAAATTCCTTTTAGTTAATACCCTTTTAGTTATAGGCCTAAATCCTTCCAATAACTCCTAGACAAATTTAGAAACGGTTTGTGCACATTTTTACGAACTAATTGGTGGTTAAACCTTCTAGAATATTAATTTTGCACATGTGTTTAAACTGTCGCGCTTAAGCACTGGATATGACGCTTAAGTGTCAGTGCACATTTTTGCACTAGTCAACTTAACATCCAAATTCTCAATCTAACTTGTCTTGGTCACTAAATAAAGTCTTAATATCTTTACTAGCACATAATAGTTTCAAAAATACTACCCCAATTTTCTTAATCACACACAAAAAAACAATCAGAACAAAAACACTCTAATAATTATGGGTTGCCTCTTACAAAGTGCTTAGTTTTACGTCATCAGCCCAACGTAACTAGTGCTTATTTTGGTTGACCCAACATCATTCCATCATTAAGTTTATGTTGATCCCTTATAAAATAAGGTTTTAGTTTATGTCTATTTACTTTAAATATTTTCTCAGACTTAGGATCTTTAATATCCATAGCTCCATAAGGATAAACTTTTATCACAACAAATGGGCTCATCCACATGGACTTAAGTTTGCTTGGAAATAATCTTAACCTTATATTATACAACAGAACTTGTTGTCCTGGTTAAAAATTTTTAGTAAGTATCCTTTGATCATGCCACATCTTCATCTTTTCTTTATAAATCTTAGCACTCTCATAAGATTTATTCCTTATCTCTTCAAGCTCATTTAATTGCAATAATCTTTTCTCACCAGTATCTTTCAAATTATAAATCAACTCTTTAATTGCCCAATATGCTTTATGCTCAAGGTCAACTGGTTAGTGATAAGCTTTCCCAAATATTAGCATGTATGGGTACATTCCTATAGAAGTTATTTATGCAGTCCTATAAGCCCACAAAGCATAGTCAAGTTTGACTGACCAATCCATTTTTTTTAGATTCACAGTTTTTTCCATAATTCTTTTAATTTCTCAACTGGATAATCTAGCCAAACCACTTGTGTAAGGATGATAAACAGTAAAAATTCTATGATTTATATGATATTTCTTTAATAATGTCTCCATCATCGCTTGTCTGAAATGTCCTCCCCCATCAGTAATGATAACTCTTGGCATCCTAAATCTAAATAAAATGTTCGTTTTCAAAACTTTTGCAACACTTTGAGCTTCACATCGAAGTAAAGCAACAACTTCTATCCATTTGGATACATAGTCCACTACTAACAAAATATATAAAATTTTGAAAGATGGTATAAATGATCCCATGAAATCTAATCCCCAAACATCAAATATTTCAACTTCTACATATAATTGAGGGGCATCTCGTTTCTTCTAGAAATATTGCCTACTCGTTGACATTTATTACAAGTTTTGATAAAAGCATTAACATCTCTAAAAATTGTAGGACAATAGAATCCAAATTGTAAAATTTTATATGTTGTTTTGTCAACACCAAATTGTCCCCCAAAATCAAAATTATGACATTTTTGGATAATTTCATAAGTTTCTTCTAATGGTACACATCTTCGAATAATTAGATCATTTCCTTGTTTATATAAAAATGGGTCATCCCAGAAATAAGTCTTAGCTTAAGAAATAAATTTCTTCTTTTTTGGTATGTCATTCCATAGGGTATAATATTACTAACAATAAAGTTCATAATGCCAGCATAGCACGGAACATGCCACTTTGTAATAGTGAACAATTTTTCATCTGGAAAATGATCATTAATTTCTTTTTCAAAATATAGTGGTTTTTCTAACTCAAGTTTGAACAAATGATCAGCAATTCAATTTTCAGTCCCTTTTTGATCTACTATTTCAAAATCAAATTCTTGCAAAAGAAGAATCCATCTTATAAGTCTAGGTTTAAGATCCTTATTTTTCATTAAGTACTTAATAACAGAATGATCTCTATGCACTACACAATGAGTTCCAATTAAATATGATTTAAATTTATCAAAAGCCTATACTACATTTAATAACTCTTTTTCAATTGTTATATAATTGATTTGAGCTTCATTAACAGTTTGACTAGCATAATAAATTACTTTGAAAATCTTTGTCCTAAAGCACCTCCTATAGCATAATTACTTGCACCACACATCAATTCAAAAGGTTTTCCCTAGTTTGGTAAAACTATAATTAGTGCAGTGATTAATTTTTTTTTAATAAATTAATAGCTTTTAGGCATTCCTCATCAAAATTGAAACTTGCATCTTTCTCCAGTAAATGGCATAAAGGCTTAGCAATCTTTGAAATGTTTTTAATATATCTCCTGTAGAATCCAGCATGTCCTAAAAAACTCCTAATTTCATTTATATTTGTTGGATAACATAAATTAGCATCACTTTAATTTTAGCAGGAACTGCTTCCATACCATTTTATGATATTTGATGACCTAATACAATTCCTCTTGCTACCATAAATTGGCATTTTTCCCAATTAAATAATTTTTTTCTTCACAGTGCTTAAGAACTTTAGATAAATATTCTAAACATAATTCAAATGAAGTTCCAAACACTAAAAAATCATCCAAAAATACTTCAATCCCTTTTTTAATTAAATCATAAAAAATTGTCGTCATAAATCTTTGAAATGTAGCAGGGGTGTTACATGAACCAAAGGGCATCATTCTAAAAGTAAAAGTACCATAAGGACTAGTAAAATTTGTTTTCTTTTGATCCTCAGGAGATATTTGTATTTGTTGATAACCAACATATCCATCCAAAAAATAAAATTTTTTTATGCCCAGTTAGTTTATCCAACATTCAATCTTGAAAGGGTAATGGAAAATGATCTTTCCTAGTGGCAAGAATTAATTTTCTATAATCAATGCATATTCGCCACCCTGTAACTTGTCTAGTAGTTATTAGTTTATTATGTTCATTCACAGTTACAATTACTCCTCCTTTCTTAGGAACACAGTGAATTGGACTAACCCATGCATTATCTGAAATAGGGTAGATAATTCCAGCGCCACTTTAAGATTTCTTTCTTAACAACTTCTCTCATAATAGGATTTAATCTCCTTTGAGGATCAACCCTTGGTTTGTAGTTCTCTTCCATATGAATTCTATGGATACAAATTGAAAGACTGATTCCTTTAATATCAGCAATTATCCATCCAAAGTCTTTCTTAAAATTTTTTAGAATTTTCATCAACATTTCTTCTTCTTCAATCTTTAATTTTGAGGAAATTTTAACTGCTAAAGTAGAGGAATCTCCTAAAAAGACATATTTTAAATATTCAAGAAGTAACTTCAATTCAAGTTTTGGAGGTTTTTAAATTGATGGACAAAATGATTTATCTTTGTCTACCGTGTTTAAAATTTCAAAACTTTCTCGAACATAGTTTGAATCTTCCTTAAAAAGTTCTTCACATTGATCTAATTCCTCTTCTTACTTGAGTTCCAAATCTTTTTCTTTAGATTTTCCTTCATAAGTCATTTTGAAATGACATTCACTTAGATATCTTAAAACATCCATCCTATAAAATTCATCGTCTTTACCTTTTGCAGGATATTTCATTGATCTTGAATTATTGAAAATAACAATTTGATCATTGACACACAATGTTAATTCTTCTTTCTACACATCTATCATTGCTCTTCCTGTGGCTAGGAAAGGTCTAACCAAAATGATATGTATCTCTTTATCTCCATCATATCTAGCACAATGAAATCAATAGGAAAGATAAATTAACGCACTTTCACAAGAACATCTTCTATAACTCCTTTAAGATATGTTATCAAATGATCTGCTAACTGCAAAGTTATAGTAATATGGGTTATTTATCCTAATCACAATCTTTTGAATATTGATAATGGCATAAGATTAATGCTTGCACCTAAATCACATAAAGATTTCCCATAAAATCTATCTCCTATTGCACATAAAATTGTAAAGTTACCTGGATCTTTAAGCTTTTCAAGAAGCTTTTTCTGAATTATAGTGTTGCACTCCTCACTAAGTGCAACAGTCTCAATATCTTCAAACATCCTTCTCCTGTTGAGAGTATCCTTTCAAAACTTTTCCAGTACTTTTAGGACCCCTTCCAAAGTCTCAATCTTCTTTCTTTTATAATTCTCCAAAAGGTGCTTTGGTATCTCTTCAAAATGTGTCTTGATTCGATGTATTTCCCCAAGAGATGCATCTTTTCACAAAATTTTTTGTCCAAGGTGGTTGTAACCACCTATTAAGCCAATAGGTGCCTCAAACACCTCTTTAAAATTCATAAAATGTGAATTTACTCATCCAATAACTGCCATTGGTGCTTAAGTGTGGGCCCTCTAGCGCTTTGGCGCGGCCTTCTCTGTTTAACCGGTACTTAAGCACCGGATCTGGCCTTAGGCGCCAAAACACTTTTGCACATTTTTCACCTATTTGCTCCAATTTTGATCCTTTTTCACTTCTTTAAGCATTTTTCACCTTTTTACATGTACCTGAAAGAAAAACACAAAAAATATCTTCCATTAAAGTGCAATATCTTGAAAATAGATATAAAAATGTGTCTAAAAACACTAAATATTTTAGGCGTATCATATTGTGCTGCATGTGAGTTCGGAGCCGCTATAGATTGAGTTGGCGCCTCAAGTTAAGTTGAAAAATATGGATTTTTTATTTTATTTTAAATGCCTAATCTTAAAAAATTCATATCTTTCTCAAAAGAAATCATAAAAATAAAAGAAAAATACCCTCATGCTCAGTGAATAGAGGAGAACAATGTGGACTAAAGATAAAACTATTTTCTTTCTCCCTGACTTTTAATGAATTAAATACCCTCTGGAGTATTTTAATTCATTATGATCAAACAATGTTCACCAAGGCTACTTTGGCTTATTTTAATTATATAAATTAAAATATCAATTGGAAAATTATTGGAATAATTTTAGTAGATTTCGTGTAGTTAGAGAAGTTTAGGGAAAATATCATGATGTCTTGAATTATGTTGTAAATTTCTATATTTAATTAAATGTAAATATCTTGTGTTAATTTATGTAAATTATATACTTATAAAATATTGACCAAATCAATCCCACATTATTCATAAAAATCTTGTTTATACATTATAAAAATTTGAAAATTATTTGATTAGGTTTGAATATTAAAGTTGGTTTTCTAAGGAACCTTGTATTTTTGTACAAAAAAAATTATAATAAACTAAATACACCTCAAAAAATTATGAAAAGTGGTTTTCTAACTTCCTTGTGATTGGAGGCACTTGGGAAAAATAAAAATTACTTTTTAAAAAAATACTTAATTTTTTAGCTTTATTTTTAATTTTAAAATAATTTAAAATAATTAAAAATCTCAAAAATATCAAAATATTTCAAATTGTGACTAATTGCTCTTTGATCACTTGAGACTCATTAAAAATATTTTTCCTAATTTTCCTAAGTTAAAAATAAATTTTACATGCTCAAAAATGGATTTTTCTTTTTTTCTCATTAAAAAAATTATAATAAATTAATTCAAAAAAATCATGAAATTTTGTCCAAGTGTTTCTCTGACCTAAAGAAACCTCTAAAAATTTTTCCATATATGAAAACTTTAGTTTAAAAAGTCAAATAAATTAATTTCTAAAAATCCTATTTCCTGGATTTAAATAAATAATTAAATTAAACTAAATTTCGTTAAGCCCACATATTCTCCTCTAATATTGTCATTATGTCATGGATATGACACTCTAAACCATCAAAGTCATTTGATTTGTGTTTAATGAGTTATGAGGTGAAGTGTCTCAAGGGAAAAATAGTCATTTTAGATTTTGGTGCCTTAATGAAAATTTAGGATTAACCAAGGGAAAATGGGTAATTTTGATCTTTATAAACATGTTTCGATGATTAAAATACAATGAGATTAAAAGGTAGAAACTCACTCACCACCCTTACACAACATCAAAAAAATCATAACTCTCCTATTCTTCATGACTTAGAAATCAACTAAGATCAAATGATTCTTAAGTGTTGGGCTTAAACTATAAAAGATGATAATTTACTTTTCTTAAGCCCAAAGTTATGCATATCACTTAAATCAAAATCTTAATAATCACCATTCCACCTATCATGATTGTTGAAGGCTTAGTGGTGACCTAGGCTTGATGTCTAAACTCAATTGATCGGATTTAGAAGATAACATGATTGTTGATTAACATATTTAAACACTATAAGCCTGACCTTAATTATGGGCACCACAATCTTTAAATGACCTGAACTTGGCTTAGGGCCACCCACTCACATAACCTTTAAATGAAAGTTAAATTGATTAGCTGGGTATCCTATCCTTGGGATAACTAAATTGTCAAGTTTCACTAAGCAATGAGGTAGCATTCTTTGACCTTAGATGATTAATGGAATAATATGATAAGTTCAAAATGAACTCAGAATTTTTTAAGAGATCGTCATAATGCTCCACGGTCATGCATCGAGCATTTTTGAAATTTATTGGACTCTGAAGAGCAAATTTGATTTATCATATTTTGTTCTTAAATCATCTACTAAGATCTTCTGAGATTCATTAAAATCATCTACTAGGATCTTCTGAGATTCAATAAAATAATCTACTAGGATCTTCTGAGATTTGTAGCTAAACCTTCATCTACTCCTGCAATTTAAATTCCCTACAAAATTATATACATGTCTTGGAAGTACTGATCTTTCAGATGGAGGAACGAGAAGAATCGACAGGTACACTTTTAAACTAATGCATTTACCTTTCCGTGCTTCTTGTCTCGAGCATGCATGTTAAACAATGAGGTCACCCTGCATGAAAACCAAAACTTCTAGGATAGCCACAAAATCAAATATAAAAATAAAATCAACCAAGATAAAATTCACCGTGGAAACATTCAAAATATAAGACAACTCAAAATTTAATCATAAACATCACAAAAAAACAATTGTAACTAAATTAAGATGTCTCTATCAAATGATCGCGAATTCCTTTGGAGGAGGTAACCTACATTTTCTAACAAGATTTCTCATGGTCTAAATGAAAATATGGAACTCATTGAGTTGAATTTAGTAAATTCAGTTGGACTAAATGAATATGATAGAAAATAGTGGTACTAAAATGAGGGAACCATAGGATTATAACCTGTGTCACTCTAATAAACTTTAATATGTCCCAAAATATTTAAAGAACCATAACCATAGGAACGTTTGATTTGACATCATAACCTGACACATTAGAAAACTTAAACTTGACAGGGTGAGGAACTTGGAGCTAGCATTGTTGGCAGCACAACCATCTCCAACAGCAAAACATGTCTTCATCAGCTAAACCACTCCTTAGAATTAAACAACACGCCTTAGGATTTTGAGGTTATTTTCTTATGCAACATAAATTCTCAACTTTTCTTTAGGTTTTTGTACATGCCTACTGTACAATATATTCCCTAACTTGTCTTGGAATTTTGAGGTTGTCGTTCGTCACAACCTAAATCCTCACCTCTTCCAGGCTATTTGTGTAATATTTCACATAAGTGTAAGCCCTAAATAATAAAATTGGCAGGATGAAACATTTAAATAATTTCTCCTCAAAACTAAAGCCAAATAATAGGGTAGCTTGGGAAGTCATCGAGGTTCTCCTTCCGATCTTTGAAAACCCCTAGTTTCTCTTTCTTTGGATTCCATAAAATGTTCCAAATTTAAGCCATTCCCTTTTCACACCTCTTTGTCCAATCTCGTTGAAAAGTCTATTCCTTTTTGACCTCCTTGAAGATATTATTTATTGATTTTTGTCGAGAGTTGTCTTAGGTGACTTCGGTTATATAAGATGTAATTAACTATATAGGCTTGCCTTTATAGGAAGCTTTTTCCAAACTCAGCTTAATTTAAGCCCTATTTAAATTTTTGTATTAGATACAGTAACTTGTCAGCAAATAAAATGGTTTCGTATACCAAACGGATGTCATATAATTCTTAGTTCATTTGATCTAGCCTCACCCTCAAGTCTTGTGTTTATCTTTCGGGATAAATACAGGGTTTGAAGTACAATGCTCTTTTATTTAAACTATGAAAAATATGGAGTCAGTTTGGTATCATATTTTTCTAAACTTATATATATATATATATATATATATATATATATATATATATATAT
>JXCR01144520.1:272798-291826 GCA_002079205.1 Phalaenopsis hybrid cultivar
TATATATATATATATATTTAGGGATACTACGTAAGTATACGTATCGTTATCAAGTGATATAAAACTTTTTGATTAAGACCTGATAATCGAACCTGCAGGGAATTTGTACAATACACACTTTTAGAAAACTTTCTATTTTTAAAAAGACAATTACTTAAAATGAATATATTTTGGAGTAATAAAAGTTCAAATATTTTTGGTATTTTTGATATTTTGACAAAATAGTAACAACTTAAAAAGATAACTAGAGTTTTGTCGATGAAATGCAGTTAAAAAGAAAAATATCTTTCCTCTTATCATGAATTAGTAGTAAGTATAGGAATTATGATATGGAAGTATGCAAATTGTGTTGTGCCAAGTAAGATTAATAATATTCTTTACCCTTACTAGAGTTACTATAAAGAATATTGGCTAATATAGAGTTTCTGAAGACGGGCTAGGCAGGGAATATACTAGCTCTCATTCTAGAGTTCCCTCGATTCCCTCCACCTAGGGGTTATCATCTCGTATCGGAACCTAAACTAATAAACCAAGTTGGGGGCTTTAACCTGTCACTTTAAAGTCCTTTAACTCTACACCTTCAATGAATATTTCCTTCTTTATTTGCACTCAATCATATGAATTACATTCTTATTCATACAACCTCATGGAACTCTTTCCAATTGTTAACTAAGATAATACCAGCCTGGTTCTTACATGTTCTCACAATAAATTTTAACATCTAGATTGGCCAAATCAAGAAGTAATTGAAGTGCATGGATTTAAATCTTCACAACTTCTTCCACCATTAAAGATCAATACTCTCCAAAATTTCCATCCAAAACTTAATTACTTATCACTTTAAGAAGAAAGTTAAAGAAAACTACTTAAAATCCATGGAGAAAGTAAAAACACACTTTAGTTTAAAAGTAGAAAACATTGTCGAACCAACAACAAGTCTCAATTACAACCAAAGAAGTCTCAAAATGAAAAGATAAAAACTTATCTCAAGTTCTCCACCAAACTCTTGAAGGTCCTTTGAATCTCTTCCCTTTACAATCACTCAAAATAAAATTACAAAAAGAATAAAACAAAAGTAAAAGTGGAGCCTGAAAATCTCTCCAAACTAACTCCCCAAATGAGAATTTCAAAACTTTCCAATACTTTCAAGACACATTTCAAAGTCCTCTCTTCTTTCTTTTATAATTTTCTAAGAGGTGCGTTTGAAACTCTTCAAAATATGCCTATATTTGATGTATTTCCCCAAGAGATGCATCCTTTCATGATAATTTTTGTCCATGGTGGTTATAAACACCTATTAAGCCAATGGGCACTTCAAAAACCTCTTCAAAATTCACAAAAACTCGTCTAGTAACTGCCACTAGCGCTTAGGCGTGGCCTTCTCTATTTATCCGGTGTTTAAGCGTTGCATCTGGCGCTTAGGCGCCAAAACTCATTTTCACATTTTTCACCTTTTTGCTCCAAATTTGATCATTTTTCACTCTTTTAAACATTTTTCACCCTTTTTACCTCTATCTATAAGAAAAACACAAAACTACATTGCATTAAAGGACAATATCTCAAAAATAAGTATACAAATATGTGTAAAAACACTATATATTTTAGGTGTATCAAAAATCCCCCAAACATAAAATGTTACTTGTCCTCAAGTGACACTTCAATCTTTAAAAATTACATATGTATGATATGTATATGAGTTTTTTTAGGAGTTACTAAAATTTAGATTTAGAAATGCAGTAGTCAAATTTAGAAAAAATATTCAGTAAATGAGACCAACTTTAAGTTTAGAAATTTTTAAAGTTAAGAAAGATGAAAATATGAGTTTTTATTAATTCAGAAATGTATTGTAGATTTTCCAAATTTAGAATTTAGTTCTTTTTTTATCTCCACCTAAAAATTTTCATTAAAAATAATTTTACTTACTATATTATATCTATAAGCCTAAGAGTTTCTCAAGTCTTACACTTTAAAAAACTCAAATGTAGAACTAATTTTTGACTAAGCACTAATCCTCAAGCTTCTCCTTCCTAATTTTTTTCCCTTTTTCTTTTTCTTTTCTTTTTTATTTCTTTCTTTTTTTTTCTTTTCTTTTACTTTTCTTTCTTTTTTTTCTTTTTTTTTTCAGGCAAGGATTACTATATTTGGATAGGTCTTTAATGATTCTGAATTCCACTTCTCCTTTCCTAAAGCAAAGTCTTGATATAAGTCTTTTACTTCTAAATATAATAATAGTTTTGAAAATTATTTTAATAAAAGAAATTTATGTAATAAAAATAAAAGTCTAAATTATCTAAATTTTTCAAAAATATAATTTTTCTTACTAAAGATAGTTACTTATATTAATCATTTTCTCATCTAAAAAAAATTTAACTAAAAATTTTTAAAACCTATTGATACAAGTATAAGACTAAAAACAGGAGTAAAATTAATTTTTTATCAAATTTTCTATATTTCATTTTACTTTAACATATAGAGATTCAGTAGACTTCTAAATAGTGTGTATAAACATAAAAGCAAACATACACACTACTGACATCACAATCTTAACATAAAGACAAACTTGCAAACATGATAAAATAAAAATAAAGGTAGTAGTTTATGAATTTCAAGTTTAAGATCTAAGCTAGCAAGATTTTCTACTTTATAATAGATATGAAATTAAGTTCAGTTCTAAACTAACTAAACACAGTACTAAACACAAAATAACAATTACTACCTTAAAATTTAAAAATAAAATACTAACTACCACAAATGTCAAAATAAAAATAAAAAATAAAAGTCCAAAATACAACAAGTCCAAAACAACACACTGATGCAAATGTAGCAAGCCCAGATCACATAGTTTATCTCATATTACAATCAGAAAATAAATCTCTCAGCTCTACTCTTCATCCTCAGAATCACCATTGTACCATTTCTTTGTAGACTCATAATCAGGATATCGAGGATATGGATAAAATTGCACTCATGGTTACCTCTAATCAGGCTCTCCAAAGATGAGTGGAATTTCTCTTCATATCACTCTTCCTTCTATTATAACTTTTAGTATAATCTGCAAAACACTCTAAATTTTGTACCTTATTAGCGATAAAATTGATATTATCCATCATCTTTTGCAATAACTCATCCTGAGTTTTAGTAGACTCACCTCTATATGTAGAAGCACGTGAAGTAGATGGACTAGATAAAGAAGTAGCAGAGGTAGATGCAACAGACGTTTCCATTCCATAGCTCCTGGAAAATCTTGCTCTCCAACCAAAAATCAAATGCTCAGAATAAGTCTTCACATTCACCTTCGTAATGGGCTTTAGAGGTAACAAAACGTCTTTCCAACTATCATGTTTAATCCTAGCCTACTCACACAAAGAAAAAATCAAGGAAGCAAATCTCAGACCTGCAGTTGTAACAGCTGTAGCAGGACTGATGATAGTCTGACAGATCAAAGCTCCAATGTTGATGAGCTTTCTCTCTTGAAGACATTAGTTCAATGTTGCTCTTTCTCTGGTCACTTCACTGAGATGATTGTTCGAAAGCATATGAGCAAAAATGAAATAATGTCAGGCCTTTGAAGGTGCACATAACTTTGAAGTTAGGAAATTTACTCTCCTCTCATTGGTAATCTTCGAAAGTTCTCTCCCAATAGTCAAGTATGAAATAATCTCATCTAAGTCAGCTTTAGTAGGATTATAATTTGCATAAAAGCATAATGTATCAGGTGGTAAATGGTAAAACAAGTTGATTACCTATGGTGAAAAAGGTACAAACTTTCCTCAAACCGCAACTCAATTGTCTTCAGCTTCAGGGAGATTTACATAGAACTCCTCACAACAAAAAGCACTCCGACAGTAGAGAAACAACAGAACTGCTCCCACTATCTACGAACAATTAAATCTTCCACATCTCCACCCAAATTTCTAAAACATCGCTCCAGGATCAATTTTCGTAACTATAGAGCGTCCCTGTATCAATCTTGAGCTTTCGAACTAACAAGTTTGCTTGAATCAAATGAGATTTTTCCTCTATTCCTCTTCATTCTTGGTTCCATTATACAAATTTTTTTAATTCCAAACATAACTTCAAAAATCAAGTTTAAGTCACTAAACTAAACTTTCAAAAGCACAAACTAAACTTCCCAAGCAATTTCCATAGATTTTTTTTTCATTTTTTAGCTTGAATAGTGAATTATCAAATTTCTCCAAATATACTCAAAATACATGATGATAATCCAAAATTTTTGATTAGATGTAACGCTCTTACCTCAAGGAATCCGAATCTAGCAATTTTTTCTTGATTCTACCAAGAAATATCCACTTAATTGTGTGCCCTAGCCCTTAAAATTATGAGTTTTAGAGGTATAAGATGACGAGAATCGTTAAAAATGGTGTTTTTGGACTAAAATTTCACTTTTAACCGTTCGCAAACCGATTTTCGTGAATCGGCGCTTAAGCGCAGATAAGTGGCGCTTAGGCACCTGTCACTTGGGTTAGCTCGTACTTAAGCATGATATGTGGCGCTTAAGGGCCAGTGCATGATTTTCAAAAATTTCAAATTACAGTGCACTATTTTCTTAAGTAAACCACCCCAAAATGGTCTCATGGCACTTAATTGACTATTTTCAACTTCCTATAACTCTTCCCTTTTTCTAAATTCTCCTTAATAACTATTTGAATTTGAGGCTAAAACAACACAAAATTTTCACAAAAACAAACTTATATTAATTCACAAACAAGTACAAATACTATTGACACTTAATTCTCACTCCAAATAGTCTCAGATGAGAAAATTTTCTTGAGTACGAAACACTTAACACACACTCACAATTAAACACATAAGTAAAAAAAAAACGCTAACACATGTCTTAAACACTAAAAACACTTAAATACAACGACTTTAATCAATCAAAAATAAACATAGAACTTAATTCCATTCTTCAATAGAAGGAACAAATTCAGGTCTTTCATTAGTCTCTCTTGTGGCAACTGGAATATAAAGTTGGTAAAATGGACGGTGGTGACGTGCTCTAATGCAATCTTCTTCAATCCACATTTGCTTAAGAAACCTCTCCTTATCCGCTTCCTCTATATAACTAGTGTGACTTAATTGCATTTTCAATTGCCATCGAATATGCTCCAGATGTGCATGAATTTTCCATACCTTAGTCTTGAATATAGACATGGTATTTCAATTTTGTTGATTTTCTTTGATATCCCTTCAATACTAACGGCTAAGAAGCCGTTATACATTTCTTGTGCACTTTGACTAATGAGTTTCCTCTTCATGGTATCTTCCTTCTTCTTCAAATCCATCTCCCATGAAGACATCATTTTAAAATTATCTCTGTTTTAGTTTTTAAGGCTAGAAATGATCTGGAGTGAAATTCCTTCACTAAACCCTTCTATTTATAGGCCTAAATCCTTTTAATAACTCTGAGACACATTTAGAAATTGCCAAGACACGTTTTTGTAAACTTTTAGGTGGTTTCATCTTCTAGAATATTAATTTTGCACATGTTTTTAAACTGTCGCGCTTAAGCGCCGGATTTGACACTTAAGCGCCAGTGCATATTTTTGCACAAGTCAACTTAACATTTAAATTCTCATTTTAACAATTCCAAATCACTAATTTAAGTCTTAAAATCAATACAAAGACATATTAGTCCCAAAAATACCATCCAAAGTTTCTTAATTACACATAAAACAACAATAAAAACAAAAACACACTGATACTTATGGGTTGCCTCCCACAAAGTGCTTGGTTTTACATCATCAGCTTGACGTAACCAATGCTCACTCTGGTTGACCCAACATTATTCCATCATTAAACTTCTATTGATCCCCTATATAATAAGGTTTCAGTCTCTATCCATTCACTTTAAAGATTTTCTCTGATTTAGGATCTTTAATATCCACAGCTCCATAAGGATATAATTTAATCACAATAAATGGGCCCATCCACCTGGATTTTAAGTTTGCTTGAAATAATTTTAACCTTGAATTATATAGCAAAACTTGTTGCCCTAGTTGAAAATTTTTGGTAAGAATCTTTCGGTCATGCCACATCTTCATTTTTTCTTTATAAATTTTGGCACTTTCATAAGACTCATTCCTTATCTCTTCAAGCTCATTTAATTATACCACATTTTTATCTTTTCTTTGTAAATCTTAGCACTCTCATAAGATTCATTCATTATCTCTTCAAGCTCATTTAATTGCAATAATCTTTTCTCACCAGCATCTAAATGATAATTTAACTCTTTAATTGCCAAAAATGCTTTTGGCTCAAGTTCAACTGGTAAATGACAAGCTCTCCAAGATAATAGCCTATACGGGGGCATTAATATAGGAGTTCTATAAGCAGTCCTATAAGCCCACAAAGCACAGTCAAGTTTGACTGACCAATCCATTTTTGTTGGATTCATAGAACTCTCCATAATCATTTTAATTTCCCGATTGTTTAATTCAGCCAAACCACTTGTTTGAGGATGTAAGCAGTAGTAATCCTATAATTTATATGATATTTCTTTAATAACTTCTCCATTATAGCATTTTTAAAATGACTTCCCCCATCAGTAATGATAACTCTTAGCATCTTAAATCTATAAAATATATTCATTTTCAAAAATTTTACAACACTTTGAGCATCACACCAAGGTAAAACAACAGCTTCTATCCATTTGGATACATAGTCCACTACAAACAAAATATATAAATTTCTGAAAGATGGTATAAATGGTCTCATGAAATGTAATCCCCAAACATCAAAGATTTTAATTTCTATCATATAATTGAGGGGAATCTCATTTCTACTAAAAATATTACATACTCTTTGACATCTATCACAAATTTTCATATAGGCATTAACATCTCTAAAAATTGTAGGCCAATAAAATCAAAATTGTAAAATTTTGTATGTTATTTTATCAACATCAAAATGTCCCCCAAAATCAAAATTATGACATTTTTGGATAATCTCATAAGTTTCTTCTAATTATGTTGTTTTATCAACACCAAATGTCCCCCAAAATCAGAATTATGACATTTTTGGATAATTTCATAAGTTTCTTCTAATGACTCCAAAATTAGAATTATGACATTTTTGGATAATCTCATAAGTTTCTTCTAATGGTACACATCTTCAACACCAAAATGTCCCACAAAATTAGAATTATGACATTTTTGGATAATCTCATAAGTTTCTTCTAATGGTACACATCTTCAGAATCAAAACCATTCCTTATTATATAAAAATGGGTCATCCCAAAAATAAGTCTTAGCTTTAAAAATAAATTTCCTTTTCTAATGGTATGTCATTCCATAGGGTATAATATCACTAACAATAAAGTTCACAATGCTGGCATACCACGGAACATGCCACTCAATAATAGTGAACAATTTTTCATATGAAAAATGTTCATTAATTTCATTTTCAAAACATAGTGGTTTTTCTAATTCAAGTCTAGACAAATGATCAGCAATTTGATTTTCAATCCCCTTCCGATCTACTATTACAAAATAAAATTTTTGCAAAAGAAGAATCCATCTTATAAGTCTAGGTTTAGCATCCTTCTTTTTCATTAAATACTGTAGCAGAATGATCCGTATGCACTATACAATGAGTTCCAATCAAATATGATCTAAATTTATCAAAGGGTAGAATGATTTGTATGCACTATATAGTGAGTTTCCATTTAAATATGATCTAAATTTATCAAAATCATATACTATTGCTAAAAACTCTTTTTCAGTTGTGGTATAATCAATTTGAGTTTCATTAAGAGTTTTACTAGCATAGTAAATAACTTTGAAAATTTTATCATATCGTCCTAAGACAACTCCTATCTCATAATCACTAGAATCACACATTAATTCAAAAGTTTTATCCCAGTTTGGTGAAACTATAATATGTGTAGTGATTAATTTTTTTTAAAAAATTTAAAAGCTTTTAGGCATTCCTCATCAAAATTAAAAATTGCATCTTTCTCCAATAAATGGCATAAATGCTTAGCAATCTTTAAAAAGTCTTTAATATATCATCTGTAGAATTTAACATGCCTTAAAATTTTATCAGGATCTACTTCTAATTTCCCTTACAATTGTTGGATAAGGTAAATTAGTGATCACTTGAATTTTAGCAGGTTCTACTTCCATACCATTTTCTGATATTTGATGACCTAATACAATTCCTCCTGCTACCATAAACTGTCATTTTTCCCAAATTAACTTATATTTGATGACCTAATACAATTCCTCCTGCTACCATAAATTGACATTTTTCTCAATTAAGGACTAAATTTGTTTCTGATACAATTCCTCCTGCTACCATAAATTGGCATTTTTCCCAGTTAAGGACTAAATTTGTTTCTCTAATATAATTCCTCCTACTACCATAAATTGGCATTTTTCCCAATTAAGGACTAAATTTGTTTCTTCACGGCTCTTAAGATCTTGGGATAAATGTTCGAAACATGAGTCAAATAAAGTTCCAAACAATGAAAAGTCATCCATAAAGACTTCAATCCCTTTTTCAATTAAATCATAAAAAATTGTCATCATACATCTTTGAAATGTAGCAGGGGCATTACATAAACCAATGGGCATTCTTCTAAAAGCAAAAGTACCATAAGGATTGGTAAACGTTATTTTCTCTTGAACCTTAGGAGAAATTTGAATTTGGTGATAACCAATAAATTCATCTAGAAAACAAAAGTATTAATGCTTTGCTAGTGTATCCAGCATTTGATCTAGAAAGGGTAATGAAAAATGATCTTTTCTAGTGGCAAGATTTAATTTTCTATGTGCATATTCGCCACGCTGTAACTTGTCTAGTACGTATTAACTCATTATGTTCATTTACAGTTACAGTTACTCGTCCTTTCTTAGGAACACAATGAATTGGACTAACCCATGCACTATCTAAAATAGGGTAGATAATTCCAACATCTAACCGCATTAAAATTTCTTTTTTAATAAATTCTTTCATAACAGGATTCAATCTCCTTTGCGGATCAACCTTGGGTTTGCAGTTCTCTTCCATATGAATCTTATGCATACAAATTGAAGGGTTGATTCCTTTAATATCATAAATTGTCCATCTAAAGGCTTTCTTAAAATTTTTCAGTATTTTCATCAACTTTTCCTCTTCTTCCATTATTAATTTTGAGAAAATTATAATAGGTAAAGTAGTGGAATCTCCTAAAAAGGCATATTTTAATTGATCGAGAAGTAACTTCAACTCTAGTTCTGGAGGTTTTTCAATAGATGGACAAAATGATTTATCTTTGTCTATCTTGCCCAAAACTTCAAAACTTTCTTGAACATAGTTTGAATCTTCCTTAAAAAGATCTTCACATTACTCTAATTCTTCTTCTTGCTTGTGTTCCAATTTTTTTTCTTCAAATTTTTCTTCATAAGTAGTCTTGAAATGAAATTAACTTAGATATCTTATAACATCAATTTTAAAACATTCATCATCTTTACCTTTTGCAGTTTGATCATTGACACACATTGTTAACTCCCCTTTTTGAAAATCTATCATTCCTATTCTTGTGGTTAGGAAAGGTCTTCCCAAAATGATAGGTATTTCTTTATCTTCCTCCGTGTCTAGCACAATGTCGGCACTAATTTTGGCTGGAGAGTTGCCCGTAAGAAGCTGTCGGTCACCGAAATCAAAATCCCGTTTCCCGCTTTAGAAGGACATTTTAATTTACATATATATTTAGTTTTAGAAAAATATAAAATCAAACTGACCCCATATTTTCATAGTTAAAATGAAAGTGCATTGTACCTTAAATCTTGTATCTATCCTGAAGGACAAACACAAGACTTGAGGATGAGGCTCGATTAAATAAATTAAGGAATATATGACCTATGTTTGATCTGCGAAACCTTTATATTTGCCGACAAGTTCCCCTATTTAATATAAAAGATTAAATATGGTTTATAATAAGCTGGGTTTGGACATGCTTCCTATAAGGGCAATCCCTTATAATTAATTACATCTTAAAAGACCAAAGTCACCTAAGAAGACTCTCGATAAAAATCGGGCAATATTATCTTCAAGGAGTTTCAAAGGGTAGGACTCTTCAATGAGATTGAACCTAGAGGTGTGAAAGGGGATTGGTTCAAATTTGAAACGTTCTATTATAGATTCCAAAGGAGGAGGAACTAGGAGATGTCATGGACCTAGAGGAGAACCCTGGTGACTTCCCAAGCTATCCTAATGTTTGGCTTCAATTTTGAGGAGAAAAAAATTTTAAGTGTTTTATCCTACCAATTTTATTAGTTAGGGCTTACATTCGTGTGAGATTATCACGCAAATAGCCTAGAAGATGTAAGGATTTAGGTCATGACAGACGATAACCTCAAAATCCTAAGGCGAGTTAGGGCTTATATTATATAGCAGGACTACACAAAGGCCTAAAGTGAAGGAGGATATTTACGTTGCATAAGCAAGCAACCTCGAAATCCTATGGATTTATTGTTTAAGTCTAAGGAAGGTAGATTGTTTTAGATGGGAAAGACAGGTTTTGCTATTGAAGATGGTCGTGCTGCCCACCATGCTAGCTCCAAGCTCCTCGCTGGTAGATTGGTTTAGATGGGAAAGACAAGTTTTGCTATTGAAGATGGTCGTGCTGCCCACCATGCTAGCTCCAAGCTCCTCGCTGCGACGAGTTTGAGTTTTTTAGTGTGTCTAGTTATAATGTTAAATCAAGTGGCCCTATGGTTGGAGTTCCTTAAATTTTATGGGGGCATATTAAAGTTGATTAGAGTGACACCGGTTAGGATCCTATGATTCCCTCATTGCGGCACCACTATTTTCTATTGGATTCACATAGTTCGAATGAACTTACTAAACTCAACTTAATGAGTTCCATAATTTCATTGAGACCGTGGGAAACCTCATTAGCAACCATAGGTTACCTCCTCCAAGGAGTTCCCGTTCATCCGATAGAGACGTCTTAATTTAGTTGCAATTGTAGTTTTGTGTGATGTTTGTGATTAAATTTTGAGTTGTTTTATATTTTGAATGTTGTGGGGGTGAATTTTATCTTGGTTGATTTTAATTTTTGTTTTTGTTTTGGTTTTGGTTTTAGTTTTGTGGCTATCCTCATAGTTTTAGTTTTCCATGTATAAGCATAAAAGTACAACATAAAAGTATAAGAAAGATAACGCTGCGAACAGTAAAAGTGTACCTAGCGAGTCTTCTCGTTCCACCACCTGAAACTTAAAATGCATGTTAAGGTAGTTTATTGAGAGCAGGAAAAGTAAGGTTTTGGTAGTTTTCCTAACCCTATGTCATATTTTGGTGGGTCCTTAGGAGTTTATGTAAGGATGATTTTGTCAAGCAAAACATATTAAGTTTAGTAGACCATCAAGATATCCAACAGATCTAAAGAAAGAAGCAGGTCCGTGCTACTTTCTCGCTGCCTGGTGGAAAATCTCGAGTTCTTTTAAACTGATTATGTTGCTTAATAAGTCATCATGTAATTACCCTTATTACTCAGTGAACATTGATGTCTCAATTTACCCATAAGAATAGGGTAATTATCACTTGTGATTCAATTTAAGAATTATGTGGGTGAAGACCCTTAAAAGACAAGTTAGTGTTGTTGGAACATTTAGCCAAATTTTAACCCTAATTGGGCTTGTAATGTTTTAAAGATGTTTTAATTTTCAATGATGTGTAGTTTTCTAATCCTCATTTAAATGAAACTTGATTTAGCCTAAGTTACTACTAAGCCCTCAAGACTTAGATGAGTGTCTTAATTAGCTTTGAAAAGGTTAAGCTTTAGGTGATCATGATTTGAATCTTATTTGAACATTAAAATAGGGATATTATATTGATTGATTATTAACTTCAAAAGTCATACCCTTAAGTCCAACATCATTTTATTTTAATAAACTTCCAAATTTTAATAATTTAGAAATTTATTAACATATCTTTTTAATGAGGAAAGTGAAATTGGTTTCTACCAAATAATCCCTTGTGTTTCAAACATCAAACAAATTGATTAAGAGCAGAGGTTACCCATTTACCTCCTTAAATTAAGCCTAAATGTTAATTAAGGCTAATTTTCCAAAATTACACGTTTGCCCCTAAGGCTCCATCACTTCATAATTTGTCCAATTCAATTTAAATGACTTTGGAATTTTTATTCTGCCTCATTCATGGCTCAATTAAGACATGAGAGGAGAAAATTTGATTTTGCAAAATTTAATTTAATTTATATAATTATTTTAATGCAAAAATAGGATTTCTTAAAGAAAATTCCTAACTTGACCAAGATAGATCCTAATCCTTTGAAATTTTCACTAGAAGTAACATTAGACCAAAGAATCCTTTGGACCAAATTTCATGTTTTTTTTGAATTTTATTTGAATTTTAAGAATTATTTTAAGTATTGTGGTATTTACTAAATATAAAAATATTTTAAATGAAGAAATTTAAGTTTTGTATTTTTGAAAAGTCTCCCTGAGGTCAAAGAACTTCAAGAAGAAGATTTTATATTTTTCTGAATTTCATTTGATTTATTGGAATTATTTTAATTAAAAATCATTTTTTTAGCTTTAAAAAATCATTTTTAAGCTTTAAAATTCAATATCTTTATTTAAAAAATCAGAAAAATTATTCCAATTGTTTATAAGTGCTTAGGAAGCAATTTAGAACATTTCTATGGGTTTTATTATTTTTGAGATTTTTATGAATTTTCAATTATTTAAATATTTAAAATAGGTTAAAAATCAAGTTTTTATTTTACATATCATTTTATTTTTAGAAAATATTCTTAATCACATAGAACTCAAAAAACTAAGTTTCATCAATTTTTGAATTGTATTGAGATTTTTAGAAATCATTTTAGTGCCCAAAATGTTATTTATCTTTAAAAATTAACTTAAGTTATTAAATGAACTCAAATTATTATGAAATTTTTATAATGATTTACTGGACCCTAACAAGAGTGAAAATCAAAAATCAAGTCATTTAAATGTTTGTATTTTCCAAAATTAATTATCTTAATAATTTAGTGTTCATGTAAATTAACTACATTTTAAATGACTAAACTCATGGAATTATTTCCAAAAGCTTCCCTAGTCATGGTGGACCTTCCAAAATTTTCTTGGAATTTTCTAATCAACATGCTAATTTTCATGATCAAAGGTTTCTCTGGTCATGGTAGACCTTCTAAAATTTTCTTGGGATTTAATAACCAATATGCTAATTTCCATGATTATTTTAAGGAAATAATTTGAAAAAACCTGAAAAATATGGATCTCTATACAGAGACTTCCTCTGACTTTAGAAAAATCAGATAACGTTTCCCTTAACAGAGGCTACAACATGCTAAAATTTCAAGCCAAGGTGATGTGTCAATATGCATGGAGAAAGAAATGATTCCAAACATTGTTTAATTAATTAAAAATAAAATATGAAACAAATTGACTTGAAATTTATTTCACATTATTTTCCTCTTTTCATTGAGTAAGAGGGTATTTTTATATTATTTTGGTGATTTTTCTACACCAAGTTATGAATTTTTGAAGTTACGGGTCATTTTCTGAATTAATTAAACCATTATTTATCAATTTAAACCGCGCGAGCTGACTAGATCCTAGGCAGCTCTGAAGGCATGCATGGCGAGCTCTGATTGGACGCCGCCATCCACATAGCTGCTGACTCGGCCTGCGATTTATGTCCCGAAGCGTTGTCCAGCTCGTTCTCCTCCGTTCATTTGATACACGCTTGATCAAACGGCTCCCCGTCATCGCCCATGATAGAATGATCCCGTGACCGTCCACACTAAAACCCTAAGATCTCAGCCTATACTGAACCAAATCATCTCAGGTTTGATCCTATGGACTCGTCTAAGTGAGATGAACATATCCATACAGTAATCATAAAATTAAATTAAGCCTAATTAAATGGAGAATCGAAATAGGCTCAGGATGAGGTGAGGTATTATACCTTTGCTCTGAGAAGTGAAGCTTCAATCAGAGGGTCTTGGCACGTTTGTTATGATCCATAGAGGCTAGGGATTAAGTCCTTGGTCATGGTATAAGGCCTAGGTGTGGATTCGATCACAGCCATATTTGGGTGTTGGTTTAGAGCTATAGTAGAGGCACTGTAGAAGGGGCTTTAGCTTCTTTCACTATTGTGAAGGTGTGGGTGAAGTTAATTTAGGTTTGGTGGACTGTGGAGGTGTATTGGATTTTGTCCTGGTTTTCGACAAGGTTTCAAGCTCAAAATTGAGCTCTGGCAGTGGGAATTGATGAGGGAAGATGGTTGGAACGCACTGAGGGGATCTTAGGGAAGCTCTATGTGAAGTTTGGAGAGGCCTCTCTAAGGAAATTTTAGCACACCTCCCATGCCCGTGGAGGTGAGTTTTTATAGAAAAGGCCATGGGGATGGCTCTCAGAGCATAAGTTTGGGTGCATTGTGGTGCTTAGGTGGAGGGCAGAGGAGCTCCATCAATTGGTTTGGCTGAGCTGGCCTCTAGGTTTCATTTTGGTGAGGTTCCATGGGGGTGGCTTTTGTTTTTGAGCTTTTTTGACCACTAGGGTTGTCGGTCGGCCATGGGGAGGTGGCTAGGAGCTCAGGGAACCCAGGGGAATATGTCACAGCAATTTAGTGTAATAATACCTAATTTTGGTAAGGATATCTTAAGCACATGCATTCTTGGAAATAATATCACTTGATTTGGGGGACCTTTGGTCCATGGCTTGATTTAGGTGATCACATGGTGTTTGGACTGGTCACTAAGTCCAACTAATGACTGTGATGGAGTTAATTTGGTGACTTAGTGGTTAGGTCACATTTAGTGCATGGGTCCCAGGTGGGTTCAAGTGATCAAAGCTTAGGTTTGGGCTAGGTTAGCCATATAAATTGGCCCAAATAAATGTTTTATTTGGTGTATATGACCATAAGGAACAACTTTGGTGAAGAATGGAAGTGGTTTTGAGCTCAATTGAAGGGTCAATTTGAGAGAATTTTGATTTTTAGTCAATTTAGTCATGTTGGGCTAGGCTTGGGTATAACTTGGGTTAGCCTTGGGCTAAGTCAAAATTGATTATTGTAAATGGTCAATAAGGACCCTATTAATAGTCTTCAACATGAATTGGATGCCAATTTTGGGGTTGAGGCAATCAATTGTGTGAAATTTTGGGACTTAGCCAATTTGGGGCTAAATTTGGGAATTTTTTATTTAGGCAAAAATCAAATGGATTTGAGGCTTCACCAAGGCCAATTGATGGTTGATTTTGATTAGGAATGTCATAAAGATTTTTCAACATTAATTGAGGCCAATTGACTAGGCTATGGATTCAATTTAGAATGTTATAAAGATTTTTCAACTGGGCCAATTGGCTAGGCTATGAGTTCAATTTGGTGAGATTAGGTCATGTGGTCAAAAGTGGGGTTTTGATCTAAATCAAAATTGGGCTCAAGTAATGGGCCAATTAAGGTTGGATTTGGTCTATATTGGTCATATAAAGAGTAAATTTGAGTTTAATATTGGAATTGGGGTAAATTGAGATCAAATTGATAGACATTTGGGTTGAATTTGGGGAAATTTGGGCCCTTAAAGGCAAATTTAGGGGTTTTGATCAAATATGGTCAAATTGGCCAAAATGGGTCATGTGATAGTTGAGGAAAATGAACTTTGGAATATTTTAGAGGTTTTGGGAATTTTTGGGACTTTTTGGAATATTTGGAATTTTTGGCCCAAGAGGGGTATTTTGGTAATTTGGGGGTGTTCAGGGGTAAAAGGCCAAGATGGATATTTTGGTAGATTTGAGGTACCAACCATCACTAAAAAGCCATGGACCAATGGAAACCCCATTTTGGGCCCTCTACATAGTGGTCTTAGTCAATCCATAACCCTAGAGTTGGTAGGTTTAGGGGACCATCTATATGAGTATCCCAAAAAATCAAGGGACCTAAGCTAGAAATTTAAGCTTAAGGTTGTAAGTGAATGTGAGTATAGATGAGTGTAGTGCGTGTACTCAGTTCCTTAGCTCCAAACCAACACCCAAGTTCAATCCTAAGGTCCACCAGTCCTAAGGGTGACTCATCTTGAGTTCCCCTTATAGTGACTCCACCTACTAAGAGCTACAGGTTAGGATCAATATGTGGAACTTCAAGTTGAGTAAAGAAGATGGTAGAATTTCTAATGGTGAGGGTTACATGTCTAGTTTTTTAAGAATAGTCAATAGGAAAGTCCTATGGCTAGACCTTAGGCTACTAAAGGTCTATTTTTCTAAGAATAGTCAATAGGAAAGTCCTATGGCTAGACCTTAGGCTACTAAAGATAGTTTTCTAAGAATAGTCAATAGGAAAGTCCTATGGCTAGACCTTAGGCTACTAAAGAGGAGACCTCAACCAAAAGTGAGGTCAATAAATGGACCCCCAATAGGTGGGGTGTGTTGGGCAAGCACACCCAGATCTAGTTTTCTAAGAATAGGCAATAAGAAAATCTTATGGCTAGACCTTAGGCTACTAAAAGGGAAAAACTAAACCTCAACCAAAAGTGAGGTCCTATGGCTAGACCTTAGGCTACTAAAGAGGAAAAACTAAACCTCAACCAAAAATGAGGTCACTATGGCTAGACCTTAGGCTACTAAAGAGGAAAAACTGAACCTCAACCAAAAGTGAGGTCAAGTCATATGGCTAGACCTTAGGCTACTAAAGAGGAAAAACTGAACCTCAACCAAAAGTGAGGTCAACCACAATGAAGTCAACAAGAAAGATAAATTGACCCACTTTCACTAGGACATCTTCTATAACTCCTTTAGGGTATGTTATCAAACAATCTGCTAACTGTAGAGTTATAGTAGTAAAGGTTATTTTTCCTAACCCCAATCTTTAAAATATTAATTATGGCATAAGGTTAATGCTTGCACCTAAATCACATAAAGCTTTCCCATAAAATCTGTCTCCTATTGCACATGGAATTATGAAGCTAAGGATTTGTAAGCTTTTCAGAAAGTTTCTTCTGAATTACTGCACAACACTCCTCACTAACTGTAACAGTATCATTATCTTCAAACTTTTTTTTTCTGTTGAGAATAACCTTCATAAACTTTACATAGCTCGACATTTGTTCTAAGGCTTCAGTAAATGTAATGTTAAATGCAAACTTCTTAAATATTTCCAAAAATTTTGAAAATTGCCTATCCAACTTTTGCTGACAAAGTCTCTAAGGAAAAGGTGGTGGTGGGTTTTCCAAATCAATTTTCAGTGGAGAAAAAGGTCTCTCATGATCTTTTTAAGTGTCATCTTTTGAATCTTCAATTTCTTCTCTCTCTACTTCAATTTTTTTTCAAACCTCACCTTCCAACTCTCTTCCGCTTCTAAGTTGAACGGCTTTTACTTGTTCTTTATTTTGGTCTTTTTGATTTGATTTAGTAATACTAGGAAGTGTTCCTTGGGATCTATTACTTAATGAATTTGCTATTTGCCCAAGTTGATTCTCGATATTTCTAATTATAGCTCCTTAACTTTGTAATTGATTTTTCATTTGTAACACCACTTCTTCTATAGACAAGTTCTTCTCCTTAAACTATGTATTACTATTTAAACCTAGAGGATAAGTAGATCTATAACTATTATTCCCTTGGTTGTACCAGTTTCTCAATGGGTTTCCTTGGTTGTTCCCCCATTGCTGATATTATCACCTGAATTGTTATTCCAGTAAAAGTTGGGATGGCTCTTCCAACCTGGGTTATAATATTTGAATATGGGTTATTTTGCTTATTATTTATGGTATTCAAAGTTTCTAATGATTCTTGAAAATCTATCATTTGGCCTAATGAATTCTCTTCAATCATGGAAAATTGTTGAGAAAAATTCATTCCAAATTGGTCAAACTTCCTTGAAATTGCAGCAACTTAATTTGCTAACATGGAAAAAGCATCAGTTTCATGAATGTTTGCTATTTTCTTAGGATTTAACCTCTTAGAAGGCCATTAAAAATTATTAGTAGTCATTTCTTCAATTAAAGCATAAGCGTCATGAAATGGTTTTGATATCAACGAACCATCAGCAGTGGCATCAATAATTAATCTAAGAGATCTAACTAATCTATTATAAAAAGTTTAAATTATTAACCAATCTAGTATAACATGGTGTGGAAACATTCTTAAGAGTTCTTTAAATCTTTCCCATGCTTCATAAATATATTCCCCTTCAAACTGAAAAAAAGATGTAATATCATTTTTAAGCTTTGCAGTTTTTTATGGTGGAAAATATTTAGAAAGTAATTTTTGTACTACATCACCCCAAGTTCTGATAGATCGAGGTGCTAACAAATTCAACGACTTCTTATATTTATCCCTCAATGAGAAAGGAAATAACCTAGGTCTTACGAAATCATATGATACACCATCGTATTTAAATGTAGCACACAATTCTAGAAAACTGGCAAGATGTAAATTTGGATCTTTAGTTGGTGATCCCCCAAACTGATTATTTTATACCATTTGGATATTATTAGGTTTAAGCTCGAATGAATTAGCCACTACAGTAGGTTTTTGAATACTACAATAAAGTTCATCTATAGTAGGGTTGGCATGACCTCTTAAAGGTCTAAACTCTTGATGAATTTTAGCATTTTGATTATTTTTGCGTGCCACTTCTATAATTTTTTTGGATTATTCAAAATTTATAGGTTTTTTTATTTTTTTGATTTTCCTAATAGCTCTTTCTAATTTAGAATCATAGGGCACTAGTTTTTCAGAACCTGAACTACGCATACACTAACATATAATAAAATAAAATAAAATTCAAAACACACAAATAAAATATTATACAATACGTAAGTTTAAATAAGACTTTCTAAAAATATAAATTTTGCTTTCGATTCCCCGGCAATGGTGCCAAAAACTTGATCCCTCTTGATACTGTTAATATGCAAAGTACAACAATAATTCATATTATAATTCACTTATATTTCCTTATTTTACAACAAAATAAAAAACTTGATCCTGAAGAAAAATAAGAATTTAGCCTTCAATTTATATATATATATATATATA
>JXCR01144520.1:297675-311422 GCA_002079205.1 Phalaenopsis hybrid cultivar
ATATATATATATATATATATATTGGAATACTATGCAAGTATACGTATCGTTATCAAGTAATATATGCTTTTTTGATTAAGACCTAAATATCAAACCCAGAGGGAATTTATACAATATGCATCTTTAGAAAACTTTTTATTTTTAAAAAGACAATTACATAAACTCAATATATTTTGCAGTAATCAAATTTAAATATTTTTGATATTTTTGATATTTATAACTAGAGTTTTGTAGATGAAAAGCACTTAATAAGAAAAATATATTTCTTCTTATCATGAATCAGTAATATGTATAAGAATTCTGTTGTGGAAGTATGAAATATGTGTTGCGCCAAATAGGAGCAATAATATTTTTTACCCTTACTAGAGTTGTTATAAAGAACATTGGCTAACTTAAAGTTTGAATAGTTCTAAAGACCGGCTAGGAAGGGAAGATACTAGCTCTCACTCTAGAGTTCCCTCGATTCCCTCCACCAGGGGGCTAACATTCTCGTATGAGAACCTAAAATAATAAACTAAGTTGGGGGCTTTAACCTGTCACTTTAAAGTGGTGTCAGCTATTTTTTTTGAAAATAAGATTTTTAAAATTTAGATTTTAATATAATATATATTGTAATTTTAATTTTGTGAAAATGGTATTTTTTATTATTTTTGGAAAATGATGAGATCAAATAGACCTCATATATCTAGTAATTTAAATAGTTGATCACAATACCATAAATGATATATCATCTCGAAGGATGAATGTATCACTTATTGGTAGGCTTAACTATCTAAACATAAAATTTTATGACTCTATTTTGGTCTGCGATTTTATAGCCGACAAATTCTCCTATCTAATATAAATATTAGAGAGGGTTTAGATTAATCTGGGTTCTTAATTTCCTATAGAGGCAAGCCCCTATAGTTAATTACATCTTAGACAATCGAAGTCACCTAAGAAAACTCTCGATAATGATCGGAGGTTTTATCTTCAAGAATTCAACGTTTATGTTTCCACGATTGCTTATAGGAAAATTCAAATGGGATAGGTTCAAAATAAGAATAGTTATTTCTAGAATCCAAACGAGTGAAAATTAGGAGACATTGAAGATACTGAAGAATATTCAGTGACATCTCAAACTAACCTATGATTTGGCATTACATCTTTGAAAGGGAAATTATGTGATATTTCAGTCCTATAAATTATTTAGATATTGGGGACTTGTATCTACATTCCATATGTAAATGGCCCGAGGAATTGTGAGGATTTATGTCGTACCAAACGAGGACCTCTGAATCCTAAAAAGTTTAGGACTTATATCATAAGATGTAAAAATCATAGAAAGTCCTAAAAGATAATGTTAGGATTTACGTCGCGCCAGATGAAAGACCTCAGCGTCCTGTAGGTATGTTATTTAAACCTATCGAAATTTTGCTAAAGCTCATCTTTCCACTATCTGTTGAAGTCTCGACCGTTGTCTGGAGATGAATTGTCAACCGACAACTTCGTCGTCTTGTTCCAAGAAGAGAAGAAGGAGAAGAGAGAAAGCTACGCCACAAAAGGCCTATCCTAGGGGATTGTCTAAACATACGAGGAGAACTTATATTTAACTGTTTGAATGTAGTTGAATGTCTATATTATAATATAGTACATGAAAGAAACAAATGTGTAGTGACTTACTGTAACAGGAAAAGACTGAAGGAAAATTGTGAAAATGAAGCAAACATAAGAAGAAGTAGATACAATGCAATAAAAAAAGGTGTGCAGTAAAGGAACAAAATTAAAACAACTAAGAGTACCTGATTAAGTCTGGCGATGCTGTAAAAACATATTACAATTGCATAATATAAAAGGGGTTAGACAAATATTTGCAAATAATAATTAAAAAAAGATTAGATGATGAGCATATGAAAACTTAAAGTGGAATATTAGCTTTTAATTTTGGTTTAGGCTTAGACTAGACCTCTTTTTTTCTCTTTTATCTTGATCCCACAGGCAGCTGATATATCGAAGTGAACCTACCAATATCAACTAGTGGCCACCAACGAATCACCCCTATAATCAGGCAACCTTAGACCCTATTCTTTAAAGGATGTGTGAACGGAGTAGTATTTAAACTCCTCAAAGTGTAGTGCACCTATGCGTGAAATGTAGTATCTGAAATCATCAAAGTGTAGTGCACCTGTATATATGAAATGTAGTATATGTCGTGCAGGGCGTAGTGTGTGGTGTATAACGTGTTATGAATGTAGTATCTGTCATGTAGAGTGTTATGTGTAGTGTATAAAATATGTTGTATGGTATATAGAGTGTATTTATGAGTGTTATTAAGTGCACACATATTGATCCAGTGAATAATGCATGTGGTGTGGTATTTATCATTTTGTGGATGTAGTATCTCTTCCTTTTGTAAGTATAATATCTTTGTAAAACTTGTAGTATCTGTTTTTTTTTCTAAGTGTAGTATCTGTGCAATGACTTGTAGTATCTGTTCTTTTCTAATATCGATTCTTAAGCATTTTGAAAGGGGTTAGAGCTGTTAATGATTTAGGGGTGAAAGGGCATCACACTAGTTGAATATTGATTTTTTTTTATTTCAACTATAAGAAAAGCTGATTAATGGTTCTTTGCATCCTTGTCTATTGCCCCGCACCTCGAACTAATAAGCCACCTTGATATTTCTTATGCTTATCCAACAAAGACTTTGGATATTTCATATTAAGAGATGGGAAGAAATAAGCATCTAAACATTGCTATAACATCCACAAATATATACTCCAAAACTATAAAAAAAATGATCTCTAACAGGTATTTGTATAACAGTCAACAATAAGCATAAGAATGAGCTCCACATATATTTTGAACCCTAAAAATGAATTCCAGCAGATATTTGTATAAGGGTCAACAATAAGCATAAAAACGAGCTCCACATATATTTTGAACCCTAAAAATGAATTCCAGCAGATATTTGTATAAGGGTCAACTATAAGCATAAAGATGAGCTCCACATATATTTTGAACCGTAAAAATGAATTCCAGCAAATATTTGTATAAGGGTCAACAATAAGCATAAAAACGTGGGCCCTTATAGAGAGCAGAAACGAGAACCAACTCTAGCAAAGAGCAGGAACCAGAAATCGAGCCACAATAGAGAGCATGAACTGAAACTCAACCCCAACAGAGAACATACACCATAAACAATTCTAGCAAAGAGCAGAGATCAAAACTAAACCCCAACAAATAGTAGGAACTAGATCCAAATTCCAGTAAGGAGCAAGAATCGAAACCGAACCCAGTACAAAGTCCAGGAACCAAAACTGAACCTCAACAGAGAGCAGGAACTGAAAGCCAACCCCAATAGAGAACAAAAACCAAAATTAATTCTAGCAAAGAGCAGGGATTGAAACCAAACCCAATATAGAGTCCATATTAAACCACCAAAGGTCAAAACAAATCTCAATCACCACGCAAGACTACAACCTCAAATATGATTAAAAAAAGGATATGAACATATATTTATTCGAAATAGGACCAACAATAAAAATGAAACTGCAATCGCAAATCCGGTATTAAAACCAAAATAAATAGTTTCCAATATGTATATAGTCAAAAAAAAATAGAAAAGAAAGTAAGAAACCAGCCTCCGGTCAACATAAACCAAACCGAGCTATTACAAAACTTAGAACTAAACTAAACCCTCACCAAAGGCTCAAAACTGAAATAACATGAAGCTTACAACTGAACCAACAGGAAACAAAGATGATCTCGGCAAGGGACAAAACATTGAGTTCCAAACAGTCATTCGAAACCAATATATGAATCCTCAAGGTATACTTTCAAACAAAGATAGTTAGGGATATAAAGCCTGTATATAGATCTCAACGAAAAATGTTTCAAATGGAGTGGCGAGAGGCACAAAACCATGGCTCTTAAATCAATTTTGAAGCCAAAGTATCATTTCCCAACTAATTTAAAAAAAAGGCAGCAAGAGAAACTAATAACTAAATCCCAACTATATTTTCCAAGCCATAAAAAAATGATTTCCAACATGTATTTGAATAAGGGACAACAATAAGCTAAAACCGAGCACCTAATAGGTAAAAAAAAATGACCTCCAACATACATTCAAACAGAGGCAGCAAGAAGAGCCAAAACAGAGCCCCCAATAGTTAGCAAGAATCAAAGTCTAACCATTAAGATCAAATTCCTAAGAGCCCCAAAATCAAATAGAAGCCATTTCAATATATCTCGAATAGGAGAACAACCAAAAAGCGTAAAGTAAAGTCCCCAGCCATCTTCATTTAAAGCTTCAACATTAAATCATATCAGCAAAGAAATCGCAGCCGGTGAGGATCAACAACTAAAAAAAAAAATTTGTATAAAGCTTATGCGATAAGGAAAACCACCAGCCAACAAATCCATAAAATGACCAAAGATCAATCCACCACCGAACCGAAATTGAGCCCAGCAAATGGCTAAGAGTATGATATAATTTCCTCGAAATTGACTTATTTTTAAGCCAAAATGAATCCATCATAAGCCTAAATTGAGCGTAGCAAATGACCAAAAGAATAAACCACCAACAAGCCAAAGCCAAGCGTAATACAGAGGCCATACTCAATTACTAAAATATTTTCAATATTGAAGTTCAAATAAAGAGAATTGCATGAAACATAAATCGGACCCCCAAGGCTAAGTAAATTCATAAACATCCATTTCAAAATAGAGAAAAGTTGAGAGGCCCAAAACAAAACCTCTAAGATCAAACAAAATTGAATGCCCAATCAATGAACTAAAAAAAAATAGAATCTCTCATAAATCAAGTAACTCCAAGAGTCTCCATGCTAAAGAAATGCATGTGAGAAAACAAAAATCAAAAGTACCCAAACATTTACTGAAAGTTTGAATGTATCTTCCAGTAAACTTCTAAAATCTATAGCATTATCTCTAGCATGATTAAGTAAAGGCAGCCGTAAGATAGATTTTCATTAGGGAACTTTATTTCTTCATCGAAGAAACGATCAAACTAAAATATCATTTCCATTTGATCTATCAATCTCATAATCCAAAAGAAGTTATCGCGTGAACAACTAATCAAGAAACTAACTGCATTCTAGAAGTAAATGAAACCTGACCTTAACTCCATGCTAATGCAAGAACGAGAAGAGTAAGAAAACCTTGAAACAGAAACTCCCAACAAAGAATGAGCTCCCAAACTATGTTTCCCTAAAATCTCGAGAAAAAAAATCTAGCCCTTAATTGCTTCGATCAAACCGGTATTTATAGCTGGCGAGAGCAAAGGGGTTCACCGACGGTGAGAAAAAGGGAGGTAGCAAGAAACACCTTAAACGGAAAATAAATTCATCAAGATTCAGAATAGGGGTTAACAAATCCATTCGAGTGGAAAAGCTGTTATAAACGAGCTACCGGAGAGGCTATCGACGACAAGAGCTCAAAAAGGGAGGAGATGACCGGAAGACCGACATGGGATCTCCAAGATTCGGCAAGAGAGGAGGGAAAGGGGCTTCGGCTAGGGAAAAAGAAAATAGAGGCACCAGTAGGAAAGGGGAATAGTGCCCGAGGGTTTAGAGAAAAGAAAAAAAAACTTTTTTATTTAAAAAAAAATAATATTATTTAATTTTTTAAAATTTCAAATATTTTGTGTGTGCGGGATCCCAACAAAATATGTGTACTTTCTAGCTAAAATCGACATTCTGTATGCGACGGTGCGGTCTGTTTTGTCATCTCAAATCATTTGGCTAAATTCATCGATGATTGCATCAAATTAACTTAAATTCACGTGCGGCGCGTTAAATAAAATTATTTTGACCCAATCGAGCTGTCTAACAAATTTATCATTGACCAGTCCTAAAATAAGTGACAACCAAAGTCAAATAAACTGCTCAGGACATAAATTCAAATGTCACACCCGTCGTAGAGTCCACCTACGTCCATCAAATACCTATAGGAACTCAACAAGAGTTTCAATATGTCAGCTTTCATCGACTCGACAACACATCAAGGATCATAAACCGTTCACATGAAACTTCAAGGAGCAACAAAATGGCTTGAATTTTTAAATGTCATGGGTCCCAGTCTAGTCCTCTAAGAGAGTAAAAATAAAGAAATCCTAGGGCTAGATCCTAAGGTATTTAGGAAAAGGAAAAGAAGACCTCAAAATTGAGGTCAACCAATGGACCCCCAATAGGTGTGGTGTGTTGCACTAGCAAGACGTGCCTATTAGCGTTGACCGAAATGATCAGCCCAATTCCTCAAGAATGTCCAAGTAACCGTACTTGGGACAAATCAAATGTCAAATTTGAATTGAGGTGAAGTAGGATTTCCGCTGGGGATTGGCAAGCATATCTTGAAATCGCCGTGGGGTTTGAATTTTCAAATGATTTTTGAAATACGTGCAAACAAAATATTCAAAATTTGGCAATGATATCAAAGAATGTATGGGGGAAGAATCAATGTCAACCCTTATTTCAAAGGATGTAGAGGGATAAATGAGGCAGAAAGACTATATCAACTTGTAATATTGTTGGGGGAAGTAACATCCGAGCTGAAACTAGTCGAACAAATGTTGCTATTGTCTCAGAATTTATTATGGAGTCGAAGCAGACTTCTCCTAAAACCAAAGCAAAACAGAAAGAGACCAGGCCAACTCGGAATACCACTAGGGAAATTACATTCGAGCTAAAACTTGTTGAGGAATGGCAATCGTTAAGGAGATTACACCAAATTTCAAGGAAAGACTATATCAGTTTGGACTACCACCGGGGATGTTGTCCAAACTAGATCTAGTCAAAGAATGGCAACCGTCAAGGATATTTTGCCAAATTTCAAGGAAAGACTATAGCATTTCGGGCTATCACCAGGGATGTTATGTTCGAACTAGATCTAGTCAAAGAATGGCAACCATCAAGGATATTATGCCGAATTTCAAGGAAAGACTATATCAGTTCGGACTACCGCCAGGGATGTTATGTCCGAACTAGATCTAGTCAAACAATGGCAGCCATCAAGGATATTGCACTGAATTTTAAGGAAATACTATATCAGTTTGGGCTACTGCCAGAAATGTTATGTCCGAACTAGATCTAGTCAAAGAATGGCAACCATCAACAATATTACGCTGAATTTCAAGGAAAGACTATATCAGTTCAGACAACTGTCAGGGATGTTATGTTTGAACTAGATCAAGTCAAAGAATGGAAACTGTCAAGGATATTACGCAAAATTTCAAGGAAAGACTATATCAGTTCAGGCTACCCCCAGGCATGTTATGTACGAACTAGATTTAGTCAAAGAATGGCAACCGTCAAGGATATTACGCCGAGTTTCAAGGAAAGACTACATTAGTTCGGGCTACTGCCAGGGATGTTATGTTCGAACTATATCTAGTCAAAGAATGGCAACCGTTGAGGATATTACGCTAAGTAGGATGAGAATCAGAAATGTGAGATATCATGTGAAATCATGTAGGAACGGAATAGTCATAAGAATTTATGAATATGTGAATAATCATGTGTAATCATATGAAAATTGTGTATAAATGAAATATGTAGTGTACAAAATCCGAAGACTTATGGAAACATGAAATTTGTAAAGTTTACAAGATTGTGAAAGAAAAGACAAAACTTAATGAAATGTAGGGACAGTCAACTCGGGGTGAGAAAAAACTTATTTCTTTAAAGTTTTCATGATTCTAATTATATATGTATATAAATATATTATTTTGAATGTTAATCATTAAATATGTTATTCTACACATCGTTCTTGCTTTTTTAGCCTTTCTCAAAATTGAGAGAAACCAAAATTCATTTGTTTTCTCAATCAATTGTCCAAATTCGCATTCACAATTGTGAGAAGAAATTCTAATGAATTTCATTAAATTGTTATGTCAGGAATGTAATCTGATACCAAGTGCAATACTATTTGATTCCATCCAAGAAGACATAATCAAGATATTTTTCGGAACCATATGAATGATCTGTATATCTGAATATTATGTCATACATCAATACTTAGACACATATCACTGAATCAAATATGTATATCATTCAATCCGCGATCTACTGTTAGTATCTATGTTGAAATGTTAAGCTATATAAAGGCTTGCCTCACCTTCAAACATATCATCAGAAAACTAAGAAAAAACTTTTCCTAAACATGTACTGAGGTGTGCTGTCTTTAAACAGCTTATAGCTCATAAGGCTATAAACTCTCTAACTCAGGATCAGGCCTAAAATAGAATGGCACCTTGTCTTCATTCATCCTGAGAGTTATAGAAACTCATGCATTGTTTAGCTTTATCAGTACCGTTGACTTTCAAAATCAAAATTGATCCAACAGGTAAAGGGATTTCCATAGAACCTCTGATTTTTCCATCACCGACAATCTAGATTTCTGTTCCAAACAGAATATTGCATTTGTTGATAAATGAGACTGTGAAAAATTTTCTCGCAAAATCTTGATGATCAACGTGTGGAGGACTACAGTCACCAGCCTCATATATATTAATTATGCATCTATTTGGAATATAATCTACTGGTATGGAGCGCCAAGTTACCAATCGTTTGATCATCCTCTTTATGAATGAAGATAAAGGGTCAACTTTGTCATGGCGAATTATTCTAGGTGGATCTCCTTCCTTGTTTTGAGCAAAATTATAATAGTAGCCGTACTGTATTGTAACCCTTCCTTTACCACGTTTCCTTTTTTTGGGCTCGGAATATGTTCTTCTTCTTAACCGACCTGCTCAACCCATGTCTCTTTCCAAAAAGACGTGCTCCACAATATCATCCTGCTCACCGCTAGTGAACACGTTGGTATGCAGTTCCAATCCTTCAAGTATATTAACATACTTTCCCTGAAGCCTTTGGAAGTGCTCAAAATTTTGTTTTCTTACTTTCTCATATTTTTCCAGCTCATGCTCCAAAATAATTTGCAAAGGACGTGTTCTACTTACAAACTGAGGAACGTAAGGCTCAATCTCCATAAATCTTTCTTTAGTCTTTTCTTCCTTAAAATTCATCCCTTCTTCAGCTTTCATGGGTTGAAGTGGCATTTTGACTAGTCGATTTGTGTCTTTCCCTTTTAAGTTGATTGCCATCTGTGTAACAACTTCTTCATTTTCCCCTTGTTCTTTTAACTATTCCAACATCTTATGGATACGGCGATTCCAGTTTCTTTTATGTGTGTGAGTGAGTGTTGCTTTAACTTTCGGCTGATCGTCGGTCGGGGTAGCACCAACAAGCACGCCTTTCGAAGTCATTATCATCAATTTGACTCGATTAATCGCAGCATCGCTCGACTCTGCTTCGTCAACTTTTTCAAATTTTCTCTTCTTTGCGGTGATGAATATATTCTTACTTCTGAATCTTAATATAGGCTTTTGCCCACAAAACTCTTCTTTATTAACTACGGTTAAGGCCAAACTCTCATAATCCAGCTCAACCTGGTCAAATTCAAGATCAAATTCGATCACTCCTCCTTCAAATTTCTCTTTATCAAGGGCAAATCCCATGGCATTTTTGAAAGTAAAAATCAGTCTTCCTTTTGACAGTTTCCTGCATTAAAATATGAAAACAATCAGTATTTTAGACTGATCTCAGGCAAGAACAATATGAATTTTTATTATTTACATATATATGTATTTACATATATATTACATAATGTATTTTCTTATATACGTATTCAATTTTTTCATTTATGTTAACAATCCTACACATCAAATTGGAGCTTTAATTTGCTTTGGTTAGGCCTAAATTTTACTCAATTTCAACCCACATTCAAAGTTCCTAAATTTGCCCCAAATTGGCTATGTCCCCAAATTCCACCAAATTTAATGCCCTAACCCAAAAATTGGCACCCAATTAATGTTGAAAACTCTTTATGACATTCCCATAGACCATTCTCAACCATTAATTTGGACCTAACCTAACCTAGACCCAAGTCTAACCCAACACCCCAAAATTGACCTATTGCCCAAAATAACTCTAATTGAACCTCCAAATCAACTCAAAATCACTCCAAACCTTTTCAAAACCTCTTGTGACAATCATCTACACAAAGTTGATCAATCAATAGAGCTCAATGTCATGGATAGCTTAACTCAAACCCAACATTTAGTCATTTTTACCCAAATTGAACCCAAGCATCAAAATTGACTTAGCCATGCCTAAGCCACCAAATTGATGACACCACAACCACTAAGTACACCCTATGGACTAAGCTGCAACAACCTAAACCAGCCAAGGAGAGCTATGGACCAATGGTCCGTTGATTTAAGGGATTTCACCCCATATTTAGCCTAAACTTGAAATATCTTTGCCATCATTGCTTACCTTCGGGAGTTAATAATAGGTAACCAACCTCTGACCTCCCAGATCTCAGAGGTGACCATACTTTGGCTAACCACCACCTCAACAGCTAGAAATATCCAACCCAAAGGTGGTCAAAACCAAAAAGTAAACCTCCTGACTTGACTCACTCTAATTGGATGCTTGAGCCTTTCTTCCCTCCACCTCAGCATGCTTTAGCACCCAACTCCCATCCCTGAGCTCCATCAAGCAGCCATGGCTTTAAATTGACCTCTCTATGGCCAAGGAAGAGAGTACTTGAAACATTGGGGAAACTCTGCCAAAATCTCACTAGAGCCTCTCCAAACCATCCCAAGTGCAATCCCCTTCCTCTCATCCACTCATAGTCAACCCTTAGAGCAAATTACTTCACTTAAATTTTCCCTAAGCTAGGATAGATCTCTTCACTCCTCCACCATGAACCAAAATTCAATTAATTATGCACACACCATCTCTACAGTGAAAGAAGTTGATTCCCCATCAAATCCTCTTCTGAAACAGCCTCTAACTAGCTCTAGACCAACACCAGAAATTGAGTTTGATCATAAATGTATCTAGACAATTCACCAGAGCACAGGAGTTCATTTAGAGGTTTGTTGGACCTAATTGAGGCTACCACAACCATCTGATTGAGGCCTCCCCTCTCGAATAAAGGTATTGAACCTCAGCCCTAATCCGAGCCTTTTTTGATTCATTATACATATTTATTGTATTTTAAATCATATATACCATAAGTGTAGGTTCTTCTAAAGTAGATGAAGGTTTAGAAACAGACTCCATTTGATTTGGTTGAGTCTAAACGAAGATCTTATGATTTTAGTGTGAACGGCTCATTAGTTAGGTCACTTGGGATGATGAACGAATGTAATCTAATTGTGTGTGTATCCAATAAACAGAGGAGATCAAGCCAGATGGACTCTTAGTGCATGAACTGCGGGCCACTAACGGGAGATGAGATGGATGGCGGCGACTAATGGGAGCGCGCCGCTGATACACCTAAAAATGACTACTTTTTCATATATATTTTATGCTCAAATTTAATGATTTTTAATGATAGTACACTTTAAGGGAAGGTATTTTGTATATTTTTTGTTTTAGGGATAGGAAATGTATTTTTTGAGAAAAGAAAGTAAAAATGGTGTAATTTGGAGTAAAAATGAGCAAGAAAGAAAATTCTGTCCTGACAAATTTTGATCTCTTTCTATACTTAATCTCATTTACACTTCTTACACATCTTTGAATGAAATCACACTTTAAAGAAATGTTATTTTCATGTTTATTTTGTTGTTATATATGTTAGGAATGAAACACAATTGAAATAGGGGAAAATGATGCTAAAACGGAGCCAAACAGAGCGAAATAGTGGAGATGCTGCAAACTGGCACTAAAGGCGCCTAGACTGGCGCGGACAGTGCCCTAGTCCAGAGATGTGATGAAAAGTGGCATTGACAGTGCCCATACTGATGTCGACAGCGCTCAGAATGGTTATGGACCAATTTTTGGCAGATTTTGATGTTCTAGAAGGCTTCCAAGTAATTCAAACACCACATGAAGTGATTCAAGGCATCTAGAAACTTGGAGAGGGCTTTTGAATGAAGAGACATATCTTCTGGATAGATAGATTTATCTCTTGAAAAAAAGAGGGAATTTGTGTCTCTTTAAAAAAGAGGGCATGACGCCTCTCATGTGCGTGAGTGTGTGGGCGTTTGTGTGTGTGTGTGTACGTGAGTGTGGGTGACTGTGTTGTAGAGTAAATTATTGTGTGTGGAGAGAATTTTCATTAAAAATTGTAAAAGTAGAATGAAGGTGAGAGGTTTCTTCTTCATTACACTTCTAAAAGGGAGTTTAGTGTTGATTGTAAAGAGAGAAAGTACTATACAGGAACTTCTAGGGATTTGCTTAGGTGGACTCTAAGATAAGTTGTATTTTTTTCATTTCTTTATTTTGTAAACTTGTTTTTATGTATAAGATCTGTGTTTTGTTGTATCTTCCTCATGAGTTCTGAGTAGACTTCTTTACCTTTCTCCTTACTTTGAGATATGATGAAATGAGGAGATAATTTGGATGTGCTATTTTAAAATATAAAATAAATTATGATTAAATTTCCACTCCGTTCTTAATTTACTTTTTGATCTGGCCAATTGAAATGTTAAAATTTATTGTGAATCATATGATATAGGAAACTGAGTATGAGTTCTATAATAGAGTGAGAACCACATTTAATTCCATGGATGAGTGTTTCATTCATGGAATTAGATGCAAATAAATAGGGAAATTTACTTAGTTGGGTGTAGAATTGGAGATTTTAGGGTGACAGACTAAAATCCCCAATTGGTCTTAGTGTTTAAGAAGTAAAGCGAGTGTTAGCCTTCAGGGGAAGGGAAGTAGCAGCTCTAGAGTGGGAGCCAATATCTTTCCAGCCTAACCAAGAATTTAGGGACTAAACCTGAGATTAGCCAATGATTCTCTATAACACTGAATTAGGGTAGAGAATTAAAACTGCTCATATTTGGCACAATATAAATTCAAACTATTTATCTCTATCATTAACCAAAAATTCATTGTAGTTGGAAGGATACTTTCTTAAATTTTTACTCTTCGTCACAAAACTTTGTTTAGTCTTAGTAAATTTAACTTTAAAGTTTAGAAAGTAATTTAGTAAACTTAGTTTCGTTAGCATACATTAAAACCACTTTAATCAACCATCCAAACTAATTGCTTATAGTAGTAGACCAAAATTAGCCTAAGGGATTTCTTACCTCACTTTTTCGTTGGATCGATACTGAGGTTTTTAAAGAAATCTCAATATTACTTTAAGCGATACGTATACTTGCGTAGAACCACTAGTGTGTGAACTATTTTATATATTTTATAACATTTTTATTTTAACTACTTAATATAAATCGGGTCAAGATTTTGGCCATACTTTTTAAATTTAAATTACTGCATAATTTCGGGACAGGTAAAATTTTTTGAATTATTACAGGGGATTCAAAATAACATAAAACATGCTGTTGACCTCATTTTTTGTTGAGGTTTAGTTTTTTTCCTCTTTAGTCGCCTAAGGTCTAGCCATAGGACTTTTCCAATTGACTATTCCTAGAAAACTAGACTTGGAACCCTCACCATTAGAAATTCTACCCTCTTCCTTACTCAACCTAGAGTTCCACATATTGCTTCCAACCTCTATGTACTTAGTAGGTGGGGTCACTGTGGGGAAAACTCAGGATGAGTCACCCCTAGGATTGCTGGACCTTAGGGTTGACCTTGGGTGTTGGTCTAGATCTAAGGCACTCACTACACTCATCTGCACTCACAATCACTCACAACCCTGAGCTCAAATTTCTAACCTAGATCCCTTGATCTTTTGGGATACTCATGTAGATGGTCCCCTAAAT
>JXCR01144520.1:311469-321864 GCA_002079205.1 Phalaenopsis hybrid cultivar
GGCTATGGTTTAGCTAAGACCACTATGTAGAGGACCCAAAATGGGGTTTTCTTTGGTCCATGGCTTATTGGTGATGATTGGTACCTCAACTCTACCAAAATACCCATCTTGGCCTTTTGCCCCTAAAACACCCCCAAATTACCAAAATACCCCTCTTGGGCTCAAAATTCCAAAAATTACCAAAAAATCCCAATAAATCCCAAATAATCCCAATTTCATTTCTGTCAACTACCACATAACCCAATTTGGGCAATTTGACCATCTTTAACCAAAATCCCCAAATTGCCCTTTAAAGACTCAAATTTCCCCAAATCCATCTCAAATATCCATCAATTTGATCTCAATTGACCCCAATTCCAATCCTAAACTNACCCAAATTCCAATCCTAAACTCAAATTAACTTTTGATATGACTAAACTAAACCAAATCCAAGCTCAATTGGTCCATGATTTGAGCACAATTTTGATTTGGGCCAAAACCCCAATTTTGACCAAATTGATGTTGCAAAATCTTGATAACATTCCTATACATAAAAATCAACCATCGATTGGCCTCCGTGAAGCCTCAAATCCATTTGATTTTGGCCTAAATCCAAAATTCCCAAATTTAGCCCCAAATTGATAATTCCACAAATTTCACCCAATTGATTGCCTTAACCTCCAAATTGGCATTCAATTCATGTTGAAAACTCAAATTTTATCTAACTTGATTGCCTTAACCTCCAAATTGGCACCCAATTCATGTTGAAAACTCTTCATAGGGTCCCCTGATTGCCTTAACCTCCAATTTGGCATCCAACTCATGTTGAAAACTCTTCATTAGGTCCCTATTGACCATTTACAACATTCAATTTGGACTTAGCCCAAGACTAACCCAAGCTAGATCCAAGCCTCGCCCAACATGACCAAATTGATTAAAGTTCAAAATTCTCTCAAATTGACCCCCCAATTGAGCTCAAAACCACTTTCATCCTTCACCAAAGTTGTTCCTAGTGATCATATACATAAAATGCAACAATCAATTGAGCCATTTGACATGGTTAAATTAGCCTAAACCCAGGTTTTGATCATTTACACCCGCTTGGACCCATACACTAAATGTGACCTAACCACCCTAAGGCCAACAAATTAACTCTACCACAGCCATTAGTTGGACTTAGTGACCAGTCCAAACACCATGAAACCACCTAAACCAAGACATGGACCAAATTTACCCAAAATTAAGGGATCTTATTTCCAAAAATGCACATGCTTAAGATATCTTTGCCAAATCCAAGCACATTTGCATTAAATTGTTGTGATGGATTCCTCTGGATGCCCTGAGCTCCTAGCCAACTCCCAATGGCCGGTCGGCCAACCTAGTGGCCGGAAAAGCCCAAAATCGAGAGCCACTTCCATGGCACCTCACCCAAATCAAACCTAGAGGCCAACTCATCCAAATCAAACTATGGAGCTCCTCTACCCTCCACCTAAGCACCACAATGCACCCAAGCTTATGTCCTGAGAGCCACCCCATGGTCATTTTTATAAAAAATCGCCTCCCACAGCCATGGGAGGTGTGCTAAAATTTCCTTAGAGAGGTCTCTCCAAACTTTACACAGAGTTTCCCTAAGATCCCCTCAGTGCATTCCAACCATTTTTCCTCACCCATTCCCAAACTTCACCCAGAGCTTCCCTAAGATCCCCTCAGTGCATCCCAACCATTTTTCCTCACCCATTCCCCTTGTCGGAGCTCAACAAAGATCCCCTCAGTGCATCCCAACCATTTTTCCTCACCCATTCCCCTTGTCGGAGCTCAATTAGAAACCAGGATAGAGCCCAATACACCTCCACACTCCACCAAACTTCAATAATTTGTGCCCACACCTTCACAAGAGTGAAAGAAGCCAAAGCCCCATCAAATACCCCTTCCACAAAGCCTCTACCATAGCTCTTAACCAACACCCAAATCCGGCCATGATCGAATTCATACCTAGACCTTACACCAAGACTAGGGACTTAATCCCTAGCCTCCTTGGACCCCAACAAACGTGCCGACCACCTCTGATCAAAGCCTCCCTTCTCAGAGCAAAGGTATAAAATCCCTCCTCCTCCCGAGCTTATTTTGATTCTCCATTTACTTAAGCTTGATCTCATGGCATCTTAACCGTATGGATATGTTTGTCTCACTTAGACGAGTCCATATGATAAAAACCAAAGTGATTTGGTTGAGTCTAGGCCGGATCTTACGGTTTTAGTGCGGACGGGCACGGGATCATTCCATCGGGGACGATGACGGGGAGCCGTTCGATCAAGTGTGTATCAAATGAAAGGGGAAGATCGAGCCGGACAGCGCTTTGGGACATAAACAGCGGGCCGAGTCAGTAGCTATGTGGACGGCGGCGTCCAACCAGAGCGCGCCATGCATGCCTTCGGAGCTGCCGAGGATCTAGTCAGCACGCGCTGTTTAAAAAGATAAATAGGACTTTTTCCTATTTATTTAAAAGCCTTAACTTAGAAAATACATAACTTTGTGTAGAAAAATCACAAAAATAAAATAAAAATACCCCTTACTCAGTGAACAGAGAATAATGTGAAATAATTTTCAAGTTTATTTGGTGCATATTTTATTTTTAATTAATTAAACACTTTTTTGAATCATTTGATTCTCCATGCATATTGACACATCACCTTGGCTTGAAATTTTGACATATTGTAGCCTCTATAAGGGAAAATATTCTCTGATTTTTCTAAAGTCAGAGGAGGTTCCTATATAGAGATCCATATNCAAAGTCAGAGAAGGTTCCTATATAGAGATCCATATCTTTCAAGTTATTTCACATCATCTCCTTGAAATAATCATGGAAATTAACATATTGATTATAAAATCCTAAGAAAATTTTGGAAGGTCTACCATAACCAGAGAAACCTTTAGAAATAATTTTATGGGTCAAGTCATTTAAAACATCCTTAAATTTTTTAAATACTAAATCAGTAAAATAATTAATTTTGAAAAATGTAAATTTTTAAATGACTTGGTCTTTTATCTTCATTGTGATTTATGATCCAGAGAACTCATCATAAAAGTTTCAAAATGATTTGAGTTCATTTAGTAATTTAAATTGATTTTTAAATATAAATACCACTCTTAACATTTAAATGATTTTTAGAAATCAAAATATAACTCTAAAAATTATGAAACTTAGTTTTTTGAGTTCTCTGTGATCAAGGATATTTCATAAAAATGAAATAATATTTTAAAATAAAAACTTGATTTTTGGCCTATTTTAAGTATTTAAATAATTAAAAATTCATAAAAAATCATAAAAATAAAAAAACTTATGGAAATGTTCTAAATTGTTTCATAATCACTTAGAAACAATCAGAATTTTTTTGTGATTTTCTAAATAAGGATATTTATTTTCAAAGCTTAAAAATAATTTTTTTTAAAGGCTAAAAATGAGTTTTCACTAAAATAATTCCAATAAATCAAGGAAAAATCAGAAAAATATAAAATTTTCTCCTTTGAGTTCTCTGACTATAGGGAGATTTTTCAAAAATATAAACTTAATTTTCAACACCTAAAAATATTTTATTTTTATTAAATATCCCAGAAATTAAAATAATTCTAATAAATCAGAGAGAATTTAAAAAAATCATGAAATTTGGTCCAAAGGCGTCTCTGGTCTAGGTATACCTCCAATAAAAATTTCAAGGGATTATAATTTACCTTGGTCAAGTTAGGAATTTTCTTTGAAAAATCCAATTTTTTGTATTAAAATAATTATATAAATTAAATTAAATTTTGAAAAATCACATTTTTTTCTTTGATGTCTCAACTGACCTATGAATGAGGTAGCATAAAAATTTCAAAGTCATTTGAATTGAATTTGACAAATTATGAAGTGTTAGAGCCTTAGGGGAAAATTTTTAAAGTCATTTGAATTGAATTTGACAAATTATGAAGTGTTAGAGCCTTAGGGGCAAATGATCAAAGTCATTTGAATTGAATTTGACAAATTATGAAGTGTTAGAGCCTTAGGGGCAAATGTGAGGATAAAAATTTTAAAGTCATTTAAATTGAATTTGACAAATTATGAAGTGTTAGAGCCTTAGGGGCAAATGTGTAATTTTAGCATTGGAATTGAATTTGACAAATTATGAAGTGTTAGAGCCTTAGGGGCAAATGTGTAATTTTAGAAATTTTGCCTTAATGAACATGTTAGGCTTAATTCACAAGGAGGGAAAATGGGTAACCTCTAATCTTAATCAATTTATTTGATGTTTGAAACCCAAAGGGGTTGAGGGAAAATGGGTAACCTCTGATCTTAATCAATTTATTTGATGCTTGAAATACAAAGGGGGTAAGAGAAAATGGGTAACCTCTAACCTTAATCAATTTACTTGATGTTTTAAATACAAAGGGGTTAATTGTTAAAAACCAATCTCACTTTTTTAATTAAGATTAATAAATTTCTAAATTATTAAAATTTGGAAGCTTATTAAAATTAAATGATCTTAGACTTAGGGGTATGAATTTTGAAGTCAATAACTAATCAATTTAATATTCCTATTTTGATTTTCAAATAAAATCCAAATCATGAATCATGAACACCTAAAGTTTAACCCTTCCCTATTTTGATTTTCAAATAAAATCCAAATTATGAATCAAGACCACCTAAAGTTTAACCCTTTTCAAAACTAATTAAGACACTCACCTAGGCCTTAAGGGCTTAGTGGTGACCTAAGCTAAATCAAAATTGACTAAAAAAAAGGATTAGAGAAATAAACATAATTATATCAAACATCTTTGAAACACCACTAAGCCCAATTAGTATTAAAATTTGGCTAAGTGTTCAAATTGCACTAACTTGCCCCTTTTAAGGGTCTTCACCCATATAATTCTTAAATTAAATGATAAATGATAATTACCCTATTCTTTTAACTTGCTTCTTCGAGGGTCTTCACCCACATAATTTTCAAATTAAATGATAAATGATAATTACCCTATTCTTAGGGATAATTAAGACGCTAATGTTCGCTGAGTAATAAGGGTATTCACAGGATGAACCATTAAGCAACATAATGTGTTTAAATGGACTCAAGAGTACAGGTATTTACAGGATGGACCATTAAGCAATATAATAAGTTTAAATGGACTTGAGGCTTTTCACCGGGTATTTTCAGGATGAATCATTAAGCACCATAATGAGTTTAAACGGACTCAAGGCTTTTCACTAGTATAGATGAACCATTAAGCAACATAATAAGTTTAAATGGACTTGAGGCTTTTCACCAGTTGGTGAGATAACCATTAAGCAACATAATGAGTTTCAATGGACTCGAGGCTTTTCACTAGTTGGTGAGAGAGAGGCATGGACCTACTTCCCCCTCTTAACTTGTTGGATACCTTGGAGGCCTATTAAAACATAAAATGATTTGCTCAATGAAATCATCCTTAATTAAAGTTTTAAGGAATCAACAAGATATGACATAGGGTTAGGAAAATTACCAAAATTTTACCTTTCCTGCTCTTCATAAACTGGCATAACATGCATTTTAAGTTTCAGGTGGTGGAACGAGAAGACTCGCTAGGTACGCTTTTACACTTTTTAGCACCATTTTTCTTCTGTCATTTCCTTACACGTTTCATGATTGCGTTTACCTACATAAACTTGCATGTTAACCATAATCATAACCCAAAAACAAAATTAAAAATCAACCAAGATAAAATTCACCGCCACAACATTCAAAATATAAAACAACTCAGCAAAACAAAAATTAAAATCAATCAAGATAAAATTCACCGCCACAACATTCAAAATATAAAACAACTCAAAATTTTAATACAAACCCACAAAAAATAACAGCTACAACTAAATTAAGATGTCTCTATTGGATGATCGGGAATCCCTTGGAGAAGGTAATCGCCACAACATTCAAAATATAAAACAACTCAAAATTTAATCACAAACATCACACAAAACCCGCTACAACATTCAAAATTCTACAACATTCAAAATATAAAACAACTCAAAATTTAATCACAAACATCACACAAAACTACAACGCTACAACATTCAAAATATAAAACAACTCAAAATTTAATCACAAACATCATACAAAACCACAACTGAACATGCAAAATATAAAACAACTCAAAATTTAATCACAAACATCACATAAAACTACAACTTCCGACATTCAAAATATAAAACAACTCAAAATTTAATCACAAACATCACACAAAACTACAACTTCATTAAATTAAGATGTCTCTATCGGATGATCAGGAATCCCTCGGAGGAGGTAACCTACGGTTGCTAACGAAAAAATATAAAACAACTCAAAATTTAATCACAAACATCACACAAAACTACAACTTCAACTAGTAAGATGTCTCTATTGGATGACCGGGAATCCCTCGGAGGAGGTAACCTATGGTTGCTAATGAGGCTTCCCACGGTTTAAATGAAATTATGGAACTCATTAAGTTGGGTTTGATAAGTTCATTTGGACTAAGTGAATCCAATAGAAAATAGTGATACCGGAATGAGGGAACCGTAGGATCCTAACCGGTGTCACTCTAATCAACTTTAATATGCCCTCATAAAATTTAAAGAACTTCAACCATAGGGCCACCTGATTTGATATTATAACCTGACACACTAGATAACTCAAACTCATCGCAGCATGAGCTTGGAGCTAGCAAGGTGGGCAGCACGACCATCTTCAACAGCAAAACCTGTCTTCCCCAGCTAAACCAATCTTCCTAGACTTAAACAACAAAGCCATAGGACTTTGAGGTCGCTTGCTTATGCAACTTAAATCCTCACCTTACTTAAACAACAAAGTCATAGGACTTCGAGGTTGCTTGCTTATGCAACGTAAATCCTCACCCTACACGGCCATCTTCAACAACAAAACCTGTCTTCCCCAGCTAAACCAATCTTCCTTCCTTAGACTTAAAGTCATCTTCAACAGCAAAACCTGTCTTCCCCAGCTAAACCAATCTTCCTTCCTTAGACTTAAACGACAATAATTTTCAACAGAAGACAAGACTGAGGCACACTACATCACAAGAAGGGCCATGTCTTACGCCTTGGTGGGAAATGTTCTCTACAGAAGATCGTTTGACCGAATGTGGCTACAGTGTTTAAGCAGAGCCTAGGCACAAAATATTGTCAAAGAAGTACATGCCGGATTATGTGGCGCTCACAAGTCGGGACCAAAAATGAAAATGAAGATTAAAAGACTCGGATATTATTGGCAACAATGATGCTCGATTGCATGGATACTGCCAGAAGAAGTCACAAATGCCAGGTACATGGGGTGGTCTTACACCAACCTCCGAATGGGCTACACCCAACCGTTGTCTTGTGGCCATTCGAGTGTTGGGGCACAAACATAATAGGTCTGATAGACCCTCCATCTTCTAAAGTCTCGTAGCCATTCGAGTGTTGGGGCACAGACATAATAGGTCCGATAGACCCTCCATCTTCTAAAGAACGCAGATTCATACTTGCCGCTACAGATTACTTCTCTAAGTGGGCAGAGGCAGTACCGTTACGTGAGCTTATGACACAGCACGTCCTTAAATTTTTCAAAAGCCAAATCGTCTACCGTTTCAGAGTACCTCAAAGAATAATCTCTGACAATGGGACAGCTTTTAAAAGCACAAAGATCAACAATTTTGTCAGAAGACATGGGATAGATTGGAGATACTCTACAATTCACTATCCCAGAGCAAATAGACTAACTGAAGCCTTCAATAAAACATTGGTACAGATTTTGAAGAAAACACTGGATGAAAATAAAAGGGATTGGCATAACAAGCTGTTAGCCTTATGGCCTTTGGATGATTTTCAGGACTCCCACTCAGCGTACACCTTATTGCTCATGTACGGGACCGAGGCCGTGTTACCACTAGAAATCCAGACATCATCTCTCAGAGTCGCCGTTGCCAACCAACTCACAATAGAAGAAAGCACAAAACTCAGGCTTGAAGAACTAGAAAGTCTCGAGGGAAAATGATTGGAAGCACATCAACATTTGGAGCTCTACCAGGCAAAGATGGTACAAGCCCATGACAAATTGGTCCACCCAAGAACATTTAAAATTGCTGACCTCGTACGCGTGCTCAAAAGACCTATTCTCGCTCGCCGCAGAATAGATGGCAAATTTGAGCCAACCTGGGAGGGACCATTTGTTGTTGAGAAGGTCTATACAGGAGGAGCCTACAAGTTAGTGGACTTCCGGGGTGAAAGACCCATGTTACCGATAAATGTACGATACCTGAAAACCTATTACGCGGCCTGATGCTGCTTAATGCCACTTACCTCTGCTTGCTTCTGCTTGCTTTGAAACTTTGATTGTTTTAGGGTTATCTATATGGCCATATGTCTATGATCGGGTCNCGCCTTCCAGGATGGCTGGAACCTCGTACTAAATGAAGAGATGGCGCCACAAGGAGGTGTCATAGATTTCAACATGGATTTCAATCAGATTGATATGGACTATGACAGTCCTCTAATGGGCATAGTTAGCAATGAAGAAAAGAAGGGACTACTCTCACTGTTGAGGGTGACCACTCAAGGCGACGTGTCACATATGGGTAAAAACGTGATAACAGAACAAGATCCGATGGAGGGGCCTAGCCGACTGCCCTCCATGATAGCTGCTCCAACAAGGGGCTTAATATTTGCCCACATTGAACAACTACGAAATACCCCACTCCGCAGAACACAATGCAGAAACGCAAGCCGAAAGAAACATAGAGCCTTTCTGCGACAGGAGCGCAAGCGCCAAAGAAACGTAAGTGCTTTTCTTACCCCCATTCCTGAGGGACATATCTACAATCCAGAGCTGAGAGAGACTTTTGCCAGCCTGCCTACTGCAGATGAAGAATCAGGATTTCTGAAAGGATCAGATGTACCCCTGGTCCCAGATATCTTGTGCAGAGGTTGCCCAACATGCAACGTCGAGATACCAGCCAGGACATCAGTTACGGGCGCATTTGTAGAACGCCCGGACTGCAACGTCCTACATCTACAGCATTTCAGTACCCTAGAAGAATACACTGCAAGCACCAACAAGTCTCAGACTCCATATTTTTTGGCAAATGAACCATATGTCCCACTGGGGGTTGATCAGTGTGCATCATGGAGCCCAGGATCATACATCCCGCTTGAGGCAGAATCTCATATCCCGGCTCGGCCAGCACCGTTTTGGATTCCCGCCAAAGCCCGGAGGAAGGAACGTCCTGAACAACTGCCAGCTCCCGGTATGGTGGAATATTACAAAATAAGCAAGGTAAACAAAAGAGAATTTGAATTCTATGAAGAGATTCAAGGAAAGTTTATCAACATATTGGAAGGCCTGGAGTTATATACCAGGGTTTTCTCCGAAACTGATGAAAGAAGCATCCTGGACTGCATCTTCAATTTGAGAGATAGAGGTCGAGCAGGCCTTCTCATGAAAAGAACATATTCTGAGCCAAAGAAATGGATGCAAGGAAAGGGAAGAATCACCATCCAGTGCGGATGTTGCTACAATTTTACAAACGACAGACAGGGGAATCTGCCTAGGATCCTCAGATACGACCAAGTGGATCCATTACCCCCGATGATAAGTGGATGATAAAGAGAATTGTCAAGTGGAATATCCTACCCGCCACTTGCTTTCCTAACAGTTACATCATCAACATTTATGAAGAAGGTGACTGCATTCCCCCGCACATTGACCATCATGACTTTGTGAGGCCTTTCTGTATGGTCTCATTCATGAGTAAGAGCAATATTTTGTTTGTTAAAGAAATCGATATAATTGGCCCTGGTGAATTCATAGGAGTTGTGGAGATTCCTCTTCCAGTTGGTTCAGTACTTGTTTTCAAGGGCAACGGTGCAGACGCGGCCAAACACTGCATACCAGGAGTATGACACCATAGGGTGTCCGTGACCTTCCTCAGGATGGATGATAGTAAGATACCATATGGATTCTAGCAAGACCCAGAGTTGGAGGAACTATTTCCTTACGAGCTATGAGAAGGTTGTACCTCTGAATACATGCAAAGGGAACTCTTATCCTGGAGCATGACTTAGAAGGTCTGCTTGATCAAGAGCTCGATATACCAAGCGCAGAGGATTTACTTGCTTTCTTTTAACAAGCATGACATATATCTGATGTAATCAGTCTATGATGTACTCATATCTTGAAAAGACTCTCAATGCATTTCAGCATGTATTACATGATGTACTCTCTTGGAGGCATTAGCCTATGTTTGATCTGTAGCATCTTTGTTGAAGCAGATTAATGGAAATTTCTCTCAAGTTGTGCCTTTTTGTCAATTGCCTTTTTGTGCGATGGATGAAAGCCGCGAACCATGCAATGGTTCAGAGTTCCAATGAACAAAGAACGA
>JXCR01144520.1:322378-351725 GCA_002079205.1 Phalaenopsis hybrid cultivar
CTCTCTCTCTCTTTTTGAGTCAATATTTGAATCTCAATTCCTACCTCGGGGTCAACACTTACATTTTGACTCCCGTCCTTTAGGAAATCTTTGAAATTTTATAACTCAAAGTTCACTCTCTGATCCCCAGCGAGAGTCTCTACTCCTTGGTTTCAACCAACTGATCACCTGTCAATTCCCCAGCAGAAACAAATCACACACACAACTCTACGCATACTTCTGAAGTCTGTTGACTTAGGAGTCTGTATTGGTTTTTGTTGATCTCGTAGGTCAACGCCAATACGTGCGATGTGCTTGCCCAGCACACCACACCTATTGGGGGTCCATTTGTTGACCTCATTTTTGGTTGAGGTTTAGTTTTTTCCTCTTTAGTAGCCTAAGGTATAGCCATAGGACTTTTCCTGTTGATTATTCCTAGAAAACTAAACTTGTAACCCTCATCATTAGAAATTCTACCCTCTTGTTTACTCAACATGGAGTTCCACATATTGCTCCCAACCTCTATGTACTTAGTAGGTGGGGTCACTGGGGGAAACTCAAGATGAGTCACCCCTAAGATTGCTGGACCTTAGGGTTGACCTTGGGTGTTAGTCTGGAGCTAAGGCACTCACTACACTCATCTGCACTCACAATCACTCACAACCCTGAGCTCAAATTTCTAACATAGATGATACTCATGTAGATGGTCCCCTAAATCTACTAGCCCTAGGGCTATGATTTAGCTAAGACCACTATTTAGAGGACGCAAAATGGGGTTTCCTTTGGTCCATGGATTATTGGTGATGATTGGTACCTCAACTCTACCAAAACCCATCTCGGCCTTTTACCCCTAAAACACCCCCAAATTACCAAAATACCCCTCCATAGCTCGACATCTTGGCCTTTTACCCCTAAAACACCCCCTAATTACCAAAATTCCCCTCTTTGGCCCAATGGGTTTCCTTTGGTCCATGGCTTATTGGTGATGATTGGTACCTCAACTCTACCAAAATACCCGGCTAAGACCACTATGTAGAGGACCCAAAATGAGATTTCCATTGGTCCATGGCTTGTTGGTGATGATTGGTACCTCAACTCTACCAAAATACCCAGAGTTTCCTTTGGTCCATGGCTTATTGGTGATGATTGGTACCTCAACTCTACCAAAATACCCATTTTGGCCTATTGCCCCTAAAACACCCCCAAATTACCAAAATACCCCTCTTAGGCTCAAAATTCCAAAAATTACCAAAAAATCCCAATAAATCCTAAATAATCTTAATTTCATTTCTCTTAACTACCACATAACCAAATTTGGCCAATTTGACCATCTTTAACCAAAATCCCCAAATTTCCCTTTAAAGACTCAAATTTCCCCAAATCCATCTCAAATATCCATCAATATGATCTCAATTGACCCAAATTCCAATCCTAGACTCAAATTCACTTTTGATATGACCAAACTAAACCAAATCCAAGCTCAATTAGGCCATGATTTGAGCCCAATTTTGATTTGGGACAAAACCCCAACTTTGACCATATGACTTAATCTCACCAAATTGAACCCATAGCCTAGTCAATTGACCTCAATTGATGTTGAAAAATTTTGATAACATTCCTATACATCAAAATCAACCATCAATTGGCCTTGGTGAAGCCTCAAATCCATTTGATTTTGGCCTAAATCCAAAATTCCCAAATTTAGCCCCAAATTGGCTAAGTCCCCAAATTTCACCTAATTGATTGCCTTAACCTCCAAATTGGCATCCAATTCATGTTGAAAACTCTTCATGATGTACCTTTTGACCATTTACATTAATCAATTTGGACTTAGCCCAAGGCTAAGCCAAGCTAGACCCAAGCCTAGCCCAACATGACCAAATTGATTAAAGTTCAAAATTCTCTCCAATTGAGCTCAAAACCACTTTCATCCTTCACCAAAGTTGTTCCTTGTGATCATCTACANATGTGACCTATCCACCCTAAGGCCACCAAATTAACTCCACCACAGCCATTAGTTGGACTTACTGACCAGTCCAAACACCATGAAACCACCTAAACCATGCCATGGACCAAAGTTCCCCCAAATTAAGGGATCTTATTTCAAAAAATGCACATGCTTAAGATATCTTTGCCAAATCTACATGCTTAAGATATCTTTGCCAAATCAAAGCACATTTGCATTAAATTGTTGTGATGGATTCCTCTGGATGCCATGAGCACCTAGCCACCTCCCCCTGGCCGGTCGGCCAGCCTAGTTATCGGAAAAGCCTAAAACTGAGAGTCACTCCCATGGCACCTCACCCAAATCAAACCTAGAGGCCAGCTCATCCACATCAAACTATGGAGCTCCTCTGCCCTCCACCTAAGCACCACAATGCACCCAAGCTTATGCCCTGAGAGCCACCCCATGGCCATTTTTTTAAAAAATCACCTCCCACGGCCATGGGAGGTGTGCTGAAATCTCCTTAGAGAGGTCTCTCCAAACTTTACACAGAGCTTCCCTAACATCCCCTCAGTGCATTCCAACCATTTTTCTTCACCCATTCCCATTGCCGGAGCCCAATTTTGAGCTCGAAACCCTTTTGGAAACCAGTACAGAGCCCAATACACCTCCACACTCCAAAAAACTTCAATTATTTGTGCCCACACCTTCACAAGAGTGAAAGAAGCCAAAGCCCCATCAAATCCCCCTTCCACAGAGCCTCTACCATAGCTTTAGACCAACACTCAAAATTGGCCTTGATCAAAATCATACATAGACTTTACACCAGAGCCAGAGGCTTCATCCCTAAGCTCTTTGGGACCTAACGAAGGTGTGAAGAATCTCTGATTGAGGCTACACCTCTTGGAGCAAAGGTATAATTCACTTACTCTCCCGAGCCTTCACGAGTTCTACATTTACAATGGCTTGATTTCATAGCATGTTTACCATATGAATGTGTTCGTCTCTTCAAGACAACCATTTTAAAAAAATAATCACTAAAATCCATTAAGAAATGAGGGAGATATTAAGCTTTTAAAATGNCTTGGACCACAAGAAACGTGTCGAGCACCTTTGATCGAAGCCTCCCTTCTCAAAGCAAAGGTATAAAACTTCTCCTCCTCCCGAGCTTATTTTGATTCTTCATTTACTTAAGCTTGATCTCATGGCATCTTAACCATATGGATATGTTTGTCTCACTTAGACGACTCTATAGGATCAAACCTAAAGTGATTTGGTTGAGTCTAGGCCAAGATCTTAAGGTTTTAGTGTGGACGGGCACCGGATCATTCCTTCGGGGACGATGACGGGGAGCCGTTCGATCAAGTGTGTATTAATTGGACAGGGAAGATCGAGCCGGACAGCGCTTCGGCACATAAACAGCGGTTCGAGTCAGCAGCTACGTGGACGACGACGTCCAACCAGAGAGCGCTACGCATGCCTTCGGAGCTGCCTAGGATCTAGTCAGCACACGCTGTTTAAATAGATAAATAGGGCCTTTTTCTATTTACTTAAATACCCTTAACTTAGAAAATACATAACTTTGTGTAGAAAAATCACAAAAATAAAATAAAAATACAGTCTTATTCAGTGAACAAAGGAAAATAATGTGGAATAATTTTCAAGTCCATTTGGTGCATATTTTATTTTTAATCACTGTTTTGAATCTTTTGATTCTCCATGCATATTAACACATCACCTTGGCTTGAAATTTTGACATATTGTAGCCTCTAAGGGAAAATATTCTTTGATTTTTCCAAAGTCAGAGGAGGTTCCTATATGTGGATCCATATTTTTCAAGTTATTTCACATCATCTCCTTGAAATAATCATGGAAATTAGCATATCCCTATACAGAGACCCATATTTTTCAGGTTATTTCACATCATTTCCTTAAAATAATCATGGAAATTAGCATATTGGTTATTAAATCCTAAAAAAATTTTGAAGGTCTACCATGACCAGAGAAACCTTTGAAAATAATTTCATGGGTCAAGTCAATTAAAACGCAAGGTCTACATAACTAGAGAAACCTTTGGAAATAATTTTATGGGTCACGTCATTTAAAACATTCTTAAATTTTTCAAATACTAAATCACTAAGATAATTAATTTTGAATAATATAAATATTTAAATGACTTGATTTTTAATATTCATTGTGATTTATGATCCAAAGAACTCATCATAAAAGTTTCAAAATATTTTGAGTTCATTTATTAACTTAAATTGATTTTTAAAGATAAATACCACTCCTAACATTTAAATGATTTTTAAAAATCAAAATATAACTCAAAAAATTATGAAAATTAGTTTTTTGAGTTATCTATGATCAGGGATATTTTTTAAAAATAAAATAATAGTTTAAAATAAAAACTTGATTTTTGGCCTATTTTAAGTATTTAAATATTTAAAAATTCATAAAAATCATAAAAATAATAAAACTCATGGAAATATTCTAAATTGTTTCATAATCACTTGGGAATAATCAAAAATTTTTTCTGATTTTCTAAATAAAATATTTATTTTCAAAGCTTAAAAATAAATTTTTTAAAAGGCTAAAAATGAGTTTTCACTAAAATAATTACAATAAATCAATAAAAAATCATAAAAAAATAAAATTTTCTCCTCTAAGTTCTCTGACCTTAGGGAGATTTTTCAAAAATATAAAACTTAATTTTCACCACTTAAAATATTTTATTTTTCTTAAATATCCTAAAACTTAAAATAATTCTATTAAATCATAACTAATTTAAAAAATCATGAAATTTTGTCCAAAGGCTTCTCTAGTCTAGGTGTATTTTCAGTAAAAATTTTAAGGGATTCTAATTTATTTTGGCCAACTTAGGAATTTTCTTTGAAAAATCCTATTATTGCATTAAAATAATTATATAAATTAAATTAAATTTTTAAAAATCACATTTTCTCCTCTGATGTCTCAAATTGCCCATTAATGAGTAGATAAAAATTTTAAAGTCATTTGAATTGAATTTGATAAATTATGAAGTGTTAGAGCCTCATGGATGAAAGTCATTTGAATTGAATTTGACAAATTATGAAGTGTTAGAGCCTTAGAGGCAAATGTGTAATTTTGGAAATTTTGCCTTAATTACCATTTAGGCTTAATTCAAGGAGGGAAAATGGTTAACCTCTAAACTTAATCAATTTACTTGATGTTTGAAACACAAAAGGGTTAATTGGTAGAAACCAATATCACTTTCTTAAATTATTAAAATTTGGAAGCTTAGTAAAATTAAATGATCCTCGACTTAGGGGTATGAATTTTGAAGTCAATAACTAATCAATTTAAAACCCCTATTTTTTTTCAAATAGGTGGATAATAATTAATAAATTATTAAAATTTGGAAGTCAATAATGGGGTACGAATTTTGAAGTCAATAATTAATAAATTTCTAAATTATTAAAATTTTGAAGCTTATTAAAATTAAATGATCCTGGACTTAGGGGTATTAATTTTGAAGTCAATAACTAATCAATTTAATACCCCTATTTTTTTTCAAATAAAATCCAAATCATGAATCATGAACACCTAAAGTTTAACCCTTTTCAAAATTAAGACACCTCATTTAGGTCTTAAGGGCTTAGTGGTGACTTAGGCCAAATCTAAATTGACTAAATGAGGATTAGAGAATTGCCTTAAGGGCTTAGTGGTGACTTAGGCCAAATCAAAATTGACTAAATGAGGATTAGAGAAATCCTTAAGGGCTTAGTGGTGACTTAGGCTAAATCAAAATTGACTAAGACACTCACCTAGGTCTTAAGGGCTTAGTGGTGACTTAGGCTAAATCAAAATTGACTAAAAAAAGGATTAAAGAAATAAACGTAATTATATCGAACATCCTTGAAGCGCCACTAAGCCCAATTAGGATTTAAATTTGGCTACGTGTTCAAATTACACCAATTTGCCCCTTTAAGGGTCTTCAGCCATATAATTCTTAAATGAAATGATAAATGATAATTACCCTATTCTTAGGGATAATTGAGACATCAATGTTCACTGAGTACAGGTATTTACAGGATGGACCATTAAGCAATATAATAAGTTTAAATGGACTTGAGGCTTTTCACCAGGTATTACCATTAAGCAACATAATGAGTTTAAATAGCATGAGGCTTTTCACTAGTTGGAGAGAGAGAGGCATGGACCTGCTTCCCCCTCTTAACTTGTTGGATATCTCAGAGGCCTATTAAAACTTAATATGCTTCGCTCAATGAAATCATAATTAATTAAACTTTTAAGGACTCAACAATATATGAAATAGGGTTAAGAAAATTACCAAAATTTTACCTTTCCTGCTCTTCATAAACTGCCTTAACATGCATTTAGTTAGGAAAATTACCAAAATTTTACCTTTCCTGCTCTTCATAAACTGCATTAACATGCATTTTAAGTTTCAGGTGGGTGGAACAAGAAGACTCGCCAGGTACGCTTTTACACTTTATAACACTATCTTTCTTCTGCCATTTCCTTACACATTTCATGCTTGCGTTTACCTACATAAACTTGCATGTTAACCATAAACATAACCCAAAACCAAAATTAAAAATCAACCAAGATAAAATTCACCGCCGCAACATTCAAAATATAAAACAACTCAAAATTTAATCACAAACATCACACAAAACCACAACTTGAACATGCAAAATATAAAACAACTCAAAATTTAATCACAAACATCACATAAAACTACAACTTCCGACATTCAAAATATAAAACAACTCAAAATTTAATCACAAACATCACACAAAACTACAACTTCATTAAATTAAGATGTCTCTATCGGATGATCAGGAATCCCTCGGAGGAGGTAACCTACGGTTGCTAACGAAAAAATATAAAACAACTCAAAATTTAATCACAAACATCACACAAAACTACAACTTCAACTATTCGAAATATAAAACAACTTAAAATTTAATCACAAACATCACACAAAACCACAACTTCAACTAAATTTAAATATAAAACAGCTCAAAATTTAATCACAAACATCACACAAAACTACAATTGCAACTAAATTAAGACGTCTCTATCTGATGATCGAGAATCCCTCAGAGGAGGTAACCTACGGTTGCTAACGAGGCTTCCCACAGTCTTGATGATCGGGAATCCCTCGGAGGAGGTAACCTACGGTTGCTAACGAGGCTTCCAATGGTTTAAATGAAATCAAAATTTAATCACAAACATCACATAAAACTACAACTTCAACTAAATTAAGATGTCTCTATCGATGACGGTATTCCCTTGGAGGAGGTAACCTATGGTTGCTAACGAGGCTTCCCACGGTTTAAATGAAATTATGGAACTCAGGTTTGAGGACTAAGTGACCAAAATAAAAATAGTGATGCCGGAACGAGGGAACCGTAGGATCCTAACCGGTGTCGCTCAAATCAACTTTAATATGCCCTCAACCGGAACGAGGGAACCAAAGGATCCTAACCGCTGTCACTCTAATCAACTTTAATATGCCCTCATAAAATTTAAAGAACTTCAACCATAGGGCCACCTAATTTGATATTATAACCTGACACACTAGATAACTCAAACTCATCGCAGCAGGAGCTTGGAGCTAGCATGGTGGGCAGCACGACCATCTTCAACAACAAAACTTGTCTTCCCCAGCTAAACCAATCTTCCTTCCTTAGACTTAAACAACAAAGCCATAGGACTTCGAGGTTGCTTGCTTATGCAATGTAAATCCTCACCTTATCTTTAAACCTTTGCATAGCCTTGCTATGCAATATAAGCCTTAACTCGTCTTAGGATTCTGAGGTTATCATTTGTCATGACCTAAATCCTCACATCTTCAAGGTTATTTGTTTGATCATTTCACATGAATGTAAGCCCTAATTAAAAAAATTTGCAGGTTGAAACACTTAAAATATTTCTCCTCAAAACCGAAGCCAAACATTAGGATAGCTTGGGAAGTCACTGGAGTTCTCCTCTGGATCCATGACATCCCCTAGTCCTTCTTCCATTGGATTCTACAATAAAATGTTCTAAATTTGAGCCAATCCCCTTTAACATATCTACATCCGATTTTGTTGAAGAGTCCTACTCTTTGAAATTCTTTGAAGATAATATTTCCTGATTTTTATCGAGAGTCTTCTTAATTGACTTTTGTCATTTAGGATGTAATTAACTATAGGAGCTTGCCTTTATAGGAAGCATGTCCGAACTGAGCTTAATATAAAACCTATTTAATCATTTATATCAAATAGGGGAACTTGTTGGCAAATATAAAGGTTTGGCAGACCAAACGAACGACATACTTTCCTTAGTTTATTTGATCGAGCCTCATCCTCAATTCTTGTGTCTATCCTTCGGGATAGATACAGGATTTGAGGTACAGTGCTCTTTCATTTTAAAATACAAAAAATATGGGGTCAGTTGGATTTCATACCTCAACGTCTTTCCGAAGTGGGCAACGGGATTTCGATTCCGGTGACCGACAGCTTCTTACGGGCAACCCCACAACCAAACCATCCCCAAAATAACGCCGACAACTTCTGACAACTCTGATAGGGACACGCTTCTCTCTCCATACAAATCAAGAAATATTATCTTCACACATCGGTAATATGTCCATGTCCCTCTTGGACCAAATTACCATTCTTCCGTTAGCATACTTTACCCATTTCTACCTTGGGAAAGTATAGTTAACTCCTTGGACTTCAGGACTACCTCTTCAACCATCTTTGAACAGAGGGGTTCAGAAGGTCACTAAGGACTCTTTAAATTTTTATGTGGGGTCGGACCCCCAATAAGTGTGTTGGTGGATTAACTCCACCTAGGCATTTTTCTGCCACGAATTGGGTCTCGCGCTAGGTCCTAAGTTTTCTCACAACTCCTTTTCACATTTGTTTTGCTGCTTTGTAAATTAAACCAAATCGTGGTGTGTCGTGCGCACTTCAAAATATTAATCAATTTTACACCCTTTTAAATAAAGATGTTAAAATTACCTGTAAATTAAGACATGCCTGGTCTAGAGACTAACCTCTACTTCCAGTGTTTGCACTAAGGATACGAGGTTTTTGTCCAAGTAGCTAACCCTAAAAATTTCTGTTTTAAAGCCCGTTGCGATGGCTTACCCAACGCTAACCTTTTCTTGCAACCTGCCAAAGGATCGCAACGCCCGTAACGTCGCTCCCACCATCAAGTTTGGAGTCGGATTTGAAGACCTTGAGGTTATCCTCGGGAAAGCCCCATTCGTCGTAATGAAGATCGCTGCCCCGGAAGTTCAAGAGCTGTTTGCAGAACGCAGTTTGAACTGCCTTCAAGATTTCCCTGCTGGTAAGAAGGTTAAAGCTGCTGCGGTCGCGACACTTGCCAAACTTGCTATCTCCGCTGCTGCTAAGGGAAAGGAAGTGATGATTGTGGAAGATTCGGCTGAAGGATTAACTGTTCCGCCACCCGTATTTGAAATCAGGTCGAGCTCAAGGACTGCACTACTGACCCGAACTCAAAAGAGGAACAGTAATAAGAGAGTTCGGAGGGCCGTCAAAGCCCATAATCCTGAAAATACACCTGATGAAGAGGAGCCTCATCAAGTTGAAGAGGTATTACCAAAAATTTACCCACTCCTGCGAGGAAGTAGATTTCATCCTCTGAGAGATACTCATGGATATTAAAGTATCCAGAAGATTGCTGTTGCATTCCCATCACCTCATGGACATGGTGAGGAGGGAAAGAAATTCAGCCCCATCACCCGAGTTAGTGCAGTCTTCAGAAGGCTTGCTATTAAAGAAAGATGTTATGTTAGTGAATTAATTAAATGAGTGGGACATGCAATTTCGCCTCATATGAAGAATGAAATTTTGAAGGATATTAAGTCCGCTAGAAAGTCTCGTAGGTCGACTATAGAGTCACCTACCCGAGTTCCCGTCTGGCTCCATTTGGGAAACAGAGTCGATACTGCTATGGTCACCAACGATCATACCACCACCAGGACCACAGGTCGCCGGCGGATTAAATCAAGACTAGGTCCAAGAAGTTTACCCGTTATTCCTGCAGTCATGGAAAGAAAGACAAGACCATTACCTGACACTATAGCCTGTCTACACCACGGAGAGCATACCTTCCCTCGACATACCGATGTCTCTACTAAGACGCCCCGTCCTGAGGCATCATCGTTGAAGAAGAAGAGGGTATGGGTACCCAAGTTCGCTGCACCGATACAGTTCAGTGAGCCTGCGAGACAGGAAGTAAAACCAGTGTCTGAAATATCTGACTTTGTTGGGATAATAGCCAGCGAGATGGAGGAACAAGTAGAGGATATCCATCAAGGTCCTCCAGATCTTAATGCAATCAAGGAATCGATAATTGAAGAAAAAGTTGAGAAACTCAGGATTGAGATTTCTGAGTTGGCTCGAGAACATGGAGTTTCCGTCGATAGTGACAATGAGGATTTTGATTACGGTGATTACTTGGAGGAAGATTTCATGGATGTTCATGTGATTGGAACTAGTCACATCTGCGCGCGAGGGTTAACCTCACACTGAAGAGAATGCTGTAGAGGAGCTACGTAGGGCTATCCTCCTCAGGGATGAACAAGTTGTTCTACTGGAGAAAAAAATAGAAGAGATGACTGTAGCTATGACCGCCATGGCCACCATTAAGGGGCAATCACCTGCACCAAGATTGGCTTTTCCAGAGATTAATCAGCCAAAAATCATACACATCGCAGATGAAAGAAGGGAGGCTACTTTGACAGACAAAGAAGAACAACCGAAGAAGGTACACATCGCAGATGAAAGAAGAGAGGCTACTTTGACAGACAAAGAAGAACAACCAAAGAAGGATTCTCCATCAAGTGCCATGCTAGAAAAGAAGTTCAAGCAAATGGCTGAACAAGTTAGGGATGCTTTAGCCCAGTCCAAGGGCGGTGCATCAATTTTGAAGGGTAGGCCTTACCCGGAGGAGTTTGATGTCGCGCCTTTCCCCAAGGGTTTTGTAACCCCAAACTTTAAGATATTGGATGGAACTGGAAATCCCAGACAAAACATAGCACATTTTCGAGCCAATTATGGATACACGAAGAATAGCGAAGCTCTACTCTGTCAGCAGTTTGTTAGCAGCTTGTCAGGAATTGCTTTCGACTGGTACGCTGACTTGGCCAACGGATCAGCTAAAACATTTTCTAAGTTGGAACAAATATTTGTGAAAAGATTTGTTGGGGCACAACATCATGTGTCTATTGGAGAACTCATGATGGAGAAGCAGAAGCCTAGTGAAAGCTACATGAACATCAGACTATATTTTGAGGTGGAGAAACCTTAGCATGAAATGTGAACCTCAGCTACAGGAACATCAAGCGATTGAGATTCTACTCAAAAGCATTCGTGGGCCAGTAGCTTTCAAGCTTAAGGGACTCACCATCAAATCCTTCAAGAAGCTACTCAGTAAAGCCAGTTGTCTGCAAGAAGAAATGAAGCACATGAGCCACATGAAAAGGCTAAGGTAAGCACAGTATTCGAAAACAAATCAGGGGTAGTCGCAACTATCGACAAAGGAAAGCAGCCGATAAAGATATATGTAGAAGATCATCATCAGTCTTCGTCACAGTACCCTTTGAAACAGACCAGTCAATCCAACCAACGGCCGTCTCAGCAGGGATCACCTCGAACAGCGGGTAAAAGAAAGTTGTTTACTCCTTCAATGATGAGGATGTACCTAAAATATTCAAAAGCTTGATGAAAAAACCAGAATTCAAACTGCCTGATCCAAAGAAACACGAAGAGGTGCATATGAAGAATGAACCAAATTATTGCCTGTACCACCGGTTGCTTGGGCACACTATAGACAAGTGTTTCATCTTTAAAGACTGGCTCAAGAAGAACCTCAAAAAGAGAATATAACAATCTCGAAGGAGCATTTGAGAGAACCTGAAAAAGGTTCCATAAACATGGTTTCAGCTGAGTCAATCGAGCATATAACAATCCTGAAGGAGTATTTGAGAGAACCTGAAAAAGGTTCCATAAACATGGTTTCAACTGAACCAATCTCCCCAGTTGATCCATATGTCGGAATAGATGGATGGAGTACAACTTGGGATGAACTCAAGAGGTCCTCAATCGGATACAGGATTCATCGAAGCAAGCTTCTACAGATAACGAAGAAAGATCGAATGAAGTATGGAGCAGATCATCCAAGAAGATACTAAGCAAGCTATAGTCTACATCTAAACAAGCCTCCAGTCAGAGTTCGCAACGTACCAAACTCGAGATGAAGATTTCACTAGAAAATTCATCATCGTTCAGGATGAAGAATAAGAAAAAGAAGTGCGTCACTGCCAAGATTGATAGCACGGGGGTTAGGATAAGGGCTGCCTCTACTAGATTGGTTGTCTCAGATTTGGGGAAGAAAGTCCTTGAACCCTTGACCTTGTATGATTATCTTTTTGTCCCACCGGGGTCTTATGAATGTAATGGTTGTGATTTCGGCTACATTTTGACTATTTCTAGTGATAACGTGACTGATTATAACCAAGCTAGTTGCGATCTCAATCCCCAAAATGATCCTCAAATTGTACTTGAGTCCGACGAACTTGTTGTCAAGTCTAAAGAAGATGTCAACAATATTGCTTACGATAGCACTAATAACGAAGAGCCAATTCTCGAGCGTCATGTTGCACCACTCGCCATCAACTTAGATCTCACCAACGAAGAGGAAAAGACACCAGAAGATTCAGCAATGATGTCTAAAAAAAAAAAGAAATCACAGAAGTCAACTTGAGGAGCGGGAAAGTGTTACCACCAAGAACAGCTCCAGCAGACAAAGGAAAATAGATAATAACTCAAGAAGAGATACCCCCACCTCCGTCAGTGGAAGAACCACATAACCAAGACCAAATTGGAGGATCATACAAAGTAGATTACAACATGCTAGCTCATCTTAGGAAGTTGCCTGCCCGACTAAGCATCTACGACGCTCTGATATGTCAAAGGAGATGAGAGAGTCTCTGGTTATAGCTTTGCTCGATCCAGAAATTTGCTTAGCTCAGTTGGCTAGTACATCCTTAGATAAAGTTTGCTCATTGAGAGAACAGTCAGGGGCGACCTTTACAGACGAAGACTTGCTGCTTGATACCATCGACCACAATTGTCCGCTCTACATCTCCGTCAACATTGGCAGATTTGTCTTATCCAGAGTTTTAGTGGATCCTGAAGCATCTCTCAACTTGATGAGTCTACGGACTTTAACGTATTTGGACTTCGACATTCAGGAGCTCATCCCCGATAAGATGATGTTAAAAGGATTCAACCAAAAGGGAGAAAGAGCCCTTGGATCAATCTCATTACTTATGAAGGTTGGAGAACTTGTAACAACCGTTAAATTTCATATAATTGATGCCGAGACCTCTTTTAACGCTCTATTACGTCGACCGTGGATTCATGAGCATAATATGGTTCCATCATCCCTACACCAGTGCATTAAATACCTGAAAGATGGTCAAGAAAATTGCATCAAAGGAGACCCCCAACCATTTTCAGTGCATGAAGTTGGTATCCATGAAGACGCTGAGACACAAAGATAAAGATTCAGAAGGATCACAAAAATAAGGCCATACAACTCCGCTTCAACAACCATCTACCCCTCCCCTATATCAAGTTGGTGGAGGTTCTTCTAGTTCATGCACTCGAGGTCGAGGCCGGGGACGCAGATGAGGAAATATCATTTTAATTATTGAATGGACTAAGCCAACTATCAACATTGGTGATGAAGATAGTTCTGAAGATGAAGTAATGATGACAAAGCAGATGAAACCTCAGTACGAGATATCCCTAGAAGATACAGAGAGGAATGAATATGAAATAATGAAGATCAGATAAACCACTATGTGGATACTATGACCCTCACTCGGATTCTCCCTCAAATAGTCGAGAGTTTGGAGGTCAAGGAAGTCCGTAGTGTTGGTTCAAAGCCGATCAAATTTTACCATGCTTCGACCTCTACTGAGCTTGAAAAACAAGTAAATTTGGATGTTGATTCTAATGAATTAATGGAATTGCCTTTTGGTTACTTCTCGCCTTGTGTTCAAAAGTTAATTCAACAGGGACATTTACCAAAACAAATGCCAAAATATAAATTTCAACTCCTTAAAAAATTGTGGAGTACTAAAAGACGAGCTCCCAATTCAAAAGAAGGTCTCGGATTTGGTATAGTTGGATCAGTCAACGATTCTGATTTTTGCATGGTTGTTACTAGTGAGTCAGAAGAGGATTGTCTCGATATATTGGATGACTCTACTGATCAACCAATAGAAGATGCTCCGCCAGAATTTGAGGAAGAAATTAAATCCACTATTGAAGAATTGAAAGAGATTAACCTCGGGACTGAAGAGCGACCCCGACCTACATTTATAAGTTCTCTACTTGATGACAAAGAATCTGCAAAATTGGTTAAACTACTAGCAGAGTTCAAAGATTGCTTTGCATGGAGCAATGACAAAATGCCAGGGTTGTCCGCAGAGGTTGCAGTCCATAAACTTGGGGTGGACAAGAATGCAACCCCTGTAAAACAATCTCCCAGGAGAATGCGCCTCAACATAGAACAACAAGTCATCATTGGGGTGAAGAAATTGATAGACGCCAGCTTCATTGAAGAAGAGCAGTACCCCACGTGGTTAGCCAATATTGTACTGGCTAAAAAGTAAAATGGACAGATCTGCGTTTGTGTCGACTTCAGAGATTTGAACAAGGCACGTCAAAAAGACGAGTTTCCACTACCTATACCAGAAATGATGGTGGATATTGCTTCAACACATGAGATGCCTTCATGGACGGATCGTCGGGATACAACCAAATCAAGATGGCTCCTGAGGATGCATCGCTACATGAGTTCCCACTACCTATACCGGAGATGATGGTGGACATCGCTTCAACACATGAAATTTTCTCTTTCCACTACCTATACCAGAAATGATGGTGGACATCGCTTCGACACATGAAATTTTCTCCTTCATAACAAATTTCTACTCTCCATACCAGAGATGATGGTGGATATCGCTTCAACACATGAAATTTTCTCCTTCATGGACGGAAGAAGTATAACAAAATCAAGATGGCTCCCGAGGATGCAGTACTTACAACTTTCAGAACACCGATTAGAATCTTCAGCTATACAGTGATGTCGTTCGGCCTAAAGAGCGCCGGAGCAACATATTAGCGTGCAATGACAAAGATTTTTTACAACCTCATTCACAATCAAGTAGAATGCTACGTGGATGATCTGGCCATCAAAAGTAAACAGAAAATAGACCATTTGTACGATTTGAGGATTGTGTTTGAACGGTTACGACAATATGACCTTAAAATGAATCCCTTAAAGTGCACTTTCGGCGTCACTTCCGGGAAATTTCTAGGATTTGTTGTCTGTCCTCGGGGAATCGAGATCGACCCGGATAAGATTAAAGCTATCTTGGAAATGCCTCCCCCTAAAACCTTAAAGCAGTTACGTTCCTTCCAGTGGAAGTTGGCATATCTGAGACGCTTTATTTCTAATCTCTCAGGTAGGTGTCAGCCTTTCTCGGCATTAATTTTTTATTTCTAATCTCTCAGGTAGGTGTCAGCCTTTCTCGGCATTAATTAAAAAGGACGCCATCAGCGGACCTTTGAGGACGTTAAACAATATTTAATGACACCTCCTGTTTTGGCAGCCCCTATCCCTGGGCCTTTGAGGATGTTAAACAATATTTAATGACACCTCCTGTCTTGGCAGCCCCTATCCCAGGAGGCCTTTGAGGACGTTAAACAGTATTTAATGACACCTCCTGTTTTGGCAGCCCCTATCCCAGGGAAACTGTTGATACTTTATACCGCGACTTTGGATGAATATCTTGAAGCCCTTTTAGCCCAAGTCAATGAAGAGGGAAAAGAAAATGCGCTCTACTACTTGAGTCGTCGTTTAATGCCGACGGAGGTAAGGTATCCACCTATTGAGAAGCATTTTCTGGCATTAATTTTTGCCGCTCAAAAGCTTTGACATTACATGCTTTCTCATAAGATCACCCTAATTTTGAAAGTTAATCCATTGCAATATTTGACAACCCAACCAAAAACTCTCCGGATGTTTAGCGAGATGGTCAATGATCTTATTGCAATTTGATATAACTTTTATGCCCCTCCATGCTATCAAGGGACAGATTTTAGCAGACTTTCTCGCTACACACCCACTGGCAGCTGGGTCCTCTCTCAACGACGAGTTACCAGACGAGCAGATACTACAAATGGAATTTTCTAGTGCGCAATGCTGGGAAATGTACTTCGATGGTGTTTCATCAGACAAAAAAAATAAGGGATCGGGCACATTTATACCAGGCAAGGCAGGGATCGATTTGATGTTTATCATGCCGGATAAAGGTATGTTGAGATTTTCGTACCAGTTGACAGAGCCATGTACCAACAATGAAGTAGAATATGAAGCTTTAATCACCGAATTGGAATTGGCAATTTCGATGGATATAACGAACATTGCCATTTATGGTGACTCTCAACTTGTCATCCAGCAAGTCGTCGGACAATACAGAATTCTAAAACCAAGATTAGCAGAATACCATATGTACACGATGAAGATCCTGGAGCTGGTTCCTGAGGTGACTTTCTACCGGATTCAATGCTCATGACGACGCTTTAGCAAAACTCGCTAAGGAAATGGCATGTCCTCACGGAGGATTCCATTGAAGTCACGGTGCAAGGAAGACAAGTCTTGTCTCGTAGCGACTTTGAAACTCTACATAAGCTCGGAAAAGAAGAAACAGTAAATGCAGTTGCAGGCATTAACAAAGATTGACACAAGCCATTAATAGAATATTTGCATACTGGAAAGCTGCCAGAAGACAAGTCTGAGGCACACAACATCACAAGAAGGGCCATGTCTTATGCCTTGGTGGGAAATGTTCTCTGCAGAAGACTGTTTGACCAAATGTGGCTACAGTGTTTAAGCAGAGCCGAGACACAAAATATTGTCAAAGAAGTACATACCGGATTATGTGGCGCTCACTAGTCGGGACTAAAAATGAAAATGAAGATTAAAAGACTCGAATATTGTTGGCCAACAATGATGTTCGATTGCATGGATACTGCTAGAAGATGTCACCAATGCCAGGTACATGGGGTGGTCTTACACCAACTTCCGAATGTGCTACACCCAACTGTTGCCTTGTGGCCATTCAAGTGTTGGGGCACAAACATAATAGGTCCGATAGACCCTCCATCTTCTAAAGGACACAAATTCATACTTACCGCTACAGATTACTTCTCCAAGTAGGCAGAGAGAGTACCGTTACGTGAGGTTACGACACATCACGTCCTTCAATTTTTCAAAAGACAAATCGTCTACCATTTCGGAGTACCTCGAAGAATAATCTCTGATAATGGGATAACTTTTAAAAGCACAAAGATCAACAATTTTGTCAGAAGACATGGGATAGATTGGAGATACTCTACAATTTACTATGCTAGAGCAAATGGTCTGACTGAAGCTTTTAAAAGACACTGGTACAGATTTTGAAGAAAACACTCAGAACAAATGGTCTGGACTGAAGCATTCAACAAGACACTGGTACAGATTTTGAAGAAAACACTGGATGAAAATAAAAGGGATTGTCAACAATTTCATCAAAAGACATGGGATAGATTGGAGATACTCTACAATTTACTATCCCAGAGCAAATGGTCTGGCTGCTTCAACAAAACACTGGAACAGATTTTGAAGAAAACAGTGGATGAAAATAAAAGGGATTGGCATAGCAAGCTGTTAGAAGCCCTGTGGGCCTACCGGATGACTTTCAGGACTCCCAATCAGTGTACACCTTATATGCTCATGTACGGGACCGAGGCCGTGTTACCGCTAGAAGCCCAGACACCATCTCTCAGAGTCGCCGTTGCCAACCAACTCACAACAAATGAAAGCACAAAACTCAGGCTTGAAGAACTAGAGAGTCTCGAGGGAAAACAATTAGAAGCACAACAACATTTGGAGCTCTACCAGGCAAAGATGGTACAAGCCCATGACAAATTGGTCCGCCCNATGGCCATTTGAGTGTTGGGACACGGACATAATAGGTCCGATAGACCCTCCATCTTCTAAAGGACACAGGTTTATACTTGCTGCTATAGATTACTTTTCCAAATGGGCAGAGGTAGTACCGTTGCGTGAGGTTACGACACAACACATCCTTAAATTTTTTAAAAGCCAAATTTTCTACCATTTCAGCATACTGTGAAGAATAATTTTTGACAATGGGACAGCTTTCAGAACCCAAATGATCAACAATTTTTTTGAAATACATGGGATAGATTAGAGATACTCTACAATTTATTATCCTAGAGCAAATGGTCTGGTTGAAGACTTCAACAAAGCACTGGTACATATTTTAAAGAAAATACTGGATGAAAATAATAGGGATTGGCACAACAAAATATTAGAAGCCTTGTGGGCCTACCAGACAATTTTCAGGACTCCCACTTAGTGTACACCCTACATGCTTGTGTACTAGTCTGACGTCGTGCTAACGCTAGAAATCCGGACACCATCTCTTAGAGTTGCTTTGCTCAACCAACTCACAATAAGAGAAAGTGCAAAACTTAAACTTGAAGAACTGGAGAGTCTTGCGGGAAAATGAATAGAAGCAGAACAACATTTGGAGCTTTACCAGGTGAAGATGGTACAAGCCCATGACAAATTGGTTCGCCTAAAGACATTCAAAGTTGGTGACCTCGTACTTGTGCTCAAAAGGCCTATTCTTGCACGCCACAAAATAGGTGGAAAATTTGAGCCAACTTGGGAGGGACCATTTGTAATTGAAAAGGTCTACACAGGAGGAGCCTATCATTTAGTGGACCTCCAAGGTGAAAAACCCATGTTACCAATAAATGAATGATATCTTAAAACCTAATACGCAACCTGATGCCGCTTGCCTTTACTTGCTTTCAAATTTTGGTATAATGTTTCACAAAAATTTAAACAAAATTCATAAATAAGTAAACAATTCATTTCACTAAAATAAACTAAAATTCACTTCAATAAATACTTTGTTTTGTTCTTGTCATGCCTTCAATTATTTGTAAGAATGTGATAACAGAGCAAGATCCGATGGTAGGGCTCAGTCATCTGCCCTCCATGGTAGCTACACCAGCTGGAGGCCTAGTAGCCGCCAATAGCAAATGACTACCAAGTGCTTCGCTTCACAGGACATAACACAGAAATGCCAGACGCAAGAAGCAGAGGGCTTTTCTACGATAAGAATGCAGACAACAGAGAGAGACTAACAACTTACTCACCCTTAATCCTGAGGGGCACATTTATGATTCGGACATGAAAGAAACTTCTGCCAGCCTACCCACCATAGATGAAGAACCAGTGTTCATGATAAAGCCAGAGACACTTTTATCTTCAAATGTTTTATGCAAGGGTTGCCCGACGTGCAACGCTAAAATATCTGCATGGACATCAGCCACAGGGGTGTTTGTAGAATGCCTGGATTGCACTGTTCTACATTTAAAATGCTTAGGCACATTGGAAGAGTGTACCTCTAGCACCGATGGGTCTCAGACTTCAAATTTTATGATGGTTGAGCCATACGTCCCACTGGGGACAAAATAAGCTAAGTAAATAAAAGAGAATTTGAATTTTACGAAGAAGTTCAGGGAAAATTCAACAACATACTGGAGGGATTAGAACTTTATAGTTGAGTCTTCTCAGAGATTGACTAACATAGTTTTCTTGACTGCATTCTTTACCTAAGGGACAGAGGTCGAGCAGGTCTACTTATGGAAAGGACCTATTCTGAGTCAAGGAAATGTATGCGAGTAAAAGGGAGGATTACTATTCAATGTGGCTGCTGCTACAACTTCACAAATGATAGACAAGGAAATCCACCTAAAAACCTCAAACATGATCAAGTTGATCAACTACCACCAATGATAAAGTGGATGATTAAAAGAATGGTCAAAAAGATTATTTTGCCTACTACCTACATTCCAAATAGTTGTATTATCAGCATCTACGACGAGGGTGATTGCATTCCTCCACACATTGATCACCATGACTTTGTGAGGCCGTTTTGTATGGTCTCATTCATGAAAAAAAGTAACATCTTATTTGGGAAAGAAATTGACATGATCAGCCCTGGTGAATTCAGAGGCTCTGTGGAGATTCCCCTACCAGTTGGCTCAGTGCTTGTTCTTAAAGGCAACGGTGCAGATGTCGCCAAACATTGCATTCCAGGGTACAACACCGTAGGGTGTCCATGACCTTTCATAGGATGAACGACAGCAAAATACCATATGGATTTCAGCCAGACCCAGAACTGGAAGAGCTACTACCTTATGAGCTATGAGAGGGTTGTACCTCTAAGTACATGCGAAGGGAACCCTTATCCTGGAGCATGGCTTAGAAGGTCTGCTCAATCAGGAGATCATTGTACTAGATACAAATGGTCAGGGGGTTCACTTTTTTTTAAAGCAACATGATATGTATTTGATATATTCAGCCTACAATGTATTCATGGCATGCGATGATCTGGACGTACTTGAACATGGACCAGATATTGTACATTTTTTGAGGCGCCAGCCTATGTTTGATCTGTGACATCTTTATTGAAATAGATTAATGGAAATTTCTCTCAGAAATGTGCCTTTTTGTCAGTTGCCTTTTTGTACGATGGATGGAAGCCACAAACCACGCGTTGGTTCAGAATTTCAATGAACAAAGAACGAAACAACAAACCTTTAACAACAAATAAAATTTTAGTAAAAATAATTACAAATGAATAAACAACAAAACAAATTTCTTTTTAAAATCAACTAATAAAAATTAAAATTTGAAAGACATATTTTGAAAAATTAAATGTGATAAAAACAACAAGAAAAAAAAATGAATCTGTTGAGTGGATTCTCTCGCTTCCGGAGCTTTTTACACTTTGTGCGCGCAACACAACCATTATTATCTGCATTAACTCTCCCCACATCCCAGCAAAATTTCACATTCTGTACAAAACCCCACAAAACTCTACAAATCTTCTTCAACAAAATCAACCTTTTCACATGACACATTTCTGAAAAATGAACATCACGAGCTCTCTACACTGTTTTCATATGACTCTTGGAGTCAATACCCAAATTTTGACTCCCCACATTTGAAATTGGTACAAGACCCCCTTTAATGGAACATGCCATCCTATCCTTAGCCTTCAAGGTCGGTCCCTGACTTTCGAATCTCTTTTCAAAAATGATAACTAAAATTCAATTTTCATTTCAGGATCATTACCTAAATTCTGATTCATTCACATATTCACATATTTTATTCACATATTCCCCATAAATTCACATGTGTGAATCTGGATATTTTCTGCATAAAGACACACATACTTTCTTGTTACCTCTTGAGTTGGATATGAGTCCCTTTCCTTCTCAATGTAACAAACATATTTCCTTGTCACCGTTGGGGTTGGATGAGAGTCCTGGAGCTTTCCTTCCTAACGTGACACATATATTTTCTTGTTACCTCTTGAGTTGGATGTGAGTCCTGGTGCTTTCCTTCTCAATATAACACATATATTTCCTTATCACCGTTTTGGTTGGATGTGAGTCCTTGTGCTTTGCTTCCTAACGTGACGCATATAATTTCTGGTTACCTCTTGAGTTGGATATGAATCCTAGTGCTTTCCTTCTCAATGTAGCACACATATTTCCTTGTCGCCGTTTGGATTCGATGTGAGTCCTGGTGCTTTCTTTCCTAGCGCGACGCATATATTTTCTTGTTACATCTTGAGTTGGATATGAGTCCTAATGCTTTCCTTTTCAATGTAACACATATATTTCCCTGTCACCGTTTGGGTTGGATGTGAGTCACGATGCTTTCCTTCCTAACGTGATGCATATATTTTCTTATTACCTCTTGAGTTGGATGTGAGTCCTGGTGCTTTCTTTCTTCATGCAACAAACATATTTTCTTGTCACTGCATGGGATAGATGTGAGTCCCAGTGCTTTCCTTCCTAACGTGACGCACATATATTTTCTTGTTACCTCTTGACTTGGATGTGAGTTCTAGTGCTTTCCTTCTCAATGTAATACATATATTTCCTTGTCACCACTTAGGTTGGATGTGTGTCCTAGTGCTTTCCTTCCTAACATGACGCACATATTTTTTTTTTTACTTCTTGAGTTGGATGTGAGTCCTAGTGCTCCCCTCCTCATTGTAGCAAACATTTTCTTCGTATCGCTTGGGTGGATGTGAGTCCTAGTGCTTTCCTTCCAACGTAACATATATATTCTCCATGTCATGTGTCACTTTGAATATAACTCCCAGTGGTAACTCAAACTGGTACAGTCCTTTCTTTCTGGAGACATATCCTTAATGGTCGTCGTCTTCTATACTGTTGTTACCCTTTGGAGCTGGATGTGAGCCTTTGTGTTTTCCATCTCGATTGGTTTAACACTGTTAGCCCGACCTACATAGGTGTGTCGGCACTATTTTCGGTGTGGGGTTTGCCCGTAAGAAGCTGTCGGTCATCGGAATTGAAATCCCGTTGCCNTAGTAGCAGAACTGCTGATAGTCTGACAGATCAAAGCTCTAATATTGATAAGCTTGCCTTCCTGAATACAATAATTTAACATTGCTCNTGGTGGTAAAGGATAGAACATATTGATTTCCTCTGGTGAAAAAGGTATAAATTTGCATCTAACCATGACTCGATCCTCTTCTGCCTCAGTGAGGTTGGCATAGAGCTCCCAAACTATAGAAATAATAGCCACAGTAGAAAAACAAAAGAATCATTCCCATTGTCGGCGAACGATCAAATCTTCTGTGGATCCACCTGGATTTTTAAAAAACCACTCAAGAATCAACTTTCGTGATTGTAGAGCATCATTATATCTATCCTGAGCTTTTGAACTCACAAACTTGCTCGAATTAAAGTGGGTCTTTCCCTTACACCTCTTCATTCTTTGGGCCATTCTACAAATTTCATAAAATTCCACAATAACTTCAAAAATCAAGTCTAATCCACTAAACTTAACTCCTNCATTGCTCTCTCCCTTGTAACTTCACTGAGATGATTTGTCGGTAACAGACGAGCGAAAATAAAGTAGTGTCATGCCTTTGATGGTGCACTTGACTTTGAAGTGGAAAAGTTGACTCTACTCTCATTTGTAATTTTCCAGAGCCCCCTTCCAACAATCAAATATGAAATAATCTCGTCCAGTTTCATCTCAATCAGACTATAGTTTGTATAAAAACACAAATTATTAGGTGGTAAAGGATAGAACATATTGATTACCTCCGGTGAAAAAGGTATAAATTTGCATCAACCATGACTCGATCCTCTTCTGCCTCAGTAAGGTTGGCATAGAGCTCCCAAACTATAGAAATAATAACCACAGTAGACAAACAAAAGAATCATTCCCATTGTCGGTGAACAATCAAATCTTCCATGGATCCACCTGGATTTTTAAAAAACCACTCAAGAATCAACTTTCGTGACTGTAGAGCATCATTATATCTATCCTGAGCTTTTGAACTCACAAACTTGCTTGAATTAAAGCGGGTCTTTCCCTTACTCCTCTTCATTCTTGGGGCCATTCTACAAATTTCATAAAATTCCACAATAACTTCAAAAATCAATTCTAATCCACTAAACTTAACTCCTATAAGAATAAACTATACCTTCTATGCAATTTCCATATATTTTTCTTTACTTTTCACCATGAATAGTGATTTTTGATTTTTTCCAAATGTACTAAAAATACATGGTGAAAATCCAAAATTTTTACATAGAAGTGAAGCTCGTAGCTTAAGAAATCCAAATCTAGCAAATTTGGCTCAATCCACCAAGAAATCTCCACGAAAAGGTTTGACCTATACTTTAAAATTGCAAACTCAAGAGGAAGAAGATGACGACAGGAGTAAAAATGGTGATTCTCGAGGTTATTTAATACCTTTTACCATTCCCAAACTGATTTTCATGAACCGACACTTAAGCGCAGATAAGTGGCGCTTAGGCGCCTGCCTCTAGGGTTACTTCACACTTAAGCGCGAAAATGTGGCGCTTAGGTGCCAGTGCACTATTTTTGATATTTTTCAGCTTAAGTAAAATGCACTATTAACCAAAGTATACCACCCCTAAATGGTCTTATAACACTTAAATGACTATTTTTCTCTTCCTTAAATCTCCTCTCTCTCTTAAAATTCTCCAATATAACTAATTCGATTCGAGGCTAAAATAACACTAAATTTTCACACAAACAAACACTTATATTCATTTAAGAACTAATACAAGTACATGTAACACTTAATTCTCATTCGAAATAGTCTCGGATGAGAAAATTTTTCTAAATACAAACACTTAACAAACATTCACAATTAAACACATAAAAGACATAAACACTAAAAACAAGATTTAACACTAGCACATAAAACAACAACTCCTAACAAAAAAACTGTAATACTGAACTTAATTCTATTCTTCATTTATTGGGACAAATTCCTGTCTTTCATTAGTCTCTCCTTGGGCATTCAGGATATAGAGTTGATGAAACGGACGGTGGTAATGAGCTCTGATACAATCTTCTTCAATCCATTTCTACTTAAGATACATCACCTTTTCCGCTTCTCCTATATAACTAGTATGGCTAAATTGCATTTTTAATTTCCATCCAATATGCTCTAGGGGTGCATTAACTTCAATTACCTTTGTCTCAACTAAAGCCACACTAGCCTCAATTTTGTTGATCTTTTTTGTTATTCCTTCAATACTAACGGCTAAGAAACCATTATACATCTTTTGTGCACACTGACTAATGAATTTCTTTCTCATGGCCTCTTTCTTTTTCTTCAAATCCATCTCCCATGAAGAAATTTTTTCTAAATCTCTCTTTCTCTTAGACTTTAGGGATAAAAATAATTTTGGGGTGAAATTCCATCACAAAACCCTTCTATTTATAAGACTAAATCCTTCTAAAACTTCTATGCACATCCTAAAACTACCATGGCACATTTAAGTTAACCAATTGGCGGTTAAAACTTTTAGAAATTAAATTTTGCACATCATTTTTAATTCCCGTGCTTCAGTGCCGAATATTGGCACTTAAGTGTCAGTGCCCAATTTTGCACCAATCAACTTAACATCAAAATTCTCATTCTAGCATCTCTAGATCACTAAATAAAGTCTTGAAATCATTACTAACTGTTGACCTCATTTTTGATAGAGGTCTAGCTTTTCCTCTTTTAGTAATCTAGTGTGTAGCTATAGAACTTTCCTAATTGACTATTCCTAGAGGACTAGAAAATGAACTCTCACCAATAGAAATTCTAAACCCTTTTTTGCTCAACTTGAAGTTCCACAAGTTGGTCCTAACCTCTAGTACTTAGTAGGTGGGGTCATTATGAAGGAGCTTAAGGGTAGCCCCCCATAGGATGGCCAGACCTTATGGCTAACCCTGGGTGATCTGGTTTTGGTGGGGCTAACTTGCACACACTACACTCTCTCACACACCCTTAACCCTAGGACCCCTTAGTTTGGTCTCCCAACTTCTATTGGGAGGCTCATATGGATGATCCTATACCCCTGCTCTTTGGCTAAGAGGGTTAGTGGCCGGCGACTTTATATATGCTTAAAAATATAAGATAATTATGGACGTAATAAATATTCGATAATTGTAAAGTCACACTTATCAACGCAAGTATATGTATCACTCAAGTAATATAGGGCTCTAATGGAGTCCTAGATATCGATCCCATAGGGAGTGGTTTGGAAGTGCGAACTAAGATTTTAGAAAAATAATACTTTAATCGCAACAACGAAGTTCAATTTGTTTATCTGTCACTAACAGGTGTCGGCACTATTTTTGGTGTAGGGTTTGCCCGTAAGAAGCTGTAGGTCATCGGAATTGAAATCCTGTTGCCCGCTTCGGAAGGACGTTTTTTTTTTAAAAAAATTTTAATTTTGAAAAAGATGAAGTCAAACTGACCCCATAATTTTTATAGTTTAAATGAAAGAGCGCTTTACCTCAAACCCTATATCTATCCCGAATGATGAACACAAGAATTGAGGGTGAGGCTCGATCAAATAAACTAAAGAAAGTTATNAAGTGTAATCTCATTAAAAATAATATAAAATAGGTATGAAAATCTCAACATTTTTTTCTTCTGGTCATCTATCAAACCTATTATGTCTGTGCCCCAACACTCAAATGTCCACGAAGCAATAGTTTGGTTTAGCACATTTGGAGGTTGGTACAAGACCACCCCATGCACTTGGTACTGATGACATCTTCTGGCTGTATCCATGCAGTTGGATATCATTTCTGGCAAATAATATCTGGATTTCCTGATCTACATTTTTATATTTGGTCCTGACTTGTGAGCGCCACACAATCTGAAATGTACTTCTTTGAAAATATTCTATGCTTCTGTTTTGCTTAGACATCATAGCTACATCTGATCAAATGATCTTCTGTAGAGGACATTACTGATTAGAGCATATGGCATAGTCCTTTTTGTGATGTGGTGTGTTGCTAACTTGTCTTCTGGTAGCTTTTCAGTCTGCAAATATTTCATTAATGGCTTATGCCAATCTTCATTGTTATCATCAATCACAATCATCATTTCTTCTTCTTTTCCAAGCTTGTGTAGATTTTCAAGGTCAATTCAAGGAAAACCCGTTTTTCTTTTACTGTGACATCAATGGAATTCTTCTGGGGGACATGACAATTCTCTTGCAACTTTTGCTAGAGCGTCAGCATGGGCATTATCTCCCTGAGGAATCCGATAGAAAGTTACATTGGGAATCTACTCAAGCAGCTTCATTGTGTATTGGTGGTTTTCTGCTAATCTTGGTTTCAAAATTTTGTATTATCTGACGTGTTGTTGAATGACAATTTGAGAGTCACCATTGATGGTAATATCCATTATATCCATCAAGATTGCTAATTCCAATCTGGTAATTAAGGCTTCATACTTTGCTTCGTTGTTTGTGCATGGCTCTATCAGGTGGTATGAGAACCTCAGCATAACCTTATCTAGCGTGATAAATATCAAACTAATCCCTGCTTTTCCTCGTATAATTGTGCTTAATCCTTTGTCTTTTCTGGTTGACAAAGCTCCATTGAAGTACATCTCCCAGCGTTGCGCACTGGGGAAATCCATCTGTAATACTTGCTCATCTGGTAACTCGTCAGTAAGAGGGGAACCCAGTTCCAAGTGGGTGTGCAGCGAGAAAGTCTGCTAAAATTTGTCCTTTGATAGCACAGAGGGGAACAATAGTTATATCAAATTGTAATAAAATCATTAATCATCTTGCTAGATGTCCTGGAGTGTTGGTCGGGTCATCAAATATTGCAACGGATTGACTTTAGAAATGAGGGTAATTTTATGAGAAAGCATGTAATGTTTAAGCTTTTAAGCGGTGAAAATTAAAGCTAGGCAAATTTTCTTGATAGGTGGATACCTTACTTCCATCGGCATTAGAAGAGGACTCAAGTAGTAGAGTGTGTTTTTCTTACCCTCGTCCTTGACTTGGGTGAATATGGCTCCAAGAGAGTTGTCTAAGGCTGCGGTATAAAGTATGAATGGTTTTCCCATGATAGGGACTGTAAACACAGGTGGTGCAATTAAATTTTTTTTAACATCCTGTCGGCACTATTTTTGGTGTGGGGTTTGCCCGTAAGAAGCTGTCAGTCATCGGAATTGAAATCCCGTNTTGGACTATAAAATTTCTAGAACAAAATTTTAATGTCATGTTAAACAAACCCACTAACATAATTTAACATATTTTTAAAGTTGTATTGTTACTTGAGGACAACTAACGTTTAAGTTTGAGGGTACAACTAAAAATTACCTACTTTATATATATATATTTTTATGCTCATTGTTATGATATTACACTTTAAAGAAAGTTATTTTGCATGTTTTTTATTCCAGGTATAAGAAATAGAGTTTTGAAGAAAATGGAGCAAAAATGATGCAATTTGGAGTCAAATCGAGCAAGGAACAAAATTATGACCCGACGCATTTTGATACGTCTTTCTATGTTTAATTTATTTTATATTTATCACATATTTTTTTAATGGAATTGCACTTTAAAGAAATGTTATTTCATGTTTATCTTGTAGCTATAACACTTGAAGCAAATTGGAGCTGAAACGGAGCAAAATGAAGTGAAACGGGAGTGCTGCCACTAGGGTGGTGTGTAGGCCCCAAAACTAAAGTGCTGCCTAGGCATTATTCTCACCCAGTTATGGTGCCATATTCTGGCGCCATGGCATCACATTCTGGCACCTAGGCGCCAGAAATAGTTGTGGACGATTCTAGACACCCCAAGGAGTTTATAAGGCACCTTTTGGGACTTCAGAAGGCACCTTTTGGCATTTTAAACTCTTAGAAACTTTAATAATGTCTATAGGTCGTAGATAGGAGTAGGAAATGCAAATTTCTACCTTTTTTAGAGAGATTAGTGAGGCATTTTGAGAGAGATGTGTAACTAATTGTAAGAGCATTGCGTAGATTGGCAGGAGACTTTGTTGGAGGGATTTTCATCTTTATTTTAGAGGAAAAAAACTAAGTATTATGTTCTTCATTATCTTATAATTATTGTAAACTCTTTCTAGTAGATTTTCTTTACTTTAATGAAGTTTTCTGTTGTGTTTCATCCATGCTTTGTGAGTAGTCTTTTTTTACTCTTTTCTTTTGATATGAAGCAGTGGCATGAGTAGGAATATTTATTTTATGATAGAATAATTTTTATTTCTATGTGATGAGTAATATCTCATTTGCTTCATTTACATAACTTATTGGCAATAGATTATGTTAAAATTTGTTTTAAGTGAAACTAAGACTCAGAAGAGCAGTGATCTCGTAACTTTAGTGCTCTCACATTATTCAGTTAGCTATGGTGAAGTAGTTTAGGCGGCAATGCAACTTTTAAGGAAATATAATTCATGATTTGTTTTTATTATGAGCTTCTAGGTGACAACTAATTGTGTGAAACTAATAGAGTATTAAGCGTACCTATACACTCGCGAGAGAGTAGGTAGACATGTTCATTGCTGACACATAATTTATTATATAATTCTATCAATTCTTTTATTGTTTATGTAATTATCTTCATTTTACTTTTCTTTTGAAATGAATTAAATGCATTGTCGGCACTATTTTTGGTGTGGGGTTTGCCCGTAAGAAGCTGTCGGTCATCGGAATTGAAATCCCGTTGCCCGCTTCGGAAGGACGTTTTTTTCTTAAAAAAAAAATTTAGTTTTGAAAAAGATGAAGTTAAAGTGACCCCATAATTTTCATAGTTTAAATGGAAGAGCACTTTACCTTAAATTCTGTATCTATCCCAAAGGATGAATACAAGAATTGAGGGTGAG
>JXCR01144520.1:353204-366183 GCA_002079205.1 Phalaenopsis hybrid cultivar
AAATTTTTATGTGAGCTAGCCCTAGACCAGAAAGTCCTTTGGCCAAAATTTCATAATTTTTTAAAGTTTCTGTGATTTATTGAAATTAATTGAAGTTTTGGGGACTTTAATAAAAATAAAATATTTTATATATTGAAAAATATATTTTATATTTTTGGAAAATCTCTCTGAGGTTAGAGAACTCAGAGAAATTTATTTTATATTTTTATTTTATTTTTCAGAATTATTTTGATGAAAATTCTATTTTTAAGCCTTAAAAATCATTTTTAAGGTTTAAAAATAGATATCTTTATTTTTCAATCTTAAAAAAATATTCCAATAATTCCTAAGTGTTTAGGAATTAATTTGAAACATTTTCAAGAGTTTTAATATTTTANAAGGATTAGATTTCATGGGACCGATTATTCCTTCATTTGGGAACTTATACATACTAATTACAGTAGACTACATTTCAAAGTGGATTGAAGCACAAGCTTTACCTCGTTTTGAAATTAAAAGTGTTTCAAGATTTTTAAAGAAAAATATTTTCACTAGATACGGAATGCCTAGAATGAATATCACTGATGAAGGATCCCATTTTAGGAATAAATACATTCAGAAATTGTTAGAAAAATTTAATATTATTTATAAAATCTCTACTGCCTATCATCCTCAAACCAGTGGGTTAGCTGAAGTTTCTAATAGAGAGATTAAACAAATTCTTGAGAAGACTGTAAACCCTAGTATAGTAGATTGATCCACTAGACTAGATACTGCATTATGGGCTTAGAGGACTGCTTATAAAACTCATATTGGAATGACTCCTTACAGACTGATTTTTGGAAAGAATTGTCACTTACCACTAGAATTGGAGCATAAAGCATATTGGGTGATTAAAGAATTCAATTATGATTTGAAAGATGTTGGTAAGAAGAGATTTTTACAATTAAATGAATTGGAAGAATTAAGAAATGAATCTTATAATAACGACAGAATTTATAAGGAGAAACTAAAGTTATGGCATGATTGGAAGATTAACCAGAAGTGAGGACAAGAAGTTTTGCTTTACAATACAAGGCTGAAGTTATTCCCTGGGAAATTGAAGTCTAAGGACAAGAAGTTTTGCTTTACAATACAAGGCTGAAGTTATTCCCTGGGAAATTAAAGTCTCATTGGTTAGGACCCTTTACTGTGACTCATGGACAAGAAGTTTTGCTTTACAATACAAGGCTGAAGTTATTTCCTGGGAAATTGAAATCTTGTTGTTTAGGACCCTTTACTGTGACTCAAGTTTATACTTACGGAGCTGTTGAGATTTAAGATCAGAAGATTGGAAATAGATTTAAAGTAAATGTACATAGATTAAAACCGTATTTTGAGGGTAAAAGATAAAATTTTAAAGAGGTTTTAATGATCAGTCAACCTGAATAACACCTGAATAGGTCGGGCTGATGACGTCATAATTATCTTTATTTTTACTATTATTTTTAGTTTGTGGTAGTATTGAGCTCTACTACTCTTATTTACCCTTGAATCATCATAAAAATTAGATCCATAGAAAAAAATTGGAACGCATTCGGACCAGAGCAAACTTGTGCATTTTTTTCCTTGGGCTCCGACGGCGCCCTCGACGCCACCGATTGTGGGTTTTTCCCAAGAGTCCAGGCAATTAATTACAAAAGGCTCACCAACGGCGCCCTCGACCCCGCCGACGGTGAGACCAGAGAGAGCGGTTTCTGTAGTTTGAATGGCAGTTTTTGGTAGTTTTTGGGCGGGAATGACCTCTTTTAAACTCCTAAATTTGATTCCTAAGTTCATATTTCCCCAAAAACGAAGTGAAACTCCACCAAATTCATTCCTATGGTGTTCAATTCCCCTGATAATCCCAGAATACGAGTGTTTAGTTGGAGAAAGCTTATTAGTGCGGAAGCGCAGCGAATCTTCAACACGGTACTAACGAAGAAAATAATGATCAAGGAACGAGGATTCGTAAATTGTGGATTGAATAATCGCTCTACGGTAATTGAAGAGATGATAGTGTGACGAAGATGGGAAGTGTTGTGTTATACTACCGCCGCCGTGGTTGTTCCTGTGGTAATGAAATTTTATGCAAATTTGCATGGAATCAACCAAGGAGTCATTTATGTGCGAGGTAGATGGATCACTTTCACTTAAGAATGGATCAATGAATTATACATGATCGAGAACATTCCTGTATGATATTATTCCAACTTCGTCCGGACAAGAAACCAATTGAATGAGAGTTACCAATATTTAATGGACGAAACTGAAAACTGGGAAATGAGAGAAAATGGGTATGTTAGTTTTTCTGCGACACTCCTAAATCGGTGTTTCAAAACACTGTCACTTCTTCATTTCTGCAAAACTGTTACTGACAATGAAGATCGATAAAGTTTCTAAAGAAAGTGTTATTCTGAATTAGTTTATCGAAATGGGACTATCGATCGATATTGGATCAATAATTGTGAAGTCATTTTTGGGCCTGATTGTAGATGGATCAACTTATGGGCTTGGACACCCTTCCATAATTTTCTCACTTTGCATTCAATTCCAAGTATCCTATGAAAATTGAGAAAAGGTACTTCTACCTTGGAAGCCTTTGGACCTAACTGAGAGATTCCTAGACTTTAAAGATGAAAATGACATGACTATTATGGTAGATCAATCGTCTCAAAATTCACTGCCGATTCAACCTTTAGTTCCTGACAAGACTCTGGTGATCCTACGTAGAATTAAGAAATTGGAGAAGGAGGTACAAAATGTCATGAATGCAATTAATAATATCTCTGATTTCTTTGATCATCTAGACTAGAGGATGAAAGAACATTTTGAGCACTCTGGACATTTAGAAGATAGTTTGATACGGCTGATGAGGAGGATGAAATTGATAGAAGAGGATTCTAATGAAGAATTTCCATACCGCCCCTTTTATAACCTCTTCGTTCATGTGCAATCAATGGGTGATTTCAAGGGAGAATCTCGTACTGAATGTGAAGAATAGTAGACTTATATTACTACCTCTCTGTCTATGTATGTAATTTGATTTGAACTTTGCATTTGCTTTGTTTTAGAATTATGCTTTTAGATCTTTGTATAGTTGAAACTAAGCATAGGATGTTTTGTTTTCAGCGTTTTGAGTGTTGTGGCTTGGACTGCAAAGCTGAATTAATGTATTGAGGTTGAGAAAATACCAAACTTAGATGTGTTATGTAATGTAAATTGTAACTCTTGGAATTTATATATAAATGTGATGTTTTGTGTCGTGAAAGTTTATTTGTGATAAGTACATCATTTAATCACTTAAAGTTATGTCTATAAGGATTGAACAGACGTCGTTGAGGCTTGAAATTGATTGAAATCACAAAAATCCGGAAATTGAACCAAATCAATAGAGCCACCGACGACGGAATTTTCCCGAGACTAGGGATATAATTTCAATAGAGCGCGCCGACGGCGTCGAATACCTGCCGACGGTGAGATTCCAAAAAAACACTTTTAACCACTATTTTGACAAGTCAACTACCACTATTCATCCTCCCCTTCCTTTGAAAAATGTGATTTTTGACCTATGGCTTGAGAGATCTTGGATTGAGAGGCAATTTCAAGGCATTTAGACACCATATTTGATCATCCTTTGGTAAGAGCTTCACTCCAAACTAAAAATATTTGATTTTCACCATGGATTTCTTCCACTCTAAGGAGATCCAAAAAATTTGAGAATGTGAAGAAAATATTGGGAAGAAATTCATGGAACTTAGTATTGAACTCTTAAAATTACTTTTGGAAGTCATTATTTGCATATTTGAAGTATATTTTGGAATTGTTTATAATTGTGATTAGATTGAAATGGCTCCAAGACAAAAGAGACGACTTGAGTTCGACAAGTCTCGCTTTGTCAATGTGACGACTCAATCAAGATTTACTTCAGTGTTTGAAGGGAAGAAATGCATACAAGATCAAGTTTTTGAGAGTCCGGGAGGAGAAATTGAACGAGTTATTACCGAGCGGAGGTGGGAAAACTTCTGTTACACCTTCTAGTTCCCCTACTCTGACTGATTTGATGAATGAGTTGACCTTGCAGCGAAAGAGTTAGAATTGATAAAAATGAAAAGATTAGAGGTTTAGAACATCGACATGATTATGATAGTGAATACCTTCAGAGGCATTCAAATTTTAAGGTAGCTTATTACGAAGCTCAGGCCCGACACTACATAGGTGAGCTTGATGTTACCTTCCCTGAGTGTCCCTGATATACTCAGTATCAGCCCAATCCACCTATTGATCAAGGAGACAAAGACATAGTTTGGGATTTTGATATCTGATAGTAATTGATGTACTTGTACTTGTACTTTTATTTTTTGTAATAGAAATGGATGTTTGTGAGCATTTGTACTTTCATTTTTATTGTTATATTGTAGTTGGATAATTTTAATTATTGACATAATTGTTGGTGTGGTAATTAAAATTTTTTAAATTGTAATGTAATGTGATTTTTATTTTGCATTTTAATTGTAATTGCTTTGTTTAGTATTGTGATTGTGTTAGTGAATATTGTGCTTGTTTAATGTTTTAGTTTTGTACTTATTTCAAAATTTTATTACCCAGCAATTTCTCTAATGATTTATATGTGTAGAAAGCTCCTAATGGTACAGACCATGTAAAGTAGAAATTTTAAGAAGGACTGCAAAAATTTCAGAATGATGAAAATGCCTAAAATACTGAGGTATGAAGAAGGCCTGCAGAAATTTCAGAATGATGAAAATGCCTACAATACTGAGGTATGATTTATTGTTTAGAGTTTTTCTATCATCTATATCATTTTATATTGAAAAATTTAAGTTTCGGGGAGGGAAGAAAAAGATTAACTATTAAATGTCCTCTATTTAACTATTTCCAAAAATTATTAATATGATTTTATGTAGTGAATTTAATTCAGGTAACTATATTTTGTAGCTATTTAAATATTATAGTAGATTTAACGGAATATTTTTGTAATAAAAATTAATTTTGTAACTTAAGATATTTAGTATAAGAGATAAGATTATAATTAACTATTTAAAGTAAAGGAACTTATATTTTGAAGTATTAAGAATCTGTAAATTCATTTGAGAAGAAAAAATTAGGGCTCAATGATGTAAAGGCTATGAAATATTTATAAGGTAAGAGAATGCTTTGAGTTTCAAATTTAGGGAAAGAAATGTGATGTTCAAAATCATTAAAGGCTATCCAATGTTTTGAGTTTCAAATTTAGGGAAAGAAAAGTGAAGTTCAAAATCATTAAAGGCTATCCAAATATAGTGTTGAGTTTCAAATTTAGGGAAAGAAAAGTGAAGTTCAAAATCATTAAAGGCTATCCAAATATAGAATTCTCACTTGAAAAAGAAAAAAGAAAGAATTGACAATAATTCCTGTAAAGAAAAGAAAAATATAAAGGAATGAAAGCAATCCAAATGAAAAAGAGAAAAGAAAGAAAAAAATATGGAAGTGAGAAGAAGCTTGAGGATATGCCTAATAAAAAATTGGCTTCACTGGACCTACCTAAAGGGAAAAACCTAAATACATTCCTGAAACTATATTTATGGATTAGATCTCTTGCTAGTAGCGTTATCATGAAATTCCTATACTTTAGATATTCTGAGTGACTTAATATTGCAACATATAGCCATTCTTGAAGTGAATAGAAGACTAGAACTCTTAAACTTGATGACTAGACAAAATCTTGTAGCTACAAAGTTAATTTAATTACTTGATTTTTTTCTAAAAATCTCACTATGGTATTTATCTAAATCAAACATATAGTATTTCTAAATTAAAACTTTACTACAATAGATCATAACTTTTATGTAGTACTAAAATTACTTAGGAACAAGTAATAGTTAAGTTTAGGAGATTTTGACCAAAGGAAAACATGTTGAGATTTTCATATCTATTTTACATTGTTTTTTATGATATTACACTTTAAAGAAAGGTATTTTTGATGTTTTGTTGCAGGACTGATGAATTAGGGTCATTGGAGCAAAAAGATGCAAAAAGGAGCGAATTTGGAGCGAAAATGACCAAACTGTGAAGATTTGAACTAGGGCGCCGACGCCGAGCCCAACGGCAGGGACGACAGACTTTTACTAAGACTCCAGAATTAATTCACTTAGAAGTTGAAGCTGCCGACGATGAGCTAGGCGGTTATGTCAAAAAAAGCATTGGATGAGGGCGAATTTTGGAGGGGTGCTTCGAAAACTCTTGGAAAAACTCATCCACAACTTTAAAAGAAGATTTTGGCCACAAATTGGAGAGAGCCAAGGAGAGCCTAGGGGTCCTGGATGTTAAAAAGGTCCTGAAGGTTGGAGAGATTCCATTAGTGTTTGTTAGAGAGTCTAAATTGTGAGGAATTCTTCGAGAGATTGTAAGAGTGGAGGGAAAGTGAGAGATTTCTTTCCGTAGAGTGTAACAATTGTGAGGAATTCTTCAAGAGATTGTAAGAGTGGAGGGAAAGTGAGAGATTTCTTCCTCCTTCCACTTCGAAGAAGAATTCTGTGTGCTGTAAAGAAAGAAAGAGATTCAGAGGAACTTCGAGGAGCAATATTATGAGGAATTCTTCGAGAAATTGTAAGAGTGGAGGGAAAGTGAGAGATTTCTTCCTCCTTGCTCGTGTTGAAGAGGAATTTTGTGTGCTGTAAAGATGACTTTGATTTTATGTATGAATTCTAAGTTTTTTGGTGTTTTCCCCATGTGATCTGAGTAGTCTCTCTGTCTTTCTCCTTGTCTTGAGATTTGTGATATGGTGATTTGAACTGGTGAAACCATGAAAATGTTAAAGAAATTGTGATGTTCTTTTCACTTTGATCTTAATTTACTTTCAATCTGGTCAATTGATTTGATAAAATATGTTTAATTTTACAACTAAAGTGAAGATTACATCCAAGATTCAGGGAGGTCAAAGCCCGTGGAAGTTGGGTGAAAATAAATAGGGAAATAAAATTATCTGGCGTAGAATTGGAGATTTTAGAGTGACAGATTAAAATCCCCAATTCAGTCTTATCATTTGGGTGCTGAAGTGTAGATGTTAGCCCTCAGGTGAGGGGAATGTGGGAGCTCTGAATTGAGAGTCGGTATCCTCCCAGCCTAGCCGCAAATTCAGTAAACAAGCGTAGGGTTAGTCAATGTTCTTTATGCCTGGACCAAAGGGTAAATAATAGGTATGCTCCTATTTGGCACTCAATTTGAACTAATTCACTTTATCCATTCACTTTAATTTCTTGACAAGGAGAAGGATGCTTCAAATTGAACTTATTCACTTTATCCATTCACTATAATTTCTTGATAAGGAGAAGGATGCTTTCTTATATATTGAATATCGCGTCGAACCTTCATTAGTATAATTAATTATTTAATAATTATTAAAATTACATATTTATTTCAATTAAACCCTCATTAGCATAATTAGTTATTTATGAGTTATTAAGAAAATTACATATTTATTTCAATTGTCTATTATTAAAAACCTCATTAGTATAATTAGGTATTTAGGAGTTATTAAAATTACATATTTATTTCAAGTGCCTATTAGTGATAGATAAGCAAAATGAATTCCATTGTTGCGATTGAGTATTGCTTTTTTAAAATCTTAGTTCATGGTTCTAATATTACTCCTTATGGGATCGATATCTAGGACTCCATTAGAGCCCTATATTACTTGAGCCATACGTATACTTGCGTTGATAAGTGTGACTTTACAATTATTGAATATTTTATACATCCATCTTTATCGAATCTATAACTGTTATTAAGTTTTGGTACAGTTGTTGAGGAATTAAATCGTTTAGCAGCAGTATTAAATACTTATATTTTTAATCATATATAAAGTTGTTGTCATGTTATACATAGGCAAGTAGTGCATTTTACTTAAACTTAAAATTCTCAAAAATCATGCGCTGGCACCTAAGCGCCACATTCTCACGCTTAAGCATGGGGTAATCCGAGAGGCAGGTGCCTAAGCGCCACTTATCCGTGCTTAAGCGCTGATTCACAAAAATCGGGTTGCAAATGGTTAAAAGTGATAAATTAACCCGAAAATCACCATTTTTCACCCTCCCGTCACCTTCAACCTCTCCAAATTGTGATTTCGAAGAGCTAGGGCACATTGTTAAGTGGAGATTTCTTGGTAGAATTAAGAAAATTTTGCTAGATTCAAATTTCTTAAGGTAAGAGCTTTACTTCTATGTAAAATTTTGGATTTTCAGCATGTATTTTGAGTACATTTGGAAAGAATTCAAAAATTCACTATTCATGATGAAAAATGAGGAAAAATCTATGGAATTTATAAAGGAAGTGTAGTTTATGCTTTTAGAAGTTTAGTTTAGTAGTTTAGACTTGATTTCTGAATTTATTTTTAGAATTTTATAAAATTGTAGAGAGGCACCAAGAATGAAGAGGAGTAAAGGAAATGGCCCTTTTGATTCGAGCAAATTTGTGAGTTTGAAGGCTCAAGATAGGTACAGTGATGTGTTTTAATCACGAAAGCTTATCCAAGAGCGTTGTTTTAAGAAGATCTAATCGTTCGTCGATAGTGGGAATGATTCTATTGTTTTTCTGCTGTTGCAGTTATTTTTGTTGTTAGGGAGTTCTATGCAAACCACTCTGAAGCTGAAGATGATAGAGTCATGGTTTGAGGAAAGTTGGTACCTTTTTCAACGAAAGTAATCAATTTGTTCTACCTTTTGCCACCGGATACTTTATGTTTCTATGCAAATTATAGTTCGACTAAGATGGAGCTAGATGAGATTATTTCTTATTTTACTGTTAGAAGAGGACTCTAGAAAATCACTAATGAGAGGAGGGACAATTTTTCCATGTGAAAGTTAAGTGCACCTTCGAAGGCATGACACTATTTTATTTCTACTCGTCTCCTACCAACAAATCATCTCAGTGAAGTTACCAAAGAGAGAGTGACGTTAAATTATTGTATCCAGGAAGAAAAACTAGTGAACATTGTAGCTTTGATATATCAGACTATCATCAGTTCCGCCACTGCCCCTACAACTATAGGTCTGAGATTTGCATCCAAGATCTTTTCTTTATGTGAGTAGAATGGAGTGAAATATGATAAATGGGAGGAAGTACTGTTGCCTCAAAAGCTTATTACAAAGGTTAATGTGCAGACTTAATCTGAACATTCTACTTTTTGGCTAGATAGGAGGATTTTAAAGGAGTTATGGAATGGAAATGTCTGCTGCTTCTACATCGAGACCATCTACCTCACGTGCTTCTACTTCTAGAGGTGAGTCTACTGAGACCCAAGATCAATTACTATAGAGGATGATGGACAATATTAATTATACTGATGATAAAGTTTAGAATTTAGAGCATTTTACAGAACATATTGATGGGTATAATAGAAGGAAAAGTGGTTATGAAGAGAAATTTCACTCATCTTCGGAGAGCCTCAATAGGGGTAACAAAGGAGTGAAATTTCATCCATATCCTAGATAACCTGATTATGAGTCTACAAATGTCTGGAATAGCGGTGATTCTGAAGATGATGAGGAGGACTGAATTATTTTTATATATGAAATATGTGTTAGACTATGTACTTTAGACTTGAGATTTGTGATGTGCTGTTTATTTTTATGTTTGGAATTGAGACATGTGATGTGATGTATTTTTATGTTTTGTACTTGCTACATTTGCATTTGTATACCTGTTTAGATTTTGTGATGTATGAGACTTTTATTTTGTATAATTGTATTGTGATGTTGTGTTTTTTTAGAATTTTATTTTAAATTCTAGGGTAGTAATTATTTATTTTTTGTTTAGTACTGTGTTAGTTAGTTAAGGATTGAATTTAATACTATATCTTTTGGAAAGTTGAAAATCTTGATAACTTTAGTTTTAAAATTTAAACTTAGAAAACAGCTACCCTGTATTTTTCTTTTATCTTGTTAGTGTGTTTGTTTTTATGTTGAGATTGTGATATCAAAGTTAGTGTGGTAGTTAGTTTTTATGTTTGTACCCACTACTTTGAAGTCTATTGAACCTCTACATGTTAAAGTAAGATGAAAATTATAGAAAATTGATCAAAAATTAATTTTACTACTATTTTTAGTTTTATACTTGTATAATTAGAATATAAAAATTCTTGTAAGCATGTTATTTCAATTTTCATTCCTGCTTATATATATCTGATGCTAAACAATTTAATCTGTCAAAAATTTAAGTTCGGGGAGGATAAAAATATTTTCAAAACTTGAATTTTATTTGTTCTCAAATGCGCTACAAATGAATTTGATTTAAAAAGAAAAATAATCATGTATATGAAGTTATATTAGGGAAGTAAAATTTGATTTTACAAATGAGTTAGAAAATTTAGTTAAAATCTTTAGTAATGAAGAAAAACTTTTAAGTTAAAAGTTTTTAGTGTAGAAAATGTTTAATATAAGTAACTATCTTTAGTAAGAAAAATTTTATTTTTGAAAAATTTGGAAAACTTAAACTTTAATTTTAATACTTAAATTTATTTTATTAAAATAAATTTCAAAACTATTATCACATTTATAAGTGAAAGATTTATATTAGGACTTTGCTTTAGGAAAGGAGAAGTGAAATTCAAAATTATTAAAGGCTTATCGAGATATAGTAATCCTTGTCTGAAAAAGAAAAAGAAAAATAAAATAAAAAGAAAATAAAAAGAAAAAGAAAAAGAAAAAGAAAAAAATAAAAGAGTAAGGGAGGAGAAGCTTGAGGATTAGTGTCTAATCAAAAATTGGTTCCACATTTGAACTTTTTAAAGTATAAGACTTGAGAAAATCTTAAGCTTAAAAATATAATATTAAAAGTAAAATTATTTAAAATAAAAAATATTAAGTAGAGATAATAAAAGAACTAAATTCTAAATTTAGAAAAACCACAATATTTCTGAATTAGATAGGAACTCATATTTTCATATTTCTTAACATTAAAACTTTCTAAAACTTTAAATTGGTCTCATTTACTAATTAGTTTTTCTAAATTGGACTGCTAAATTTATAAAACTAAATTTTAGTAACTCCTAAAAAAACTCATATACATATCATACTTATTTAGTTTTTAAAGATTGAAGTCACTTGAGGACAAGTAACATTTTAAGTTTGGGGGATGTTGATACACCTAAAAAATATTGTATTTTTTAGACGCATTTTTATACCTTTTTATAAGATATTCCACTTTAATGGAAGGTATTTGTGTGTTTTTCTTTCAGGTACATGTAAAAAGGTGAAAAATGTTAAAAAAAAGTGAAAAAGTATCAAATTTGGAGCAAAGAGATGAAAATTGTGCTAAAGTGTTTTGGCGCCTAAACGCCGGTTAAACAAAGAAGGTCGTGCCTAAGCGCCATAGGCCCCACGCTTATGTGTGAGAGGTAGTTATTTGGTGATTTTCTTCATTTAACTGAATTTTGAAGAGGTATTTCCGGCACCATTTGGCTAAAGAGGGTGGTTATGACCACTAGGAACGAAAATATTTTTAAAAGACTTGCAAAAGGAGGCATCCCTTAGAGAATACATCAAATTTGGACACATTTTGAAGACTTTCCAAGGCACCTCTTGGGAAATTTATAAATGAAGGAAGTTGAGACATTTGAAATGGGTGCTTGAAGTCCTGAAAAGTGCTTAAAAAGGGAGAGATTTTCAGGCATCACAAAAATTTACTGTTTTTAGTTTTATTTTAAGAGTTAAGTGTGTTGTTAAAGAAAAGAGATTCAAAGGAACTTCAAGAGTTTGGTGGAGGATTTAAGATAAGCTTTTATCTTTTATTTTTAAATTACTTTTGGTTTTAATCGAGACTACTTATTGGTTTGACAATGATTTGTACTTTTAAACTAAAGTGTGGTTTTGTTTTTTCCATGGACTCTGAGTAGTTTTTTTTTATCTTTCTTCTTAAAATGATAAGTAATTAAAGTGTTGAATGGAAGTTGTGGAGAGCATTAATCTTTAATGTTGGAAGAAGTTGTGATGATTCAATTTCATATACTTCATTTACTTCTTTATTTGGCCTATTCAGATGTTAAAATTTGTTGTGAGAATATGTATGAATCGGGTTGGTATTGTCTCAATCAACAATTAGAAGGAATCACATGAGGTTTTATGAAAGAGAATGTAATTCATATGATTTAGTGCAAATAAATAGGAAAATAATCATTGAAGGGTGTAGAGTTAGAGGACTTCTAAGTGACAGATTAAAACCCCAAACTTAGTTTATTGTTTTAGGTTCTGATACTAGATGTTAGCCCCCAGGTGGAGGGAATCGAGGGAACTCTAAAGTGAGAGAAAGTATCTTGCCTGCCTAATCGGTCTTCAGAACTATTGAAACTTTAAATTAACCAATGTTCTTTATAGCATTCTAGTAAGGGTAAAGAATAGAATTGCTCCTACTTGACACAACACAATTTGCAAACTTCCACAATAGAATTCCTATTATTATTACTGATTCATGATAAAGAGAAAGATATTTTCAAATTAAGTGTTTTTATTTTACATAAACTCAAGTTATATTTTTAAATTGTTACTATTTTGTCAAAATATCAAAAATACCAAAAGATTTGAATTTAAATTACTACGAATACATCTCTAGTTTAAGTAATTGTCTTTTTCAAATAGAAAGTTTGTTGTTCAATTGAGCATATTGAATAGTTTTCTTGTGGGTTCATGTCAGCACTAATTTTGGCATGGGGTTTGCCCGTAAGAAGCTATCGGTCATCAGAATTGAAATCCTGTTGCCTGCTTCGGAAGGACGTTTAAAAATTTTAATTTTGAAAAAGATGAAGTCAAATTGACCCCATAAATTTGATAGTTTGAATGAAAGAGCACTTTATCTCAAATCATGTATCTATCCCGAAAGATGAACACAAGAATTGAGGGTGAGGCTCGATCAAATAAACTAAAGAAAGTTATGACATCCATTTGGTCTGCGAAACCAATGTATTGGCCGACAAGTTCCCCTATTTAATATA
>JXCR01144520.1:369810-413413 GCA_002079205.1 Phalaenopsis hybrid cultivar
AGCTCTCCGCCGTTTATTTGATACACGCGAAGATGGACGGCATCCGTTCATCGTCCCCGATGGCCTTAACCGAGAACCGTCCGTTTTAAAACCTTAAGATCTCTCTCATTTCTTAATGGATTTTAATGATTGTTTTTTTATAATGCTCGTATTAAAGAGACGAACACATCCATACGATAAACATGATATGAAATCAAGCCATTATACATGGAGNGGAAGCGAGCAACGGGATTTTGATTCTGGCGGCCGACAGCTTCCAACGGGCAACTTCTTCACCCTCAAAATAGTGCCGACAATGCGCGATCAAATGAATCCCCGTTATCGTCCCCAAATGACTTAACCCGAGAACCGTTTAAACTAAAACCTTCATATCTTCGTCTAGACTCAACCAACTTGCAAGGGGTTTATTTCTAAACCTACATTTACTTAATAAGAGTATATTTATAAGGCTAATCAAGCATGAAATTAATCTAATACACATGCAGAATCAAAATAAGCTATGCTAGGGGACCCCTTGTCAAGGTTCAATACCTTTGTCTGAGAGGGGAGGCCTCAAACAGATGGTTGTTGTAGCTTTGATTAGGTCCAACAAACCACCAGATGAAGTCCTAGGCCCTGGTGAATTATCTNTGTAGCTTTGATTAGGTCCAACAAACCACCAGATGAAGTCCTAGGCCCTGGTGAATTATCTAAGTATGATTTTGATCAAAGTGGATTTTAGGTGTTGGTCTAAAGCTATGCTAGGGGCTCTTTATGATGGGGCTTTTGTGTGTAATCAACTTCTCTCACTCTGTGGATGTTGTGTGCAATTTCAATTGAAGTTTGGTGCATTGTGGTGGAGTTGAGAAGTCTGTCCTGGTTTTAGGGCAAATTTCAGTTATGAAATTGGCCCTAATTAGTGGCTTTTAGTGGTTGAGAGCATGGGGATTGCACTTTGGATGGTTTGGAGAGGCTTTGGTGAGATTTTGGTAGAGTTTCCCCAAGGATTTTGGAACACTCTTTCTTAGATGTGATGGGCTTAACTTATAGCCAAGGGTACCTGGTGGAGCTCATGGTTTGGCAGTGGGTCAAGATAATGCTTAGGTGGAGGGATGAAAAGCTCAAGTGACTAATCAAACTTGGCTAGCTCAGGAATGTTTAATTTTGGGTTTTGTCCAAAACGGACACCTTTCGGCTGGCTGTTTTCGGCAGCTGAGGTGGTGGGTGGCCATAGTATGGTCACTTCTTGGCTTAAGGAGGTCAGGGATTTACTCCCAATGGANCAATCACTTAGGAACAATTAGAATATTTATATTGATTTTCTAAATAAAGATATTTATTTTCAAAGCTTAAAAATAGTTTTTAAAAGGCCAAGAAAATAAGTTTACACTAAAATAATTCCAATAAATCAAATAAAAATAAAAAAAATATAACATTTTCTCCTCTGAGTTCTCTGACCTTAGGGAGATTTTTTTCAAAAATTTAAAACTTAATTTCCACCACTTAAAATATTTTATTTTTATTAAATAGCCCAGAACTTACAGTAATTATAATAAATCACAGAGAATTTAAAAAATTATGAAATGTTATCAAAAGGCTTCTCTGGTCTAGCCATACCTCCAGTAAAAATTTCAAGGGATTATAATTTACATGGTCAAGTTAGGAATTTTCTTTGAAAAATCCTATTTTTGCATTAAAATAATTATATCAATTAAATTAAATCTTGAAAAATCACATTTTCTCCTCTGATGTCTTAATTGACCCATGAATGAGGTAGGCTGAAAAATCACATTTTCTCCTTTGATGTCTTAATTGACCCATGAATGAGGTAGGATAAAAATTTGAGAAATCACATTTTCTCCTCTGATGTCTTAATTGACCCATGAATGAGGTAGGATAAAAATTTCAAAGTTCTGAATTTGACAAATTATGAAGTGTTAGAGCCTTAGGGGCAAATGTGTAATTTTGAAAATTTAGCCAAAGTCATTTGGATTAAATTTGATAAATTATGAAGTGTTAGAGCCTTAAGGGAAATTGTGTAATTTTGGAAATTTTATCTTAATTAACATTTAGGCTTAATTCAAGGAGGAAAATGGGCAACCTCTGATCTTAATCAGTTTATTTGGATTTTTGAAACACAAGGGGTTAATTGTAATTATGAAGTGTTAGAGCCTTAGGGGCAAATGTGTAATTTTGGAAACCTTGCCTTAATTAAACATGTTAGGCTTAATTCACAAGGAGGGGAATGGGTAACCTCTAATCCTAATCAATTTATTTGATGCTTGAAATACAAAGGGGTTAATTGGTAGAGATCAATCTCCCTTTCTTAATTAAGATTAATAAATTTCTAAATTATTAAAATTTGGAAGTTTATTAAAATTAACTCAATTAAGATTAAAAATTTCTAAATTATTAAAATTTGGAAGTTTATTAAAATTAAATGATCGGATTAAGATTAATAAATTTCTAAATTATTAAAATTTGGAAGTTTATTAAAATTAAATGATCCTGTCAATTGATAGAAACCAATTGCACTTTCTTAATTAAGATCAATAAATTTCTAAATTATTAAAATTTGGAAGTTTATTAAAATTAAATGATCCTAACTTAGGGGTATGACTTTTGAAGTCAATAATTAATCAATTTGATACCCCTATCTTGATTTTAAAAAAAAATTCAAATCATGAATCATGACTACTTAAAACTTCACCCTCTAATTAAGACACTCATCTAGGTCTTAAGGGCTTAGTGGTGACTTAGGCTAAATCAAAATTGTAAGGATTAGAGGAATAAACATAATTAAATCAAACATCCTTGAAACACCACTAAGCCCAATCAGGATTAAAATTTGGCTAAGTGTTCAAATTACACCAAATTGCCCCTTTAAGGGTCTTCACCCACATAATTCTTAAATTGAATCACAAGTGATAATTACCCTTCTCTTTAAGAGTCTTCACCCACATAATTTTCAAATTAAATGATAAGTGATAATTACCCTATTCTTTTTAAGGGTCTTCACCCACATAATTCTTAAATTGAATCACAAGTGATAATTACCCTATTCTTAGGATAATTGGGACATCAATGTTCACTGAATAATAAAGGTATTTTCAGGACGAATCATTAAGCAACATAATAAGTTTAAATGGACTCGAGGCTTTTCACTAGTTGGTGAGAGGGAGGCATGGACCTGCGTCCCCCTCATAACTTGTTGGATACCTTAGAGGCCTATTAAACTTAATATTATTCACTTAATGAAACCATCCTTAATTAAACTTTTAAGGACTCGCCATGATATGACATAGGGTTAGGAAAATTACCAAAAATTTTACCTTTCCTGCTCTTCATAAACTGTCTTAACATGCATTTTAAGTTTTAGGTGGTAGAACGAGAAGACTCGCCAGGTACACTTTTACTGTTTTTCAGCATTGTTCTTCTTGTACTTTCATACTGTACTTTTATACCTGCAAATTTGCATGTTAAACAACGACTCACCCTGCACTACTTTCATACTGTACTTTTATACCTGCAAATTTGCATGTTAAACAACGATGTCACCCTGCATGACTAAAACCATCACGATAGCCACATACCCAAAACAAAAAATAAAATCAACCAAGATAAAATTCACTGCCACAACATTCAAAATATAAAACAACTTAAAATTTAATCACAAACATCACATAAAACCACAACTTTAACTAAATTAAGATGTCTCTATCGGATGATTGGGAATCCCTCGGAGGAGGTAACCTACGGTTGCTAACTAGACTTCCCATAGTTTAAATGAAATTATGGAACTCATTAAGTTGGGTTCGATAAGTTCATTTAGACTAGGTAAATCCAATAGAAAATAGTGATGCCTGAACGAGGGAACCGTCGGATCCTAATCGTGTCACTCTAATCAACTTTAATATGCTCTCATAAAATTTAAAGAACTTCAACCATAGGGCCACCTGATTTGACATTATAACTTGACACACTTGAAAACTCAAACTCATCGCGGCGAGGAGCTTGGAGCTAGCATGCGTTATAACATGGCACACTAGATAACTCAAACTCGTCGCAGCAGGAGCTTGGAGCTAGCTTGGTGGGCAGCAGTACATTAGATAACTCACACTAGTCGCGGCAGGAGCTTGGATCTAGCTTGGTCGGCAACACGACCATCTTCAACAGAAAAACCTATCTTCCCCAGCTAAATCAATCTTCCTTCCTTTGACCTAAACAACAAAGCCGTAGGACCTCGAGGTTGCTTGCTTATGCAACGTAAATCCTCACCTTATCTTTAGGCCTTTGCAGGACTTTGAGGTTGCTTGCTTATGCAACGTAAATCCTCACCTTATCTTTAGGCCTTTGTATCCTGCTATATAATATAAGCCCTAACTCGTCTTAGGATTCTGAAGTTGTCGTTTGTCACGACCTAGTGTTATACAATATAAGCCCTAACTCGTCTTAGGATTCCGAGGTTGTCGTTTGTAACGACCTAACCTCGAGGTTGCTTTCTTATGCAACGTAAATCCTCACCTTATCTTTAGGCCTTTGCATAGCCCTCCTATACAATATAAGCCTTAACTCTTCTTATGATTCTGAGGTTGTCGATTGTTACGACCTAAATCCTCACATCTTCCAGGCTATTTGTGTGATAATTTCACACAAATGTAAGTCCTGACTAATAGAATTGGCAGGATGAAACACCTAAATATTTCTCCTCAAAATTAAAGCCAAACATTATGATAGCTTGGGAAGTCACCGAGGTTCTCCTCTGGATCAATAATATCCCCTAGTTTTTCTTCTTTCGGATTCTACAATAAAATGTTCCAAATTTGAACCAATCCCCTTGCACACCTCTATGTCTGATTTGTTGAAGAGTTCCACCCTTTGAAATTCCTTGAAGATAATATTTCTTGATTTTTATCGGGAGTCTTCTTAAGTGTACAAAATGTTCCAAATTTGAACCAATCCCCTTTCACACCTCTACGTCTGATCTCATTGAAAATACCCTTTGAAATTTCTTGAAGATAATATTTCTTGATTTTTATCAAGAGTTTTCTTAAGTGACTTTGCCCTTTGAAATTCCTTGAAGATAATATTTCTTGATTTTTATCGAGAGTTTTCTTAGGTTGCTTTTTCGAAATTCCTTGAAGATAATATTTCCTGATTTTTATCGAGAGACTTCTTAGGTGAGTTTGGTCATTCTTTGAAGATAATATTTCCTGATTTTTATCGAGAGTCTTCTTAGGTGACTTTGGTCATTTAGGATTTGAAGATAATATTTCCTGATTTTTATCGAGAGTCTTCTTAGGTGCCTTTGGTCATTTAAGATAAAGATAATATTTCTTGATTTTTATCGAGAGTCTTCTTAGGTGGCTTTGGTCATTTAAGAAAAGCGTTGAAGAGTCCTACCCTTTGAAATTCTTTGAAGATAATTTTTCTTGATTTTTATCGAGAGTCTTCTTAGGTGGCTTTGGTCATTTAAGAATATTTCATGATTTTTATCGAGAGTCTTCTTAGGTGACTTTGGTCATTTAAGATGTAATTAACTACTTTCTTGACTTTTATCGAGAGTCTTCTTAAGTGACTTTGGTCATTTAAGATGTAATTAACTATAGGACTTGCCCTTATAGGAAGCATGTCCGAACCCAGCCTACCCTTTGAAATTCCTTGAAGATAATATTTCCTGATTTTTATCGAGAGTCTTCTTAGGTACTTTGGTCATTTAATATGTAATTAACTATAGGGGCTTGCCCTTATAGGAAGCATGTCCGAACCAGTTGGTCATTTAAGATGTAATTAACTATATGGGCTTGCCCTTATAGGAAGCATGTCCGAACCCATCTTAATATAAACCCTATTTNAAAATACAAAGGTTTCGCAGACCAAACGGACATCATACTTTCCTTAGTTTATTTGATTGAGCCTCATCCTCAAGTCTTGTGTTCATCCTTCGGAATAGATACACGATTTGAGGTACAGTGCTCTTTCATTTTTTAAACTATGAAAAATATGGGGTCAGTTTGATTTTATACTTCACCGTCCTTCCAAAGCGGGCGACGGGATTTTGATTCCGGTGACCGACAGCTTCTCACGGGCAACCCCACAAACCAACCCGAAATAACGCCGACAGTCATATCATCGTAACCGTTTGAATACGATCATTAATCTGCAGAAATGGTCTATTTTTCATTTGATTTTGATGACCAAATCATCCACGTAGCATTCTACTTGATTTTGAATGAGGTCGTCAAAATTTTTTTATCAGTGCACGTTGATATGTCGCTCCAGTGTTCTTTAACTGAAATGACATCACCGTGCAACAAAAAATTTTGATCAGTGTCCTAAATGCTGTAAGTCCTGCATTCTCAGAAGCCATCTTGATTTAGTTGTATCCCGATGATCCGTCTAGAAGCGATATCCACCATCATTTATGGTATTGGTAGTGGAAACTTGTCTTTTGGACATGCTTTTTTTAGAGCTCTGAAGTCGACATAAACATGGATTTGTCCATTTTTCTTCTTGATAGGTTCAATATTGGCTAACAATGTGGGGTATTGCTCTTCTTTTACAAAGTTAGCATCTATTAATTTCTTTACCTCGGTGATGACTTGTTGCTCTATTTCAAGGTGCATTCTTCTTGGAGCTTATTTTATTGGGGTTATATTTTTATCTACCCTAAGTTTATGAACTGCAACTTCTGCAGATAGTCCCAACATTTCATCATAACTCCATGTAAAGCAATCATTGAATTCTGTTAACAATTTGCTCAACCGTAGAGATTCTTCATTGTTAAGTAAAGAATTATAAATGTAGGTCGAGGTTGTTCTTCAATCTCGAGGTTGATTTCTTTCAACTCATTAACCGTTGATTTAATTTCCTCCTCAAATTTTGGCTGAGTATCTTCTATCAGTTAATCAGTAGAGTCATCCTCTATATCAAGGCAGTCCTCTCCTGATTCACTTGTAACAACCATACAAAATTCTGAATCATCGCTTGGTCCAACTGTACCAAATCTTAGACCCTCTTTTGAGTTGGGAGTTTGACTTTTAACACTCCATAACTTTTTAAGAAGTTGTAATTTATCTCTTGGCATTTGTTTTGGCAAATGTTCTTGTTGAATTAACTTTTTTACGTAAGGCGAAAATAACCAAAAGGTAATTCCATTAATTCATTAGGATCATCATCTAAATTTACATGATTGTCATATTATTAGAGGTAGAAGCACTGTAAAATTTTATTGGCTTTGAACCAGCACTATGGACTTCCATGACCTCTAAACTCTTGACCTTTTCAGGGAGGATCGAAGCAAGGGTCATAATATTCACATATTGGTTTATCCGTTCATACATCATCTCAAATTCACTTTTCTCAGCATCTTATAAGGATATCTCATATTGAGGTTTCCTCTATTTTGTCATGATTATTTCATCTTTGGAACTATCTTCATCACCGATGTTGATGGTTGGCCTAGTCTGTTCAATGATTAAGTTGGCTCTTCCCCGTCCACGTCCCCGACCTCGACCTTGGGTGCGCGAACTAAAAGAACCTCCACTAATTTGTTGCAAGAGAGTAGTGGAAGCTTACTGAAGCGAAGTTGAATGGCCATGCCATTGTAATTCTTCTGGATATTTACTTTTATTTGTTGCAATTTTGCGAGAGAAGACAGTTTTCTTTGGAGCCGCGTAGTAGGCAGCATCTTCATGAATGGCAACTTGAACTGAAAACGGTTGTAGATCTCCTTTGATGCAATGTTCTTATCCTTCTTTGTAGTACTTGATGCACTAGTGTAGAGACGATGGAACCATGTTCAGTTCATAAATCCATGGTCGACCAAGTAGAGCGTTCAAACAGGTCTCGACGTCGATGATATGAAACTTGGCGGTTGTTGCTAGTTCTCCAACCTTCAGAAATAATATAATCGATCCAAGTGTTATTTCACCCTTTTGCTTGAATCCTCTTAACATCATTTTATCAACCGTAAACTCATGATCTTCAATGTCCAAATAGGTCAATGTTCGTAGACTCGTCAAGTTAACTGATGCTCTACGATCTACTAAGACTCTGGACAACACAAATCTACCGATGTTAACGAAGATGTAGAGTGGTCGATTGTGGTCGGCGGTACCGAGCAGCAAATCTTCATCTGTGAAGGTCACAGCAGGCTGTTCTTTCAACTAGCAAACTTCATCTGAGGATGTGCTAGCCAACTAAGCTAAGCAAATCTCGGGGTCGAGCAATGCTATAACCAAAGACTCTCTCATCTCTTTTGATAGGATAAGAGTATCATATATGCTTAATCGGGTTGACAACTTCCTAAGATGAGCTAGAATCTTGTAATCAACTTTGTGTGGTCCTCCAATTTTCTCTTGGTTGTGTGTTTCTTCCACTGGTGAAGGTGGAGGTAATTCTTCTCAAGTTACTATTTATTTTCCTTTATCTACTGGAGCTGTTCTCGCGGGTAACACTTTCCCACTCCTCAAGTTTATTTCTGTAATTTCTTCTTCTTGAGGTACCTTTGTTGAATTTTTTGGTGTTACTTCTTTGTTGAAAAGATCTAAGTTTATGTTAAGCAGTGTAGCGTGGTGCTCGAAAATTGTCTCCTCACTCCCGGTGTTGTTGTAGCTATTATCCTTGATGTCTTCTTCAGTTTTGTTAATGAGTTTATCAGACTTAAGTACGATTTGAGGATCATTTTGGGAATCGAGATCAAAGTTAGATTGGTCATAATTGATTATGTCATCACTAGAAATAGTTAAAACGTAGCTGAAATCATGATCGTTATATTCATAGGAGACAAAAAGATAATCATACAAAGTCAGGGGTTTGAGGATCTTCTTCCCCGAATCGGAGACAACCAATCTAGTAGAGGCAGCCCCTATTTTACCCTCCGTACTATCAATCTTTTGGGTAGTGTTCTTCTTCTTCTTTGTCTTTGATGATGACAGCTGTTGTGGTGAAATCTTCATCTCGATCTTGGTACACAGAAGATTCTAAACGAAGGCTTGTTTTGACGCGTTATGGATTTGATTCAATATTATTTGGGATGATTTGCTCCAAATCGTACTCCATCCATCTTTTCTAGCGTAAGTGGAAGATTGTTTTGATGAATTCTGGATTTGATTTAAGACCTTCTTGAGTTTTTCACAAGTCGTACTCCATCCCTCTTTTTCGATATATAGATCAATCGGAAAGTGTGGCTCGGCCGAAATTATATTTATAGGACCTTTTTTAGGTTCTTTTAAATATTCTTTCAGGATCATTATATTTCCTTCTTTGAGATTTTTCTCGAGCCAATCCTTAAAGATGAAGCATTTTTCTATAGTGTGTTTGAGGAATCGGTGATACATGCAATAATTTGGTTAATCTTTTAAAAAAATACACCATTTTCTACCATTCTTCTAGAGATACTCTTTTATTCTCTATTCGAGGTGATCCTTCTTGAGGTGGTCGTTGGCTGGACTGGCTATTCTATTTCTGAGCCTATTGTGATGAAGACTAACGAGGATTTTCTGCATATATATTGATTGGTTGTTTTCCTTTGTCTACAGTTGCTACAGTTCCCGACTTCTTTTCAAATACTCTGGTTGCTTTAGATTTCTTGTGAGAATCCATATGTTTCATTTCTTCTTGAAGACTGCTAGCTTTACTAAGTAGCTTCTCGAAAGATTTGATAGTGAGTCCCTTGAGTACGAAAGCTACTGGGACATGAATGCTTTTGAGTAAAATCTCAATCGCATGATATTCCTGTAGCTGAGGTTCACATTTCATGCTAAGATTTCTACACCTCAAGATGTAATCCTCCAAAGTCTTGTTAGGCTTTTGCTTTTCCATCATGAGGTCTCTTATAGAGACATGATGTTGCACTGTGACAAATCTTTTCACAAATAATTATTTCAGCTCGGCAAATATTTTTACTGATCCGTTGGGCAATTTGGCATATCAATCGAAGACGATCCCTGACAGGCTGCTGACGAACTGTTGGAAGAGTAAAGCCTCGCTATTTCTTGTGTTGCCACACCTGGCTCAGAAGTGTGCTAGATGTTGTCTGGGATTTCCAGTTCCATCAAATATTTTAAAGTTTGGGGCAACGAAACCTTTGGGGAAGGGCACGACATCGAATTCTTCTGGGTGAGGTATACCCTTTAGAATCAATGCACCGCCCTTAGAATGGGTTAAGGCCTCCCGAACTTGTTCGACCATTTGCTTGAATTTTTTCTCCGGTCTGGCACATGATGGAGAATCCTTCTTTTGTTGCTCATCTCTGTTTGCCAAGGTACTTTCTCTTCTTTTATCTGTAATGTGTATTATCACAGGTTGGTTGATATCTGAAGATGCTAGTTGCGGTGCTTGTGATTGCCCTTGAATGGTGTCCATGGCGGTCATGGCTACGGCCATCTCTTCTATTCTTTTCTCCAGTTGACTGACTTGTTCATCCCTTATGAGGATAGCCCTGCGCAGCTCTTCTACGGTAATCTCTTCAACAAGAGGTTGAGCCTCACGCCCAGGTTTAGCGACTCTAGTTTCGATGACATGACATCCATAAAATCTTTTTCAAGGTAGACATTATAGTCAAAATCTTCATCGTTATTGCCGATGGAAACTCTGTGTTCCTGAGCCAACTCAGAAATCTCAGCCCTGAGCTTTTCAACTTTTTCTTCGATCACTGATTCTTGGATTGACTTTAGATCTAGAGGACCAAGCTGGACCTCCTCCTCTTGTTCTTCCATTTCACTAGTAATCACTGTGACGATGTCAAATACTTCGAACCCTGGCTTCATTCCATGATCTTGTCATGCGGGCTTACTGGACTGTATTAGTACAGCAACCTTGGGTATCCATACCTTCTTCTTTGACAATGATGCAAGACGGGGTGTCCTAGCGGTAACATCGGTATGTCGAGGAAGAGTATACTCCCCATGGTGAAAACCAACTATAGTATAAGGTAATCTGTTTGTCTTTTCCTTTGGAATTTTAGGAACATCCTTATAGTGGGTGATTGATAGGATTCTTAGACCCAGTCTTTACTTAACCGGTCAACGGCCTGTGGTCCTGGCGACGACAGACTAGGTGGTGACTATGGTGGTATCAAATCTTCTCCCCAAGCAAAACAAGATAGGAATACAAGTAGGCAAAGCCTCAGTTAAATTTTGAGATTATTTAGGCGATCTAACATCTGTTAAAATTTATTTCTTCATGCTAGGGGATATTGCATGTCCCACTCGTTTATGTAGTTCACTGACTGAGCAGCTTTCTTTGGCGGCTAGCCTCTGAAAAATTGAATTGACTCGGGTGATAGGAGTAGACTTCTTTCTCTCCACAGCCAGACCATGAAGTGATGGTAATTCAGCAGTAATTTTTGAATACTCTCGTATCCATCGGTATCTATTAAAGGATAAAATCTACTTTCTCGCAGAAGTGAATATACTTCTGGTAATTCCAACTCCTCTTGGTGAGGCTCCTCATCAGTAGGTACTTCCTTAGGAGCCGGAGCTTTAGTGGCTGATCCTGATATTTGGTATATGTATAGATTTATGAAGTTGACACTACTACTTGAAGATTTAAATCCCCCGCAACGGCGCCAAAAACTTGATCACTGAATACTTAGAGCTTATGCATAGTATAACAATAGTTTAGATAGTATTTTTCACTTATATTTCTTTATTTTGAAACAAAAGCAAAAACTTGATCCTGAATAAATATAAGAATTTAACTATTTAATGTATATATATATATATATNCTTTATATTACATAGGAGAACTTATCGGCAAATATAAAGGTTTTGCATGCTAAACTGATGTCATATATTCCTTAGTTTATTTGATCGAGCCCCATCCTCAAATCTTGTGTTTATCCTTCGGCATAAATACAGGGTTTGAGGTACAACACTCTTTCACTTAAACTATGAAAAATATGGGGTCGGTTTGATTTCATATTTTTCTAAAACCTAATATATATAAAAATTAAAACTTCCTTCCGAAGCGTGCGACGAGATTTCAATTCCGGTGACCGACAACTTCTTACGGGCAACTCCTCCAAAACCAAAAATAGCGCCCACAAGGTCTTTATCGATTTTCATTTATTTGATTATCTAAATTTATCGCCACTTCGTTCAATTATATTTATGTTGATATTTGTTATTTTTTCTATAAATTTCCTAATTTACCAAATCTATTTAATTTACCATTACCTTCCTGACAAAGACGTCAAAACATGATCCCGAAAAATATAGTTGTGTAAAATTTATAAAGTTGACTCCGCTTTTCAACGGTGCCAAAAATTTAATGTTGTATTTCATGAAAAATAATGTTAAGCACTTAATGTTGGGAATCTACGCAAGTATACGTATCGTTATTAAATAATAAAAGACTTTCTATTTAAATCCCAAATATCAATCCCACAAGGAATGTTTAAATTTAAAATGATAAATTAACTAGAAAATTCAAAGAAATAAAATGAAACTACTGCCACTAATTTTGATTGTTTGAGACACTATCAAAATTAAATTATTAACTACTAGTAAAATTTAAATGTAGAGTTTAAATTAGTAACTACTAAACTATGTTTATGTGATGAAGTTTATCTTATATGAAAAAGCATATTTCCATTAGAATGATTTTTTGGTGAAATGAGATGAGATAAATGGTTTAAATTTTTATTATGTTAAATAGGAGCAATTTTAATTATCTACCTTGATTCAGTGTTAGTCCCTAAATCCGTGGCTAGGCTAGGAGGATACTGGCTCCAACTCCAGAGCTCCCACTTCCCTTCACTTGAAGGCTAACTCTTGCTTTACTTTTTAAACAATAAGACTGATTTTGGGATTTTTGTCTATCACCCTAAAGATTCTCCAATTCTACACCCAACAAAGTATATTTTCCTATTTTTTTGCACTTAATTTCATGAACAAAATACCCCTTCATGGACTTAAATGTGACTCACTCTATTGTAGAACTCATAGTTCATTTTTTGGATCATATGTTTCACAATATATTTCAACAATTCAATTGGCCAGATTGAAAAGTAAATTAAGCGTGGAGTTGAAACCATCACAATTTATTTTATATTTTAACATTGGCACATCCAAATTATCTCTTCATTTCACATATCTTAAAATAGGAGGAAAGATAAAAGGAACTAATCAAATTTCATGAGAAAGATACAATGAAACACAAATTTCATATATAAAAGAAAGTTCATACAATAATAATAAACAAACAACACTTATATGAAACTCTTTCTCAAAGCTAAATCTTCATAGCCTCTCTTAAGAAATGTAGGAAGAAGAAATCTCTCACTTCTCCTCCAACACTTCGTAGAGAGTAATTCACACTTCTCCTAGGGTCGGTTCTTCAATAGGTGCATCCAGAAACTCTTCAAAAAACATCCAAATACGTCTAATCATCTAGAAATAAGGCCTGCACTGACATTGGCGCTGTTGGAGCCCATTCTGGCGCCGTCGGCGCCTACTTTGGCGTCATCGGCGCTGAACAATTTTTGAATAATTCCATTTTAAATCCAAATTCCATCCTTTTTGCTTTATTTTTTCTCCAAGTTCTAAAAATTAACAACCTGCAATAAAACATAACTAATACCTTCCATTAAAGTGCAATATCATAAAAAATGAGTATAAAATATGGGTGTAAAAAGGCATATATTTTTGGTGTATCATCGTCTGCAGAGTTCAGTTTGAACTATCCTAATGATTTCCCTTCTTACAAGAAGGTAAAGACTACTGCCTCAGCACTTGCTAAGCCTGCTGTTCTTGCTTTTACTAAGGGAAAAGGGGTGATGATCATTGAAGATACAACTAAAGGATACACTGTTCCTTCTTTAGTGTTTGAAGTTGGATCAAGTTCAAAGTCTGCGCCATTAACTCGGTCTCAAAGAAGAAACTGAAATCAAAAGATTCAGAGGGCTACTAAAGCCTAGATTTATGAGGAAATGTCTATTGATGAAATTCCTCACCATGAGGAACTAGGATTGTCAGAGACCTATCCGCTTTTGCAATGGACTAAGTTCCATCCCTTAATGAACACCAATGAGTATGAAAGTATTAAGAAGATTGCTGCTACTTTACTCTTACATCGTGGACATGGTGGGGAGAAGAAGAAACTCACTTTTATCACCCGAGTTAGTACAGTATTCCAGAGACTAGCTACTAAGGAGGGTTGTGCATTTGGTGAATTACTTAAATGAGTGGGATGTGCAGTGTCCCCTCACATGAAGAAAGAAATTCTAAGAGATGTCAGATCTGCCAGATGATCTCAAAGATCAACTAAAAATTTTCCTGCTCGCATTTCCCTCAAGTTTTGCCTAGGATGAAAAAATGATACCACCATCACCACTACCGATTCTAATGTTAAGAAATTCTAAGAGATGTCAGATCTATCAGACGATCTTAAAGATCAGCTGAAATTTTGCCTGCTTGCATTTCCATCAGGTTTCGCCTAGGAAGCAAAAATGATATCACCATCACCACCACCGATTCTACTATTACTACTCCAGGATCTGCAGGCCGTTGATTGACAAAGTCACGTCTGGTTCTGAGAATTCTGCCAGTTACCAGTTGAAAGGATTTCTCTAAAGTTTTAAAGGAAATGATGAAGAGGATACCCGATACTGTATGTGGTATGCACCATGGGGAGCATACCTCCTTTGGGCGTGCCAACGCCTCTGTTGAGACAACCTGTCTCAAGAAATCACAGTTCAAGAAAAAGGTGTGGGTCCTAAGGTTGTCGTACCAATACGGTTCAGCGAGCTTGTAGGGAAGGATCATGGAATGAAACAAGGGTTTGAAGTGTCCAACATCATCGTAGTTATTGCTACCTAGTTGGATGAACGAATGGAGGATGTTCAGCAGAGTCTCCTAGATCTTCAGATAATACAAGAATCAATAATTTAAGAAAAGGTTGAGAATCTCAGGGTAGAGATTTATGAGTTAGTCCTAGAACATGGAGTTTCCATTGATGATAATGATGAAGATTTTGATCTCAACGACTATCTCGATGAAAACTTTATGGATATTCATGTCATCGAGACCAGAGTCGTTGCATCTGTGCTTGATACCCAACCTCTCATTAAGGTGAATATTGTAGATGATCTGTGTAAGGCTTCTCTACTAAGGGATGAGCAAATCAACCAAGTGGAGAAAAGGATGGAAGAGATGGCTACTTCCATGGCGGCCATGACTACAGTTCACAGACAATCTCAAGCATAGCAGTTAGCTTCTACAAAAGTTAATCAGGCAGAGATTGCATGTATCACAGATGAAAGGAGAGAAGTTACCTCAGCTAACTGGGATGATCAATAAAATAATGATTCTCCATCAAGTGCTATACCAGAAATAGAATTTAAATAGATGGTCAAACAAGTTCGGGAGGCCTTAGCCCAATCTAAGGGCGGTGGATTGATTTTAAAAGGTAGACACTACCCGGACGAGTTTGATGTCGTACCTTACCCCAAAGGTTTTGTGTCACCAAACTTTAAGTTATTTGATGGGATTGGAAATCCCAGACAGCACATAGCAAATTTTTGAGCCAGTTGTGGAAATATCAGAGATAACAAAGCCTTGCTTTTCTGTCAATCTGTCAGCAGCTCGTCAGGGATAGCATTTGATTGGTATGCCAAGTTGCCCAACAGATCAGTGAAGACATTCTCTGAATTAGAACAGTCAATTGCAAAGAGATTTGCTGGAGCCCAACATGAAGTTTCTTTTGGAGATCCCGTAGTAAAGAGGCAAAATCCTAATGAGACTCTAGTAGATTATATCTTGAGGTGGAGAAACCTTAGCATGAAGTACAAACCCCAGCTAAAGGAACATCATGCAATTGAGATTCTACTCAAAAGCATCCATGGGCCAATAGCTTTCATGCTTAAGGGACACACCATCAAGTCCTTTGAGAAGCTACTCGGTAAAGCTAGCAATCTGTAAGAAGAAGTTAAAGACTTGGATTCTTTGGAGAAATCAGAAAAGAATAGAGCAACCCAAATATTCGAGAAGAAGTCTGGGATAGTAGCAATAGTTGATAAGGGAAAACAACTAAAGAAGATACAAGCAGAACATTCTTGTCAAAGTTCCTAGTCATCATCACAGCATGCTCAGCAAGGCACACAATAATATGGCAAGTCTAGCCAGCAGTCACATCAAGAAGGATCTATAGAACAGAAAATGAGAAGGGTCTGACCCTTTCAAAACAAAAGAGTATGGTATATTCATTCAAAGATGAAGCTATTCCCAGAATATTCAAATGCCTAATGAAGAAGCCTAAGTTCAGATTGTCAGAGCCAAGGAAATCTGAGAAAGTTGACAAGAAAGATCAGCCCAATTAATGCCCAAACTATAGGATGCTTGGACATACTATAGAGGAATATTTCATCTACAAGGATTGGCTCGAGAAAAATTTTAAAGAAGGGAATATAATGATCCCAAAATAATATTTAAATGAACCTAAAAAAGGTTCTATAAATATAATTTCGGCCAAGCCAATTACTTGAATAGACCTCGATTCAGAAGAAGATGGATGGAATACAGCTTGGAGCTAGTCATCCAAGAAGATATTGTATCAGATTCAGATCACTTCAGCACAAGTAGCAGTTTCGATTCTCCAGCCTGCTCAACCAAAGACAAAAATTTTGCCAAAGAGACCACTACAACCAGAAGAGAAAGAGAAGAATGACATTGTGAAGATCGATAGTGCGGGGGGTAGGATAGGGGCTGCCTTTGTTAGATTAGTTGTCTCGGATTCGGTGAAGAAAATCCTCAAACCCCTGACCATGTATGATTATCTTTTTGCCCCACTAGGGTATTATGAATATAATGATTATGATTTTGGCTACATTTTAACTGTTTCTAGTGATGATGTAACTAATTTTGTTCAATCTAACTCCAATCTCGATTCCCTAACTGATCCTCAAATCATACCTAAGTTTGATGAACCATTTAACAAGGACGAAGAAGATGTCAACGAGACCAATTATGATAGCACCTCAAGTGAGGAGTCGGTCCTCTAGTGCCACAGTGCACAACTACCTATCAACTTGGTTCTCTTTGATGAAGAAGCAACAGAGAATTTACTTACAACATGGCAAGTAGGAGAAGAAATCACAGAGATAAACTTGAGGAGTGGGAAAGTGTTGCCCCTAAGGTCAGCTTCAGTGGATAAAGAAAAACAAATAGTAACTCAAAAAGAGCTACCTCCACCTTTGTGAAGGGGAGAACCAGATAATCAAGTAAATATTGGAGGATTATATAAAGTGGATTCTAACGTGCTAGCTCATCTTATGAAGTTGTCATCCAAACAAAACATTTACGAAGCTCTAATTCTTTCAAAGGAGATGAGAGAGTCTCTGGTTACGCCTTGCTTAACCCAGAGATTTCCTAAGCTGAGTTGGCCAGCACATCCTCGGATGAAGCTTGTTTTCCTCAAAAGAACAACCTGACATAACCTTCATTGATGAAGACTTGTTCCTAGACACTACCGACCATAACGAACCACTTTATATCTATGTTAACATCGGAAAAATTCATGTTTTCTAGAGTTTTGGTGGATCTTGGAGCATCACTAAACTTAATGAGTCTACAAAATTAAGCATATTTGGACATTGAATCTCAAGATCTTACAACCGATAAAATGATGTTAAGAGAATTTAATTAGAAAGGAGAAACAACCCTTGGATCAATTACACTGCTTATGAAAGTTAGAGAACTAGTAACAATTGTAAAATTCCATACAATCATCACTGAGACCTCTTTTAATGCTCTACTTGGTCGACCATTGATTCATGAGCACAACATGGTTCAAACTTCCCTACTCCAATGCATTGTATTATAAAGAAGGACAATAACATTGCATTAAAGGAGATTTACATCCATTCTCTGTTCAGGAAGTTGGCATTCATGAAGATTTCACCTACTATGTGCCTCTAAAGAAAACTATCTTCTCTCGTGAAATTGTGATGAACAAAGGGAAAGAATCACAAGAATCATAAAGAAGAAGCCATGCAACTCTGCTTCATCAATCTTCCACCGCTCTTTTGCAATATGTTGGTGGGGATTCTTTTATTTCGCGCACCCGATGTCGAGGTCGGGGATGTTTACAAGGAAGAACCAATATGATTGTTGGATGGACTAAGCCGACCATTAACATTGATGATGAAGAAAGCTCTGAGGAGGAAATGATGATGATAAAACAGAAGAGAACAAAATACCAGATATCCTTAGAAGATGTGAAGAAAAGTGAATACGAGTCAATGTATGATCAGATAAACCACTATGTGAATTCCATGACCCTTACTCTAATTTTCCCTCAGAAGGCCGATAGTTTAGAGCTCAAGGAAGTTCGTAGTGTTGGTTCAAAGCTGATCAAATTTTACTGTGCTTCTACTTCTACTAATCTTAAAAACCATGGGTGCTAATGAATTAATGAAATTACCTTTTTGTTTCTTTTTTGCATGTGTACAAAATTTAATTCAACAGGGATATTTGCAAAAACAAATGCCAAATAATAAGTTACAACTTCTTGAAAAATTGTGGAATGTTAAAATTCAAAATCCTAACTCAAAAGAAAGTCTTTGATTTGGTATTGTAAGACCAGTCGATGATTCTGAATTTTGCATGGTTGTTTCTAGAAGATTGGACGAGGATTACCTTGATGTAGAGGATGACTCTCAAGATCAATTAATAGAAGATGCCCCACAAGAATTTAAGGAAGAAATTAAATCAACTGTGGATGAACTGAAGGAAATTAACCTCGAGACTGAGGTGCAACCTTGACATACATTTATAAGTTCTCTACTCAGCGATAAAAAATCTTCAGAACTAATCAAGTTACTGTTAGAATTCAAAGATTGCTTTGCATGGAGTTATGATGAAATCTAGGGTTGTTAGTGGAAGTTGTGGTTCATAAACTCAGGGTGGACAAAGATATAGCCCCAGTAAGACAAGCTCCCAGAAGAATACGCCTCAAATTAGAGCAACAAGTCATTAATGAGGTGAAGAAATTGATAGAGGCTAAATTTGTAAGAGAAGAGCAGTACCTCACATGGTCAGCCAATATTGCACAAGTTAAGAAGAAAAATAGAAAAAATTGTGTATGTGTCGACTTCAAAGATTTGAACAAAACCTGTCCAGTGGATGGATTTGCGTTGCCGAGACCAAAAATGATGTTGAACATCACTTCGACACATGAGATTTTCTCCTTCATGGATGGATCGTCATGATATGACCAAATTAAAACTGCTCCAAAGGATGTAGTACATACAGCCTTCGGAACACCGATTGAGATCTTTTGCAACACTTTGATGCCATTCGGGTTAAAGAAAGTCAAAGAAACATATCAACAAGCGATGAAGAAGATCTTTGATGACCTCATTCACAACTAAGTGGAATGCTATGTGAATGATTTGCTCATTAAGAGCAAACAAAAAATAGACCATTTATTTGATTTGAGGATCGTGTTCGAACGATTATGACAATATAATATCAAGATAAATCCCTTAAAGTGCACCTTTGACGTCATCTCTGGGAAATTTCTAGGATTCATTGTCTGTTATCAGGTAATCGATATCAACCCTGATAAGATTAAAGCTATCATGGAAATGCCTCCTGCTAAAACTTTAAAACAACTATGCTCATTCCAGGGAAAGTTATCATATCTGAGACACTTTATTTTTAATCTCTCAAGTAGTTGTGAGCCCTTCTCCGCATTAATTAAAAACGATGTCAAATTTATTTGAAAAGAGAAATACCAGCGGGCCTCTGAGGACGTTAAACGCCTCTAAGGACGTTAAACTATACTTAATGACACGTCCTATTTTGGCAGCCCATATCCCTGGAAAATCATTGATATTTTATACCGCGACTTTAGATGGCTCTCTCAGAGCTCTATTGGCTCAAGTCAATGATGAGGGAAAATGTGCTTTATTACTTGATTTGGCATCTAATACCGACGAAAATAAAGTATCTAGCTTTAATTGTTGCCGCCCAAAAGCTTACGCATTACATGCTCTCTCATAAAATTACCCTTATTTTGAAAGTTAATCCATTGTAATATTTGATGACCCGACCAACACTTTTTCGATATTTAGCAAGATGGTTAATAGTTTTATTGAAATTTTAAATAAGTTTTGTTCCCCTCCGTACTATAAAGGGACAAATTTTAGCATATTTCCTCGCAGCACACCCATTTCTAATTGGGTCCCCTCTTAATGATGAGTTGTCGATGAGTAGGTATTATAAATGGATTTCTCCGGTGTGCAACATTGGGAAATGTACTTTCATGGAGCTTCATCAGCCAGAAAAGATAAAGGATCAGGAATAGTTATATCTGGCAAAGTAGGAATTGGGCTAATTTTTATCATGCTAGATAAGGACATGTTGAGATTCTCCTATCACTTGATAGAGTCGTGCATAAAAAATGAAGCAGAATATGAAGCACAAATCACTAGATTGGAATTGACAATCTCGATGGCTATAAATGATACACTGAAAAATATATGCATTTTTTAACCCATATTTTATACTCATTTTTGGTGATATTGCACTTTAATGGAACGTATGTTGATGTTTTCTTGTAGGTTGTTGATTTTTAGGGCTTAAAGAAAAAAAAAAGCAAACAAGATGAAATTTGGAGTCAAAATTACGTTTTCGAACAAATGCTCAGCGTTTGCAGCACCGACGGTGCAAAACAACTTAGGGCTGGAGATTTTTACTCAGCGCTGATAGCGCCAGACCAGCATCAACGGCGCAAAAGGCGGTGTAGACCCCATTTCTAGAAGGTTTGATGTATTCAGACAATTTTTTTGAAGAGTTTTTGGAGACACCTCTTGGAGAACTGACCTTAGGCTCTATTTGGGGCCAAATTTCATCAGAAAAAGTGCTCCTCTACATTTTTCACTCATCTACATTCATTTTTTGCACCACATCATTCCATTCCACTACCATATTAGAGCCATTTTTTTATTTTGCTTTCATAATTTAGAGTTTTTGTGGTGAGATTTAGTGTGAAACTTTCTATAAGAGTGTTGGAGAAGGAGAAAAGTGAGAGATATCTTCTTGAATTTCTAAGGAAAGGCTACAAAGGATTTGCTTTGAGAAAGAGTTTTCAGATAAGTATTATTTGTTTATCAGTGTTGTATGAACTTTCTTTTATGTGTGAAATTTGTCTTTTGTTATTTCTGTCTCATGAAGCCTGAGTAGTTCCCTATATCTTTCTCCCTACTCTGAGATATAGTTAAATGAAGAGATAATATGGATGTGTCAATATTAAAATGTAAAATAAATTATAATGATTTTTCAACTTTGAACTTAATTTACTTTTTATTTTGGCCAATTGAATTATTAAAATATGTTGTGAAACATATTATCTGATAAATGGAGTATGTGTTCTATAATAGAGTGAGGAACACATGTGATTCCATGGAGGAGAATATCGTTCATTGAATTAAGTGCAAATAAATAGGGAAATATTCTTTGTTGCGTGTAGAATTGGAGAGCTTTAGGGTGACAGACTAAAATCTTCAATTTGTTCTTATTGTTTAAAAACTGAAGCGAGAGCTAGCCTTCAGGTGAAGGGAAGTGGGAGCATTGGAGTGGGAGCCGGTATCCTCCTAGCCTAGCCATGGATTTAGTGACTAAACACTGAGATTAGCCAATGATTTTTTATGCACTGTATCAGGGTAGAGAATTAAAATTCTTCAATTTGGCATAATATATATTATGAACATTTATCTTATCTCATTTTACCATAGCTTCATTGTTGTGTGAGGGATGCTTTTCCACATAAAAATATTTGTTACATAAACATAGTTAATAGATTAGTATTTACTATTTTAAAATTTGCATTTTTGATTTGATAATAGTTTAGAAATTTAATTTTGATTACATCTAAATAATTGAAATTAGTGACAGTGATTTCAATTGACGTTCTGTGAATTTTCTAGAAAATTTATGATTTCCAATTTAAACCTTCTCAGTGGGATCAATATTTCGGGCTTAAATAGAAAGTCCATTATTACTTGATAAAGATATGTATACTTGCATAGAATCTGAATAGTAATTGATTATACTTTTTTAAATTTAACGCAATCAATTGCAACAAAAAAAATTGGATCAATTTTTTGGCACCGGTTCCAGGGAAGATAACAGTCAAATTAAATAGTTTTGATAAATTAAGAAATTTAGAGATAGTATATATACCATAAAGAAAAATAAAAAATCAAAAATCCAAAGAGAAATATTTTTATTAGAGTGTTTATTTTACTTTGCTTACTTTATTTGTTTATGTGAAATATTAGATATGAAGGTTTAGTACCTTATGATTAAGAATTAGAACGTACTATTAGAAAAATTCGAAAACAACAAAGAGAAATTAAAAATTTACAATAAATGGAAAATAACATAGATAATCCAATAAATGAAAATCGACAAAGACCATTAAACGATTATGTGAATTCGACAATAGATGAACTTCACTTGACTATTCAAAATCTTGATGTTACTGCTAAATCATTTGAGCTTAATCCTGTTATTATCCAGATGGTACAAAATAATCAGTTTGGAGGATCACCTACTGAGGATCCTAACTTACATCATGCTAGTTTTCTTGAAATTCGTGCTGCATTTAAATATGATGGAGTGTCTAATGATGTTGTTAGGCTTAAACTTTTTCCTTTTTCATTACATAAAGCCAAGGCTTGGATAAATTTGTTAGCACTTGGATCTATTATAACTTGGGGAGAATTATCACAAAAATTCTTGACTAAATATTTTCCACCCTCAAAAACCGCTAAGCTAAGAAATGATATTAAATATTTTTGTCAGTTTGAAGGTGAATCGATATAGAAAGATTTAAAGATCTTCTTAGAAAGTGTCCACATAATGTTTTACCAGAATGGTTAATAAGTCAAACATTTTACAATGGAGTAGTAGGATCACTTAGATCTATTATAGATACTGTTGTCGGTGGTTCATTAATGTCAAAACCTTTTGATGAAGCATACTCTTTAATTGAAGAAAAGGCTACTAATATTTTTCAATGACCCTCTGAAACGGTAAATCCTAAGAGGGTAGCTAGTATTAATGATTCTGATGCAATGTCTATTTTGGCATCTTAATTTGCTGCTATTTCTAAAAAGATTGATCAAATGGGAGTAAATTATTCTTAAATACCCCACATATTTGAGGAAAATTTACTAGGATAGATTATTGATACTGAATCATCTTATGAAACTTTAAAAACTGTAAATAATCAAAATAACAATCCATATTCTAGCTATTTTAACCTTGGATGGAAAAATCACCCTAATTTTAGTTGGAATAATTATAATAATTCAATGAACCCATCCAAAAATCAGAACAATCAAGGAAATCCTTTTTCTCGACCTTATTATCCTATGGTATTTAACTGCAACCCTAACCCACAAGTTAAGGAAAAGAAGTTGGCGATGGAAGAAGTAATGTTGAATATGGGAAATCAAGTACAGAATCAAGGGGCTGTTATTAGAAATATTGATAATCAATTAGGACATATTGCTACTGCACTTAGTAATAGACCTTCTAGAATTCTTCCAAGTACTATGAAAGTTAATCCAAAAGATCAAAATAAAGAGCAAATTAAAGCTATTCAATTACAAAGTGGAAAAAAAATAAAAACAATCATCCAAATAGAAACTGGAGTTGATGAAGAGAAGGAGGAAATGGAAAATGATCAAGAGGAAAATGAACAAACACAGGTCCTTATTGAAAAACCATTACCTCCTTTTGCTCAAAGACTGAAGTAGAAGAACAAAGATAAACAATTTACAAAATTTTTAGAAATCCATAAGAAGTTTACGATAAATATTCCTTTTGTTGAAGCTTTGGAACAAATGCCAAGTTATGTGAAATTTATGAAGGATGTATTAAACAAAAAAAGGAAGTATACAGATCATGAGACCGTTGCACTCAGTGAAGAGTGTAGTACTGTTATTCAGAAAAAGCTTCCTAAAAAATTAAAAGATCCTGATAGTTTTATTATACCTTGTGCAATTGGAGAAAAGTTTTACGGAAAAACTTTATTAGATTTAGGAACGAGTATCAATCTTATGCCTTTATCAATTTTTAAATGTTTAGATTTGGGAGAAATTTCTTCTATTAATGTAACTCTTCAGTTAGTTGATAGATTAATAACTTATCCAAAAGGAGTTAAAGAAGATGTGCTAGTAAAAGTGGATAAATTTATTTTCCCTATAGACTTTATAGCATTGGATATGAAGGAAGATAAAGAGATTCCTATTATGTTAGGGAGACCATTTCTTGCAACAGGGAGAGCTGTAATAGATGTGCAAAACAGAGAATTAACAATGAGGGTTAATGATCAAGAAGTGAAATTTAATATAGCAAAAGGTATGAAATATCCTACAATAGAAAAAGATAATGAATGTTTTAGGATGGAAGTAGCTGATTATCTAAGTAAATAACAGTTTAAAAATGAGTTCAAAGATAAACTAAAGCAAGGAGAAATTTTTTATACGTAAGATGAAGTAAAAGAAGAAAATTTGGATTATATTCAGGGCAAATTTGAAGCATTAGACTTGCTGGAAAATGATAGTAAAAAATCTTATTCCTTCAAGTATTAACCCACCTGGACTTGAATTGAAGATATTACCTACCCATTTAAATTATGTATTTTTAGGAGAGTCATCTACATTGCCTGTTATTATATCTTCTGATGTAACTGAAATTTAGGAACAAAAGCTGATAGAGATGTTGAAAAAGTATAAAAAGGCTTTTGCATGGATTTTAGCAGATATTAAAGGAATTAGTCATTCAATTTGTATGCACTGAATTTTATTAGATGAACAATATGAACCTAAAGCGGATCCTCAGAGAAGATTAAAACCAATAATGAGAGAAGTTGTTAAAAAAAGAGATTTTAAAGTGTTTTGATGCTGGAATTATATATTCTATTTCAGATAGTGCTTGGGTAAGCCCAATTCACTGTGTTCTGAAGAAAGGATGAGTGACTGTTGAAGAAAATGAGAAAAATGAATTAATACCAATAAGACAAGAAACTGGTTGGCAAATTTGCATTGACTACAGAAAAATAAATATGGCCACTAGAAAAACTCACTTTCCTTTATTGTTGGGAGCAAATATTATTGCTTTTTTGATGGATATAGCAGATATCACCAAATTTAAATTGCTCCAGAGGATCAAGAAAAAATAATGTTTACAAGCCCATACAAAACATTTGCTTTTCGTATAATGTCTTTTGGACTATGCAATGCACCTGCAACATTTCAAAGATGAATGATGTCAACTTTTAGAAATTTTATAGAGCATGGAATGGAAGTGTTTATGGATGATATTTCTGTATTTGGGACTTCATTTGAGTTATGTCTTAATAATTTAGAAAAATTTATGGAAGTATCTGAAAAAATCAACCAAGTTTTAAATTGGGAAAAATGTCAATTTAAGGTTGCAGGAGGTATTGTTCTTGGGCATAAAATTTCTAAAAAAGGCATGGTATTAGATCCTACAAAAATCCAAGTTATTGGAAAATTACCACCTCTTAATATTGTTAAAGGGGTGAGAAGTTTTCTAGGACATGATTGTTCTTACAGGCGCTACATAAAAAATTTTTCAAAAATAATTAAACCCCTATGACAATTTTTAGAAAAGGATACACAATTTGATTTTAACGAGGAATGCATAACAACATTTCAATTATTAAAGAAAAAATTAATCACTACACCTATAATAGTAGCACCTGACTAGGAAAAACTATTTGAAATAATGTGCAGTGCTAGTGATTATGTTATTGGGGCTGTATTAGGATAAAGGCAAGATAAAGTTTTTAAAATTATATATTATGCTAGTAAAACTCTAAATAAAGCTCAAATTAATTATACTGTTACTGAAAAAGAGTTATTAGCTATTGTTTATGCCTTTAATAAATTTAGACTTTATTTAATTGGAACTAAATGTGTAGTGCATACAAATGATTCTTCTATTAAATACTTAATGCAAAAGAAGGATGTTAAACCAAGATTAACTAGATGGATACTTTTATTGCAAGAGTTCGATTTTATCATGGTTGATAGAAAGGGAAATAATAATCAAATAGCTAATCATTTGTCTAAAATAGAAATAGAAATATTAACTAATTTTGCAAATGAAATTTTAGAAAATTTCCCTGATGAACATTATATAATATTGATGAAATGGATGTGCCGTGGTATGTTGATATAGTAAACTATATTATAATTGACATTCTACCTCCTGATATCAAGAATCCATAATTAAAGAAATTTATCTATGATTCGAAAGACTATTTTTTGGATGACCCATATTTATATAAACAATGTAAAGATCTAATTATTAGAAGGGTGTGTGCCTTATAAAGAAACTCAACAAATAATTGAAAGATGCCATGATTCTGAATTTGGAGGACATTTGGGAACAAATAGAACTGCACATAAAACTTTGCAAGCTGGATTTTATTAGCCTATTATTTTTAGAGATATTAATGAATATATTAAAACATGTGATAGATGTCAACGAGTAGGAAATATTTCTAGAAGAAACAAAGTGCCTCTAAATTACACATTAGAAGTTTAAATTTTTAATGTTGCGGGGATTAGACTTTATGCGACCATTTATGCCTTCATTTGAAAATTTATATATATTACTTGTTGTTGATTATATGTCTACGTGGATTGGAGCTATTGTTGTGCCTAGATGTGACGTTCGTAGTGTTTCTAAATTTTTAATTAAATATTTTTTTACAAGATATGGAATGCTGAGAGTAATCATTACTGGTGGAGGATCTCATTTTAGGAATAAGAGAATTGAAAAATTGATCAAGAAATATGTTATAATGCATAGATTCTCTATTGCATATCATCCACAGACTAGTGGTCTAACATTAATATCAAATCATGAAATTAAACGCATTTTAGAAAAAAGCTATAAATCCTTATAAATTGCATTGGTTTGCTAGACTAGATATTGCATTATAGGCATACAAAACTGCTTATAAAACTTTTATAGGATTGTCCCCATATCGATTGATTTTTGGAAAAACATGTCATCTACCAGCAGAATTGGAACATAAAGTGTTTTGGGATATTAGAGAATTTAATTATAATTTAAAGGATGCTGGTGAGAAACGATTATTGTAACTCAATGAACTTGAGGAGATTAGAAATGAAGCATATTATAATGCAAAAATCTATAAAGAGAAAATGAAAATATAGCATGATCGGAAGATTTTAAGAAGAAAATTTAACTTGGATAAGAAGTTGTACTATATAATACAAGATTTTAATTATTTCCAAGAAAACTAAAATCCAGATGGTTAGGACTATTTAAAGTGATTAAAGTCTAACATTATAAAACTGTTATTATTAGAGATCTAAGATTGAAAAGATATTTAAAGCTAATGGGCATCATTTGAAACATTGCTATGAAGGGCACATATCTCAGTTTAAGGAAATTTTAATGTTAATTCAACCCAACTAAACAAATGGTATGTCAGGTTGACGACATTAAATCAAGTGCTTTGTGGGAGGCAACCCATACTTATATTGCTATGTATTACTATTTTGTTTAATAAAGTGTCTTATATATTAGTATTTAATAATACTACACAATTTCATTTGTTATAAATTAAGTCAAATATTGGTATTGGAGGAAAATTTGGAATCAAATTGAATTAAAAAAACAATGAAAGTCGTAATTTTGGCCAATGGCGCCGAGAGTGCCCTCGATAATGGACATCAATGCTGACAGCACCAATCGGGAGCACCGACGGTGCCGAGTATGATTGGATGGCTTTAGACAACTTTTGGCAGATTTTGGTGTGATTTCACTTCATAATAACTGTCGTGAAGAGTTTAAAAATGCCTAGAAACATTCTTAGACTCCCAGAGACTTCCTATTTTCGGAATTCATGGCTTCCAATTCCAGAAATATTTTGAGGTATGAAGTTTTCAACAAAAGAAAGTTTATTAGTTTTGACGCACAGCAATTATACGATAAAGTTATTATGAAGAGGAGATTGATCAAGGAAGGAGGATTTGTTAATCATGGAGTGATGACTCCAACTGGTCTGATTGATAAGATCATTCTGCAAAGGCGTTGGGAAGTTCTGTGTTATACTATGTCTGTCGTTGTTGTACCTGTGGTGAATGAGTTTTATACAAACTTACATAGAATTACTCAAGGTGTTGTCTTCGTATGAGGTAAGGCTGTACCATTTACTTCTAAAAGGATTAATAAATTATATATGATATACAATGTTCAAATCTGTCATTACACAAATTTTATTCCTACACGAGATTTGATGCAAGATGTGTATAATCTTCTGACAGATCAAAGTGAGATGTGGGAGGTATGAGATGAAGGATATGTTAGTTTCTCTAATTCATTACTTAATCCAATCTCGAAGCAATGACATTTCTTTATTGCTGCAAAGTTACTCACTACTATGAAAATTAGTAGAGTCACCAAAGAATGTTCTATTTTAAGTTATTGCATTCAAATGGAAAAACCCATTGATATAGGGTCTATTATATTTAAATCTATTATGGGTATCCTTACTAATGGACCAATTTTTGGACTTGAGCATCCATCTACCATCTTTTTGATTTGCAGTCAAGCTCAAGTGCCATATGAAAGTTGGGAAAAAGGCTTTATTACCTTGGGAGCCCATGATCCCTATTGATGAGAATTATTTTAGAAATGGAAATGAAGTATTAGAAGCCATCATAGATCAATCTCTACATGCTTCAACTCCATTAATACCACCAAGACTTGGAAGTTCGCTTGCTTTGGAAAAGAAATTGAAGAAAATTGAAAGGTAACTTCAGATTATTATAAATAGAGTAGGAGATCTTAAATATCTTTTTGATCACCTAGATTGGAGAATGAAAGAAAATTTTGATCACAATGGAACTTTTGAAGCTGGATTAGTTTGGATGTTTAAAGAAAATGGGTGGATTGAAGAAAATTTGACAGATGATATCCCGTACTGATCCTTATACAACTTATATGTTCATTACCAATCTATAGGAGATATCAGAGGAGGAGAAAACGCTGAAAAAGAGGCGTAATAATTGAAGACTTTAGATTCTCTAACTATTTTAGAACATTATATATATGTAGTGTAATTGTGTGGATTTGATTTGATTTGGTTTGTATTTTCTTTAGAATTCTAAATTTTGGTTGTGTGTATAGTTTTGTGACAGCGTCTAGTGCTGTGGCTTGATTTTAATGCTGATTTATAATTATTTTATTTAATAAGTGTGATTGTGTAACTAAAAAAATGTATTTGTAAAAATTGTACTTTCATATATAAAAGTTAGTTTGTTGTTGCTTGTGAAAATTGGTGTTTGTAAAATGTTTTGTTTTTAAATTATTGTTAGATAAAAATTTGTGTCTAAAATACTAAAAATTTTTAATGTAAGTTGATAGGAAATTGAAAATTTAAAAAATTAAAATGCAGATTTTTTCGAGGCTTCAGCGCCGACACCGCCCTTGACCCGACAACAGATTAAACCCCTAAAAATTTGCAATTTTTACTGTGGCCCCAATTTTTTACACTTATGTCCTCTTCAACCTTCGGTTTGGGAGGCTAGGGCTTCATTTTGAGTGGATTTGAGGCGATTTAGAGGCTAAAAGATTTTGGATTTTAACTTCTTTAGGTAAGGGCTACACTTTAAACCAAAAATTTTTGATTTTCACCAAAGATTAATCTCTCATTGCATGGATTCGAAAATATGGAAATTTTTTTCAGAAATTGTTGGGAAAATCTTTTGGAGATGAACTCTTATTTAGTGATTTGAAGTTTAAAATGTTTTACATTTTGATTTTTGGAATTTTGGGATTTATTCACAATTTTTCAAATTTCTTTTAGATTTCCTATGGTACCTAAATCGAGAAAAAGAAAAATAGAATATGATGAGTAGAGATTTGTTAGTTTTATAGCTAGTGCTCAATTTCATAGTTTGCAAGAAAATAAAAAAGTGATTCAGGGCTGAGGTTTTAAAAATCTGGGATGAGAAGTTGAACGTTTGATTATTGCTCGACAGTGGGAAAATTTTTGTTATTTTACTGCCGATGCGGTAGCTAGGATTGTAATGGAATTTTATGCCAACCTTCCCCAAGCTTCTTAAAATTTTATTTTTGTTCGAGGAAAAGGGGTGGAGTTTACTCCAAGAAAAATTAATGAGTTTTATCAGTTAGAAGATGTGTATAGATGCCAGTATCATTCTTTTTCTGCTACATATCAGGCTTTAGATGAAGTTATTTCTTTTCTGACTAGTGAAAATGGGGCTTGGAAAATAAAGAATGGAGTTAAAGTTAACTTTCCCCTTTCTATGTTAAATGTAGTACCTAAGTCCTAGCATTATTTTATTTCTGGGAGGATGATTCCAACGAATCATCATAGAGAAGTAAGCTAGGATAGAGTTATCCTAAACTTCTATATTCAGCAAGTGATGGATATAAATGTAGCCTCTATCATTTATATGAACACTCAATTTATTGCTCTGAGAGAGACCACTGGTGGATTGGCGCACCCTGCTCTGCTTTACACACTTTGTGAGAATGCAGGATTTGATTTCAAACCTGATGAGGAGAGGATTGAGCTTCAGATACCGATTGGGCCTACCAACATCAAGGCTTAATAGTCACATGTTGATTGGAGATCTAGAAGACAAGCCAAAGATATTCCTTCTACTTCTAGAACCCTTAGTGAGCCTACTTCAAGTGACCCCAGTAATAGGGAGTTGTTGGACCAGATGATGATTCAACAGGAGATATTTTGAGGATGGATCATAGGATGCAGAATGTGGAGGCCTAAAATGCTCATACTGATGATCTAATTCATCAGAAATTTTAATTTGATGTTGCATATGATGATGCTTTAGTGAGTTATCTAAGGGGTGACCATATTGTTCAGTTCCCTATTCACCCTACTTATACTCCACATCAGCAGCAAAATTTACATAAATGCTCACACTGATTATCTGATTCGGCAGAAATTTCAATTTGATGTTGCATATGATGATTCTTTAGTGAGATATCTGAGGGGTGACCACATAGTTCAGTTCTCTATTCATCCTACTTATACTCCATAACAACATCAGAAGTTAGATGTCGACGATGAGGAAGATAATGACTGGTGATCTATTTTGTTTGTTTGTTTTTGTTTGTACAGTGTGATTGTATTATTTGTGTTGTGATGTTGTTGAGACTTTATTTGTTATGTTATGTTAAATTGTAATGTGGAAAACTGTTTTCATTTTTAGAATTTAGTTTAGTTCTGTTGTTATTTTTCAGCACTTTGTTATGTATTGTGATTAGCTCTTTCTCAGCAAATTTTATATTTATTATGTGCAGTTTAATGTTTTTAGCCTTGTAGTTTTGGTATTAGCGCCTGCAGCATTTCAAAATTTATGTTCAAAAATCAGAATCTCCAAAAGCTATGAATTTTTTTTATATATTCTTTTACCCTTCATTTTTAAAGTTCTTCATGTAAAAATCTTTAAAAAATTTAAGTTTGAGGGGTAGAAGCAATATCATTGTTAGAAAAGAACTTAATTTTATTTGTCCTCACTTAACTATATTATCAAAATTTTGAATTTAACATGTCCTTTGGTATTAGAGGTTAACTTTTGATAACTGTATTTATGTTTCTAAATATATAGTAAATTTAAGTAAAAATGTTGAATAATAAAGGTTAATTCTAGGGGCTAAGATATTTGGTAATAGAGAATAAGACTATGTTTTTCTATTTTTAGTAAAAGAAATTTGTATTTTTGAAGTATTAAAAAATCTTAACCAATTCATGTAAAAAGAAAAGAATTAAACTTTTTGAAATCTTTAAGTTAATATAAATTTGTTAAGTAAAAAAAATGTAAAATGTTTTTAACTTTAAAAAAAGGATAGTGAAGTTCAAAATCATTAAAGGCTATCCAAATATAGTAATCTTCAAAAAAGAAAAGAAAAGAAAAGAAAAATAAAAGAAAAGAAAAAGGAAAGAAAAGAAAAAGAAAAGATATGGGGAGAAGCTTGAGGAGATGCCCAGTTAAAAATTTGCTTCACTTGAATCAATTTAAGGAAAAAGACTTGGATACATTTTCTAAACTTTTGATTTGAATATTAACTTAATTATTAAATAAAGTTTTATGAAGTTTTTTTTCATATGAATATTCTAAGGGACTTTAATATGACAAATTGCAATTTTTCTTGACAGAAATAAAGGATCAGAAACCTTAGACTTAATTACTGAATACCCTTACACCATTAGTATTAACTGGAATTGTTTTGAATTTTTCTTAAGTTAAATTATTATGTTTAGAGTACTAAAATATGGAAATCTAAAAGTAAAATACTTTACCATAATTCATATTTTTTTATGTAGTAGAGAAGCTACTTGAGGGCAAGTAACATGTAAGTTTAGGGGATTTTGATATACCAAAAATATATGCATTTTTAGACCCATACTTTACACTCATTTTTGGTGATATTGCACTTTAATGGAAGGTATTTTGATGTTTTCATGCAGGTTGTTGATTTTTAGGGCTTAAAGCAAAAAGACAGCAAAAAGAATGAAATTTGGAGTCAAAATTATGTTTTTGAAGAAATTCACAGCGCCGACAGCGCCGAGGTCAGCACCGACAGCGCAGAAGATCTTAAGGCTAGAGATTTTTACTCAGCACCGATGGCGCCAGACCAGCACCGACGATGCTAAAAGCGGTGCAGACCCCATTTCTAGACGGTTTGATGTATTTTCACAATCTTTTTGAAGAGTTTTTGGAGGCACCTCTTGGAGAACATACCTTGGGCTCTATTTGGGGCCGAATTTCATCAGAAAAAGTGCTCCTCTATATTTTTCACTCCTCTATGTTCCTTTTTTGCACCACATCATTCCATTCCACTACCATATTAGAGTCAATTTTTTATTTTGCTCTCATATTTTAGGGTTTTTGTAGTGAGATTTAGGGTGAAACTTTCTATAAGAGTGTTGGAGAAGGAGAAAAGTGAGAGATATATTCTTCCTGCACTTCTAAGGAAAGGCTACAAAGGATTTACTTTGAGAAAGAGTTTTCAGATAAGTATTGCTTATTTATCAGTGTTGTATGAACTTTCTTTTATATATAAAATTTGTGTTTTGTTATTTTTTTCTCATGAATTCTGAGTAGTTCCCTCTATCTTTCTCCCTACTCTAAGATATGGTGAAATGAAGAGATAATATGGGTGTGCCAATATTACAATGTAAAATAATATGTGATGATTTTTCAACTCCAAACTTAATTTACTTTTCAATCATGCTAATTGAATTTTTTAAAATGTGTAGTGAAACATATGATCCAGGAAATGGAGTATGAGTGCTACAACATAGTGAGGATCACATTTGATTCTATGGAGGAGAACATCGTTCATGGAATTAAGTGCAAATAAATAAGGAAATATTCTTTATTCGGTGTAGAATTGGAGAACCTTTTGGGTGACAGACTAAAATCTTCAATTCAGTCTTATTGTTTAAAAATTGAAGCGAGAACTAGCCTTCAGGTGAAGGGAAGTGGGAGCTCTGGGGTGGGAGCGAGTATCCTTCTAGCTTAGCCACAGATTTAGGGACTAAACACTGAGATTAGCCAATGATTTTTTATGCACTGTATCAGGGTAGAGAACTTCTATTTGACACAATACATATTATGAATATTTATCTTATCTCATCTTACCATAGCTTCATTATAGTGGGAAGCATGCTTTTTCACATAAAAATCTTTGTTACATAAACATAGTTAATAGATTAGTATTTACTATTTTAAACTTTGTATTTTTGATTTGATAATAGTTTAGAAATTTAATTTTAATTACATCTCAATAACTGAAATTTTTTACGGTGTATTTAATTGACTTTCTGTGAATTTCCTAGCAGATTTATCAATTCCAATTTAAACCTTCCCCGTGGGATCGATATTTGGGGCTTAAATAGAAAGTCCATTATTACTTGATAATGATGGGTATACTTGACAGAATTCAAATATTAATTGATTATACTTATTTAAATTTTACACAATCTATCGCAACAAACAAATCGGATCAATAACATAAATTGTCATCTATGGAGACTTGCAACTCATTATACAACAAGTTACTGGGCAGTACAAGATTTTGATGCCAAGATTTGTAGAATACCACCGATATACAATGAAGCTAATTGAATAGATTCCCAGTGTGATTCTCTACCAGATTCCTCAAGGCAATAATGCCTATGCTGAAGCTCTAGCAAAACTTGCTAAGGTGCTGGCATGTCCACTAGAGGATTCCATTGACATTACAATACAAGGACAATGAGTTTTGTCTCAGATTGACCTTGACAAGTTACACAAGCTCGAAAATGAAGAAGGAACGATGATTGTAGCTGCTAAAATCAATAAACATGCAATCCATTAATAAATTATTTACAGACTGGAAAGCTAGCAGAGGACAAGTCCGAGGCATATCTTATCACGAGAAGAGCAATGTCAAATGCTCTAGTGGGTGATGCCCTTTACAGAAAATCACTCAATTAGATTGGGCTACGATGTCTAAGTAGAGCAGAAACGCAGAGTATCATCAATGAAGTACACACCGGATTGTGTGGTGCTCACTAGTCAGGGTCGAAAATGAAAATGAAGATTAATAAACTCAGGTATTATTGGTTAGTGATGATGTTTGATTGCATGGATACGGTCAGAAAGTGTCACCTTTGCCAAGTGCATGGGGTGGTCTTACACCAACCTCCCAATATGTTACACCCAATCGTCACCTCGTGGCCATTAGAGTGTTGGGGCACATACATAATAGGTCCGATAGACCCTCCATCCTCATGTATTCTATCTAGAGCATCTGATATGAAGCAGATTAACAAAATTTCCTTAAGAATTCAACATCTTTGTCAAATTTCCCTTTTATGAAATGGATAAAAGTCACAGAACCATACATTGGTTCAGAATTATAACGAACAAAGACTAATACAATAACAAAATTTTGATTGATGATAACAAAATTTAAATAAAATAACCTTTTTGAAAATTAACCATTGAAAATTAAATTAAAAAAAAAACTTACTTTGATTAGTAAATGTGATAAAGATAGCAAGAAAAGAAAATAATAAATTTGTTGAGTTTGTTTCTCTTGAGTTTGAGGTTTCTTACTCTTTGCTTGCGCAGCACGCATATCTTGCTCTTAATTTCCTCACATCCCCCAGAGTTTCACACTCTAAACAAAGTCTCACAAATATTCCTCACCAATGTCAATCTTAAGATGTCATAACTCTATAAGCTTAACACCACAAAATCCCTACACTACTTAATTTTGATTCCCTCATTTCGAGGTCAGTACCTAAATTATGATTCTCCTTTCGGGGTAGGCGTAGATTTTTTACTCCCATCAACACTTTATGGGTCAATACCTAAATTATGATTCCCTCCTTTCGAGGTTGGCTAAATTCCAATTCTTCTTTTGGAGAAGGCTTAAACATTCTATTCACATCTACACTTTTGAGGTTAGTACCTAAATTCTCTTTCCCTCCTTTAGAGGTCGGAACCTAAATTCTGATTCTACTCTCAAGGTGGGCTTAGACGTCTTATTCCCATCTACACTTTTGGAGTCAGTACCTAAATTTTGATTCCCTCCTTTGGAGGTTGATCGCTAATTTATAATTCTCCCTTCGGAGTATGCTTAGACGTCCTATTCCTATCTACACTTTCCGAGTCAGTACATAAATTCTGATTCCCTCACTTTGAGGTCGATACCTAAACTCTAATTCTCTTTTCGGGTAGGCTTAGATGTCCTATTCCCATCTATACTTTTTGGGTCAGTGCCTTAATTATGATTCCCTCCTTTCGAGGTCTGTACCTAAATTCTAATTCTCCTCTTAAGGTGGGCTTAGATGTCCTCTTCCCAACTACACTTTTAGGGTTAGTACCAAAATTTTGATTCTCTCCTTTCGAGGTCGATACCTAAATTTTTATTCTTCTGTCAGGGTAGGCTTTGACATCCTATTCCCATCTACACTTTCAGGGTCAATACCTAAATTCTGATTTCCTCCTTTTGAGGTCAGTACATAAGTTCTGGTTCTCCTCTTAGGGTAGGCTTAGACGTCCTATTCTCATCTACACTTCTGGGGTCAATACCTAAATTATGATTCCTTCCATTTGAGGGAAGTACCTAAGTTTTGATTCTTCTTTCAAGGTACACTTAGATGTCCTATTCTCATCTATAATTTTGTGGTCAACACCTAAATTATGATTTCCTCCTTTCGAGTTCAGCACTTAAATTCTGATTCTCCTCTCGTGGTAGGCTTAGATGTCATATTCACATCTACACTTTCAAAGTCAGTACTTAAATTCTGATTCCTTCATTTTGAGTTTGGTACATAAATTATGATTCTCCTCTCGAGGTAGGCTTAGACGTCCTATTCGATTCTACACTTTTGAGGTCAGTACTTAAATTATGATTCCCTCCTTTCGAGGTCAGTACCTAAATTTTGATTCTCCTTTTGAGCTAAGCTTAGACGTCCTATTCGCATCTACACTTTTAGGGTCAGTACCTAAATTTTGATTCCATCCTTTCGAGGTCGGTACCTAAATTTCAATTCTTTTTTTCAGGTAGGCTTAGACGTCCTATTCCCATTTCCACCTTCGAGATAGGCTTAGATGTACTATTCTTATCCTCATATTCGGGGTAGGCTTATACATTCTATTCACATTTACACCTTTAGAGTAGGCTTAGATGTCCTATTCCCATCTACAATTCTATGGTAGGCTTAGATGTCTTATTCCCATACTCACATTTGGGATAGGCTTTGACGCTTTAATACCTTTTCTGCACTCGTGTTTTCCACTCAATCTAATTTCCTCGAGCATAGTTTCATCTCCTTAAAGTTCTAACCTGAAATCCAAACTTTTTTTGATATATTCAATTTGAATTGAATCTTTGCTGGGACTCCCTGTTTGCCAAATGATTTTCCTTAAAATCTCCTTTATTTTTCCCAGTGAGAGTATCTGTTACTCCCCAAGGAACAACTGTCACTCAATTCTACACTTCTTTCTGGGTCTGTTAACTTAGCAGTCTTAGTTGGTTTTGTTCATCTCATCTATCAACACCATTACGTGCGGTGTGCTTGTCCAGCACACCACACCTACTGGGGGTCCATTTTTTGACCTAAATTTTTGTTGAGGTCTAGTTTCCTCATTAGTATCCTAGGATCTAGCCATAGGGCTTTCCTGTTAACTATTCCTAGAGGAATAGAAAAGGAACCCTGAACATTATAAATTCTAAACCTTCCTTTGCTCAACTTGAAGTTCCACATGTTGGTCCTAACCTCTAGCACTTAGTAGGTGGAGTCAATATGGGGGAGCTCAAGGGGCATCCCCACAAAGCTGTTTTTCCTTAGGGTTGACCCTGGGTGTTAGACTAGAGTTAATAGACTCACTTAAACTCACTTTCCCTCACATCCCACTGACAAACTTAAATCCAAACTTGTTGTCTTTGAACCCTTAACCCTTTGGAAGACTCATGTAGATGGTCCCATAGACTAGCCCTGGGCTAAAGTTTAGCTTAGACCAGTACATGAAGAGCCCAACGTAGAGGATTCCACTGGTACATGCTCAAATAGGATGGTTGACACCTTAGATTTACCAAAATTCTTCAAATCCCAAATTTGACCAAAATTCTCTAACTTACCCAAATCACTCAAATTTGTTAAAAAATCATCTCCAATCATTGGAGCTACCCAAATTGCCAAAAATTCCCCCAAATCTACCCAATTTACCAAAATATCCATAAATTGCCCAATATTAAAAAATACCCTTGATGGCCCAAACTTTCCCAAAACCCACAAAATCATCTGAAATGTCTCCCAAACCAATTTTAACCCTTCAATTAAACCCAATTTGATTAATTCAACCAACTATGTCCAAAAGCCCCAAATTTCCCTTAAAAGCCCAATCTCTCAAAAATAACCCCAAATGTCCATCAATATCATCCCAACTTTCCACAATATCAATTATAAATTCAAATTAGTCATGCTTATGATCATTTAAAACCAAAATCAATCTTAATTGACCCATGCTTTGAGCACAATTTTGATCTAGGCTAAAACCCTCAATCTTGACCATATTATCCAATCTCACCGAATTGAACCCCATAACCAACTCAATTGCCTCAATTTGGATCCAAAACTCTTCCTAAAATTCCAAATAATCAAATTGATCCCTCAATTTGCCTTGCTCAAGCTTCAATTTCACTCAATTTCAACCCAAATCTAAAGTTGCCAAATTTGCCCCAATTTAGCCGTGTGCTGAAATCCCACCAAATTGAATGTCTTAACCCCAAAATTGGCACCCAATTAATGTTGAAAACTTCTCATGACATTCCCGAAGACCATTTTTAACTCTCAATTTGGACTTAGCCCAACTCTAGCTCAACCTAAACCCAAGCTAACCCAACTCCCCAAATTGACTAAATGCCCAAATTCCTTCAAATTGACCCTTCCAAATCATTTTAAAACCACTCTAATTCTTCTTTAAACCTCTCATGACAATCACCCACACAAAATTGATTAATTAATTGGGCTCTTAACCCAAACCCAACTTTAAAACAGTTTGGTCCAAATTGGAACCCTTCACCAAAATTGACTTAGCCATACCAAAGTGACCAAATTAATGTCACCACAGCCACCATTTAGACTCTATTGACCAGCCTAAACTCACCTAGACTACCTAGGTGAGCTATGGACCAATGGTACCTTGATTTATGGGATCTTAGCCATATTTAGCCTTATTTTGAAAATACTTTGCCATCATCACTTGCCATTGAGAGTAAATCATAATTAACAGTCCCATGACCTCCCTGAGCCAAGAGGTGACTAAAACCTAGCCAGCCACCACCTTAACCACTAGAAACATTCACCTCAAAGGAGCTTAAAGGGCTAAAACCCAAACTTTGAACTGACAGACTTGGCTGACTCTAATTAGATGCTTGTGTTTTTGTTCACTTCACCTAAGCAAGCCTTAGCACCCACTGCCAAGCCTTGAGCTCCACCAGGAACTGATGGCTTTAAATTGACCACTCCTTGGCCAAAGGGGAGGTTAGCAAAATCCTTTTGGAAACTTTATCCATTTTCTTCCAGAGACTCTCCAAGAACTCTTCAAATCAAAACCACCACTTTCCCCCTCTGTTTCCCATTGTGAGAGCTCAATTTTGAGTTCAAAAATTTAGCTCAAACCAGGACATATTTCCACACACCTCCACAGTCCACCAAAATCTAATTAACTATGCCCACACCATCACCAGAGCAAGTAGAGTTAATCCCCCACGAAAGCCCTCTCTCGAACAGCCTCTAACATAGCTCTAGACCAACACCTGGAATTGAGCTGGGTCAAAATCATATCTAGACTATTCATCAGAACCTAGGATGTCATCTGGAGGTTTGTTGGACACAATTGAAGCTACCACGACCATCTGATTAAGGCCTCCCCTTTCAGACAAAGGTATTGAACCTCAACCCTAATCTCAGGCTATTTTTATTCTCCATACATATTTATTGCATTTCATACCGTATAAGCTGAAAAGATATACTTTTTTTGAGTAGATGATGGTTTATGAACAAACCCCATGCCATTTGGTTGTGTCTAGACAAAGATCTTAAGGTTTTAGTGTGAACGGCTCTCAGGTTAGGTCATTTGGGGACTATGACGGGGAGCCGTCCAATCACGCATGTATTGGATGGACGGAATAGATCAAGTCGGACAAACCCTTAGAACGAAAAGGCGGGTCACAATGGCAGGTAAGGTGGATGGTGACATCAAATGGCAGAGTGCCACGTGTGAGTTCGGAGCTGCCGTAGGATGAGTTGGCGCCATGGGTTTAAATTGAAAAACATGGATTTTTTAGAATTAATTAAATGCTTGAACTTCAAATATCCATATCTTTCTTTAAGAAAATCATAAATATATATATATATATCCTCTTGCTTAGTGAACAGAGGAGAATAATGTGGACTAAAAATAAAAATTATTTTCTTACTCCCTAGTTTTAATGAATTGAATACTTTTTTAAGAATTTTAATTCATTATAATCAAACATTGCTCACCATGGATTAAAATTTTGAGGGTTTGTTCCTCATGATAGAGGCAATGTCCTTTTCCAAGGTCAGAAGACATCTCTATGCTTCTTACCCTAATTTTCAAGCTAGGATGACTATTTTGGATTATTTTAACTTTACAAATTTAAAGATCACTTGGAAAATTATGGGAATAATTTTAGTAGGTTTTCTATGATCAGAGAAGCTTAGAAAAAATATCATGATGGCTTGAATAATTTTGGAAATTTCTATATTTGCTTAATTGTATATATCTTATAGTAATTTATGTAGATTAAAGACAAATAAAAAATTAACAAAATCAATTTCACACTATGTATAAAAATCATGTGTACCAACTCTAAAAATTTAAAAAATATTTGATTAAATATCAGCACTAAATTTGTTTTTCTAAGAAACTTGGATTTTTGTAAGAAAAAATTATAATAAACTAATTACACTTGGAAAACTTATGACAAGTGATTTTCTGAGTTCCTCGTGATCAGGGGTACTTAGGAAAAATAAAATTATTTTTGAGAAAATACTTGATTTTTTAGCCTTAATTTGAATTTAAAGTAATAAAAAATAATAATAAAATCCCAAAGGCTACAAAAATATTTTAAAATATTGCTAATGGTCTCCTGATCACTTGGGACTCGTTAAAATATTTTTCCTAACTTTTCAGAGTTAAAAATAAATTTTAAAACCTTAAAAATATATTTTTCCTTATTTTTATCATTAAAAATAATTATATTAAATAAATTAAAAATCATAAAAATGCAAAATTTGATTCTCTAAGTCTTTTTAAACTGAGAGAATTTTAATAAGAATATAAAATTAATTTTTATAATTAAAACATTATTTTCATATTAATTAAATAATTGAAATTTCTTAATAATTATATAATAATAATAATAATTTAATTCAAGAAATCATGAAATTTTGTCTAAGTGTTTCCCTGACCTAAGGGGATCTATAGCAATTTTCTCATGAATAAAAACTTTATTTTAGATTGTTATGCAATATTAACTGTGAAAATACTACTTTCTAAATTTAAATAATTATTTAAAAAAAATTAAATTAGATTTTAAAAATTCACATTTTCTCCTCTGATATTTTAAGAGACCCATGGATAGGACACTCTAAATTCTCAAAGTCATTTGAATTTTGATTAATGAGTTATGAGGTGAAGAGCCCTAAAGGCAAAGGGGTAACTTTAGATTTTGGTGCCTTAATCAAAATTTAGGGTTAACAAAGGGAAAATAGGAATTTTGTGATTCTAATGAACATGCTTGGATGATTGAAATACAATGAGAATAAAAGGTTGAAACTCACTTGACACCTTTTCTATAATATGAACAAAAAATCCTAACTTCCCTAATCATCATGACTTGGAAGTCAATTAAAATCAAATGATTCTTAAGTGATGGGCTTAAGCTAGGAAGATGATTATTTACTTATCTTTGGCCTAAAATTGATGATGATGTGATCTTTCAATAAGAGCATGTGTCACTTAAACCAAATTTTAACCACCATCAATTTCGCACATTATGGTTATTAAGGGCTTAGTAGTGACATAGGCCTTGATGTCTAAACTGAATTGATTGGATTTAGAAGATAATATGATTGGTGATTAACATCTTTAAATACTAGAAGCCTGAGTTTAATTATGGGCACCACAATCTTTTATGACTCAAACCTGCCTTAAAGCTACCCACCCACATAACTTTCAAATGAAATATCAATTGATTAATGGAGTGTCGTAGCTTCAGGATAAATAGAACATCAAGTTTCCTTGACCAATGGGATAACCTTAGTTTAACTTTAGATGATTAATAGAATGATATGATAAATTCTAAATGAACTCAAAATATTTTAAGTAATCTTTAAAGTGGTTCAAGATCATGCTCCAAGCACTTTGGAATCTCTTGAATATTTTGAAGGGAAAATTCAACTTGCTATATTTTATTCTAAAATCATCCACTCAGATCTTCCGAGACTCAATAAAATCATAACTTGTGGTTTGGTAGCTACAGCTTCATCTACTTCTGCAATTTGAATTATTTAAAAAATTATATACATGTTGCAAAAGCTAACCTTTCAGATGGAAGGAGTGGGAAGAATCAATAGTATGCTTTTAAGTTATTGCATCGTGATTTAATTTTGTTTATTTGCACCTCTTATTTCCTCCTTGTAAACTTGCATGATAAACAATGATGTCATCCTGCATGTCAAAACCAAAACTGTTAGGATAGCCACAAAATCTAAACTAATATTTAAAAATTAAACAAGATTAAATTTACTACTACAATAGTCAAAATATAAGATAACTTGAAATTTAATCACAAACAAAAAAAAACAAAAATTACAACTAAAATAAGATATTTCTATCGGAGGATCAAAATTCCCTTTGAGGAGGTAACCTATGGTTTCTAACAAAATTTCCCACGACTTAAATTAAAGTACGAAACTCATTAATTTGGGTCTGGTAAATTCATTTGGACTAAGTGAATCCGAAAGAAGTTTCGGAATAAGAGAATCATAGGATCCTAACCGGTGTCTCTCTAATCAACTTTAACATTCCCCATAACATTTAAATAATGATAACTTTAGGAGACATTTGATTTGACATCAAGACAAGACATATTAGAAAACTTAAACTTGCCACGATGAGAAGCTTGGAGCTAGCATTGTGGGCAACACGACCATCTTCAACAGCAAAACATGTCTACATTAGTTAAACCATTCGTTAGAATTAAAAAAAAAAAGCCATAAGATTTTGAGGTTGTCCGCCTAGTGCAACATAAAACCACAACTTTTGTTTAAGCCTTTGTATGACTCTGCTATAATATATAAGCCCTAACTCGTTTTAGGATTCCGAGATTGTCATTTGTCACGAACTAAATCCTCACAACTTCCAGGCTATTTGTGTGGTTGTTTCACACGGATGTAAGTCCTAATTAAATAAAACTGGAAAAATCAAACATTTAAATATTTCTTCTCTAAATTAAAGCCAAACCATATGATAACTTGGGAAGTAACCGAGGTTCTCTTCAAGATCAGTGACATCTCATAGTTCTTCTTCTTTTGGATTCCATAATAAATGTTTCAAATTTGAGTCATTCTCATTTCACACCTCTTTATCCGATCTCTTTGAAAAGCCCTATCCTTTGAAATTCCTGAAGACAATATCCCTTGATTTTTATCGACAGTTTTCTTGAGTGAATTTGGTTATCTAAGATGTAATTAACTAAAAGGGCTTGCCTTTATAGGAAACTTTAAACCCTATTTAACTTTTCTTATTAAATAAGGGAATTTGCTGACTTATAAATATAAATAGTTTTGTAGGTCAAAGAGATGTCATATATTTCTTAGTTTGTTTGATCAAACCCTACCCTCAAGTATTTTGCTTATCTTTCGAAATAGATAAATCATCAAAACTTTGAAAGATATGGGATCAGTTTCATTTCATATTTTTCTACAAAACTATATATATATATATATATAT
>JXCR01144520.1:413495-437874 GCA_002079205.1 Phalaenopsis hybrid cultivar
CTTTCTGAAGCGAGCGAAAAGATTACAGTTTCGACGGCCAACAACTTCTAAAATAATGCCGACTAGACATTTAATTTACATATATATTTAATTTTGATAAAATAAAAATGAAATCAAACTGATCTCAAATCCTTAAAAATTTAAATGAAAGAGCGCAACACCTTAACCTATGTATCTATCTCAATAGACGAACATGTGGCTTGACGGTCAGGCTCGACCAAATAAACTATGAAATTTATGACATTGTTTCGTCAGTAAAACCAATTTTTATTATAAGCTGACATGTTCCCATATTTAATATGAAAAATTAAATAGGTTTTATATTAAGCTGGGTTTGAAAAAGCTTCCTATAAGGGTAAGCCACTATAGTTAATTACATCTTAGATAACCGAAGTCACGAGAAAAAATCTAGTTAAGAATCAAGGGATATTATCTTTAAGAAGTTCAAAGGATATGACTTTTTTAACGAGCTCAAAAAAAGAGGTGGGATACACAAAAATAATATACTATTTTAAGTACTTAATGTATGCTTATTTTTTGTGATATTACACTTTAAAGAAGGGTATTTTTGTGTTTTTGTTGCAGGTATATCATCTTTAGGCATTTGGAGCAAAAATGGCAAAAAGGACAAAATTTAGAGCCAAAACATCAAATTTTGGGATTATGGCGCATGATGCACCAAAATCTAGAGAAATGGCGCATGATGCGCCAGATCGGCGCATGATGCATCAAGGATGACTTTTTTAAATTAAGGCGATTGCAAATGAATTTTTGCATGAATTTCAAAAGGACACTTGTTCTACACACCTCTTGGATTAATTCAGTGTATCTAGACACTTTGAAAGATTCTTTTATGAAGGGATATATTTCTTGAATCAAATGACACATATTTTCAATTCAAAAGACTTAATTTTGGAGGGAATTTTGAATTATCTTCTAAAAGAGGGAGCCCAAAATAAATGAAGAAAAGTTCTCATTTGTAATGTCTGTGGCATAAGGGAGAGAGAAAGTTGGTGTGAGTTAGAGATAGAGAGAGAAGAGGAGATTTTCTTCTAAGGTTGTAAGAGAAGAAGGAAGGTGAGAGATTTCTTTTTCATTACACTTCTAAGGGAGAATTGAGAGTGATTATAAAGATAGAAATACTTGGAGAGAACTTCTAGAAATTTTCTTGGGAAGGATTGTGAGATAAGTTGTATTTTTATTTATGTTATTTTGTAAACTTATTTTTATATATTAAATCCGTGTTTTATTGTATCATTCTCATGAATTCTGAGTAGTCTTCTTTATCCTTCTCCCTACTTTGAGATATGGTTTTGTGAAAAATATATTTTGTTTTCTATGATTTTAAATGTTAATAATTTGTGATAATTTGACCAATTGAAATATTAAAACTTGTTCTTAAATGAGATATGATTTCTACAACTTAAGGAGAGTCACATTTCATTTCATGAGAGAGTATGTCATCCATGGGATTGGGTGCAATAAATATGGAAATATACTTTGTTGGATGCAGAATTGAAGATTTTAACGTGACAGATTAAAATTCCCAAGTTGGTCCAGTTGATTGGAAACTAATGGGAGATTGCTAGCCCTCAGGTGAGGGAGTAGTGAGAGCACTGGAATGGCAGCCGGTATCCTGCCAGCATAACTGCAAAATTGAGGACCAAACTCGAGATTAGTTAATGTTCTTTATAGCACTCGGAAGAGGGTATAGAATATGATTGCCCATATTTAGTACAAAACAATTTTTATATATAATTTCAATGGATTTTAATTTCTTCACAATTCATATACTCATTGTAAAGGGGAAGGATGCTTTCTTAGATTTGAACTTTCCATCACAACAAAAACTTTATTTAATTTTGGTAATTTTACTTTTTAAAGTTTAGTTTTTAGTTTTGTTTAACTTCTGCAGTCTTTCATCTGTATTTTAATTAGCATTCACTATTGTAGTTAATATTCAAACTTTGCACTTTACTTTCCTTTTTTTTTGTAATTTCAGATTTAAAAATAATTTTCAAATTTTACTTTTAAGATTTTCCAACTTCCCTGTGGAATTAATATTTAAGACTCCATTAGAGCCCTTTATTACATGGCGATACGTATACTTGCATTAATTTTAAAGATGATTTAGCAGTTTAAAAAAAGTTTTGAAAGTTAAATTATTTTCATAAAAAGTATTTTTGTTGGGATTGTATCGCATATTTCTTATATATATGTCGTGTGTAATTTTTTAATATTGAAAAATATTTGCAAAATTCTCACATTAAATTCGCCCGCATCAAGTTTTTGGCTCCGCTGGCGGAGAAGTAATGAAAAATATTAATACTTTATTTTACTTTATTTAAAAAAAAGAGTGTTTGTAGTTTTGTTTGAACATTTTCTTATTTAAATGTGTTTTCTTGCCTTTTATTATTATCTTTATTTTTTTTATGCATAGTGTAAAATTTGAAAATGTAGTAGCTTACGATTCTGAACTAGAAAAAACTGTTAGAAAATATTTGAAAACAATAAAAAGAGAAAGATCATTTTAGCAAAATGGCTTGCAATTTAAACAATGTTAGAAATGAAAATGAACATCATCAGAGACCTTTAAGAGATTATGTTAATCCTGTAGTAAATGAAATTCATTTTAAGTGTACAAAACCCTACTGTAGCTGTCAATTCTTAAACCTGCTATTTATTATCCAAATGGTACAAAAAAATCTGTTTAGTGGAACCCCCACTGAAGATACTAGTTTACATCTTTCTAGTTTTCTAGAATTATGTGCTACATTTAAATATGAAGAGTATCAAATGATGTCGTCAGAATTAGACCTTTTTTTTTTACTAAGGAATAAAGCTAAGATGCGGTTAAACTCGTTAGCACCTAGATCTATCAGAACATGGGGAGATTTATCACAAAATTTCTTATCTAAATATTTCCCACCTACAAAAACTGCTAAGCTTAGAAATGATATCACATCTTTTTGTCAGTTTGAAGGGGAATCAATTTATAAATCCTTGGAAAGATTTGAAGATCTCTTTAGAAAGTGTCCACACCATGCGTTGCCAGATTGGTTAATAATTCAAATTTTTTATAATGGGTTGGCTGGATCTCTTAGATTGATAATTGGAGCTGCTGCTGGCGGATCATTAATTTCAAAACCGTTCGATGAAGCGTATTCATTAATTGAAGAGATGACTACTAATAATTTTCAATGGCCCTCTGAATGGGTAAATCCCAAAAGAGTAGCTAGTATTCATGATTCTGATACAATATCTATGTTAGCTGCCTAAATAGCTGCTATATCAAAGAAGATAGATCAATATGAAATAAATTATTCTTAGATAGCACCTGTGCTTGAGGAAAACTCATTGGGACCAATGATAGAATCCCAATATTATTATAATCCTATATGAAAGAATCATCCAAATTTTAGTTAGAGTAAAAATAACTCTAATACATCAAATATGTAATAGGGAAACAATACTGTGAACCCATTGGGAAACTCCAACAATTAAGGAAGTCAAGCTTATAAACCTCATTACCTCTCAAGATTTAATAATTTGCAGAGTAAAAGGAAAAAGCTATCAATGGAAGAATTGATATTCCAAATGGGTAGTCATTTACAAAGTCAAGGAGCTGTAATCAGAAACATGGAAAATCAATTGGGATGTACTGCTACCACACTTAGTAATAGACCTCCAGGAACTTTGCCTAGTATTGTTGAAGTAAATCCTAAAGAATAGAACGAAGAGTAGATTAAAGCTATTCAACTAAGAAGTGTAAAATAATTAGGAATTAAAGTTCAACAAGAAGTTGAAGTTGAAAAAGATGATGTGGAAATGAAAAATCTGGTGAAGATTTTCATTTTGAAGCAGAAAGTCCAATTAAACCAATGAAAATCACTGTAGAAAGACCACCACCTCCATTTTCTCAGATATTGAAGCAGAAACATATAGATGATCAATATTTAAAGTTTTTGGAAATTTTGAGGAAATTGATGATAAACATTTCATTTGCTGAAGCTTTGGAAAAAATGCAAAGCTATGTGAAGTTCGTGAAGGATATACTTAATAAAAAAAGGAAGTTTGTAGATAATGAGACTGTTGCACTCAGCGAAAAGTGTCGTGATATAGTTTAGAAAAAGCTTCCTAAGAAACTTAAAGATCTTGGAAGTTATACAACTCTTTGTGTTATTGGAAAGCGATTTTATGAAAAATTTTTAAGTGATTTAGGAGTCAGTATTAGTCTTATGCCATTATTAATTATCAGAAGGTTGGGCTTAGGAGATATTTCCTACAACTGTAGCTCTTCAGTTGGTTGATTAAACCCCTAAAAATTTGCAATTTTTACTGTGGCCGCCATTTTTTACGCTTAAGTCATCTTCACCCTTCGATTTGAGCGGCTAGGGCTTGATTTTGAGCGGATTTGAGGCGATTTAGAGGCTAAAAGACTTCGGATTTCATCTTCTCTAGATAAGAGCTACACTTTAAACTAAACATTTTTAATTTTTACCAAGGATTAATCTCACATTGCATGGATCCGAAAATATGGAAAATTTTTGAGAAATTTTTGACAAAATATTTTGGTGATGAACTCTTATTTAGTGATTTGAAGTTTAAATTTTTTTACATTTTGATTTTTCAAATTTTGGGACTTATTCAAAATTTTTCAAATTTTTTTTAGATTTCCTATGACACTGTCGGCGTTATTTCGGGTTGGTTTGTGGGGAGTTGCCCGTAAGAAGCTGTCGGGCTCCAAAATCGAAATCCCGTTGCCCGCTTCGGAAGGATGTTGAAGTATGAAATCAAACTGACCCCATAGTTTTTATAATTTAAAATGAAAGAGCACTATACCTCAAATCCTATATCTATCCCGAAGGATAAACACAAGATTTAAAATGAAAGCACTGTACCTCAAATCCTGTATCTATCCCGAAGGATAAACACAAGACTTGAGGATGAGGGCACTGTACCTCAAATCCTGTATCTATCCCAAAGGATAAACACAAGACTTGAGGATGAGGCTGTTTAAATGAAAGAGCGTTGTACCTCAAATCTTGTATCTATCCCAAAGGATAAACACAAGACTTGAGGATGAGGCTCGATAAAAAAAACTAAGGAAAGTATGACGTCTGTTTGGTCTGCGAAACCTTTGTATTTTCCCACAAGTTCCTAGCATTGTACTTCAAATCCTATATCTATCCCGAAGGATAAACACAAGACTTGAGGATGAGGCTCGATCAAATAGGATCCTGTATCTATCCCAAAGGATAAACACAAGACTTGAGGATGAGGCTCGATCAAATAAACTTAGAAAGTATGACGTCCGTTTGGTCTGCGAAACCTTTGTATTTGCTGACAAGTTCCCTTATTTAATATAAAGAATTAAATAGGATTTATATTAAGCTGAGTTCGGACATGCTTCCTATAAGGGCAAGCCCCTATAGTTAATTACAGCTTAAATGTCCAAAGCCATCTAAGAAGTCTCTCGATAATAATCAAGATATATTATCTTCAACGAGTTTCAAAGAGTAGGACTCTTCAACGAAATCGGACGTAGAGGTGTGAAAGGTGATTGGTTCAAATTTGGAACATTTTATTGTAGAATCCAAAGGAGGAAGAACTAGGGGATGTCGGGGATCCAGAGGCGAACCTTGGTGACTTCCCAAGCTATCCTAATGTTTGGCTTTAGTTTTGAGTTCAGAGGAGAACCCTGGTGACTTCCCAAGCTATCCTAATGTTTGGCTTCAGTTTTGAGAAGAAATAGAGGAGAACCTCGGTGACTTCCCAAGCTATCTTAATGTTTGGCTTCAACTTTGAGGAGAAGTAAGAGGAGAACCCTGGTGACTTCCCAAGCTATCATAATGTTTGGCTTCAGTTTTGAGGAGAAATATTTAGGTCTTAAGGAGAACCTCAGTGACTTCCCAAGCTATCATAATGTTTGGCTTCAGTTTTGAGGAGAAATATTCCGGTGACTTCCCCAGCTATCCTAATGTTTGGCTTCAGTTTTGAGGAGAAATATTTAGGTGTTGGAATATTTTATTGTAGAATCCAAAGGAGGAAGAACTAGGGGATGTCATGGATCCAGAGGAGAACCTAGTGACTTCTCAAGCTATCCTAATGTTTGGCTTCAGTTTTGAGGAGAAGTATTTAGGTGTTTCATCCTGCCACCGGTGACTTCCCGAGCTATCCTAATGTTTGGCTTCAGTTTTGAGGAGAAATATTTAGGTGTTTCATCCTGCCAATTTATTCTAATGTTTGGCTTCAGTTTTGAGGAGAAATATTTAGGTGTTTCATCCTACCAATTTTATTATTTAGGGCTTATATTTGTGTGAAACAATCACACAAATGGCCTGGAAGATGTGAGGATTTAGGTCATGACAAACGACAACCTTGGAATCCTAAGACGAGTTAGGGCTTATATTATATAGCAAGGCTATACAAAGGCCTAAAGATAAAATCTCGAAATCCTAAGATGAGTTAGGGCTTATATTATATAGCAGGGCTATACAAAGGCCTAAAGATAAGTCCTAAGACGAGTTAGGGCTTATATTGTATAGTAGGGCTATGCAAAGGCCTAAAGATAAGGTGATTTACGTTGCATAAGCAAGCAACCTCGAAGTCTTATGGCTTTGTTGTTTAAGTCTAAAGAATGAGTTAGGGCTTATATTATATAACAGGGCTATACAAAGGCCTAAAGATAAGGTGAGGATTTATGAGTTAGGGCTTATATTGTATAGCAGGGCTATACAAAGGCCTAAAGATAAGGTGAGGATTTATGTGTTAGGGCTTATATTGTATAGCAGGGCTATGCAAAGGCCTAAAGATAAGGTGAGGATTTACGTTTAGGGCTTATATTGTATAGCAGGGCTATGCAAAGGCCTAAAGATAAGGTGAGGATTTACGTTTTAGGGCTTATATTGTATAGCAGGGCTATACAAAGGCCTAAAGATAAGGTGAGGATTTACGTTGCAATAAAAACAACCTCAAAGTCCTATGGCTTTGTTGCTTAAGTTTAAGGAAGGAAGATTGGTTTAGCTATCAAAGTCCTATGGCTTTGTTGTTTAAGTCTAAGGAAGAAAGATTGGGTTAGCTGGGGAAGAGGTCCTATGGCTTTGTTGTTTAAGTCTAAGGAAGAAAGATTGGTTTAGCTGGGGAAGATAGGGTTCGGCTATGCAAAGGCCTAAAGATAAGGTGAGGATTTACGTTGCATAAGCAAGCAACCTCAAAGGGGCTATACGAAGGCCTAAAGATAAGGTGAGGATTTACGTTGCATAAGCAAGCAACCTCAAAGTGGTTTAAGTCTAAGGAAGGAAGATTGGTTTAGCTGAGGAAGACAGGTTTTGCTGTTGAAGATGAGTTAGGGCTTATATTGTATAGCAGGGCTACACAAAGGCCTAAAGATAAGGTGAGGATTTATGTTGCATAAGCAAGCAACCTTGAAGTCCTATGTATTTATTGTTTAAGTCTAAGGAAGGAAGATTGGTTTAGCTGGGGAAGACAGGTTTTTCTATTGAAGAACTGTTTAAGTCTAAGGAAGGAAGATTGGTTTAGCTGGGGAAGAAAGGTTTTGCTGTTGAAGATATCTAAGGAAGGAAGATTGGTTTAGCTGGGGAAGATAGGTTTTGCTATTGAAGATGGTCGTGCTGCCCACCATGCTAGCTCCAAGCTCAAAGGAAGGAAGATTGGTTTAGCTGGGGAAGATAGGTTTTGCTGTTAAAGATGGCCGTGCTGCCCACCATGCTAGCTCCAAGCTCCTTGCCGCGACAAGTTTGAGTTATTGGCAAGTTTATAGATTTCATTAAATCAGGTGGTTCCTATGGTTGAAGTTCTTTATATTTTATGAGGGCATATTAAAGTTGATTAGAGCGTCACCGTTACGGTTGAAGTTCTTTAAATTTTATAGAGGGCATATTAAAGTTGATTAGAGCGACACCAGTGGGCCGCGACATGTTTGAGTTTTCTAGTGTGTCAAGTTATAATATCAAATCAGGTGGCCCTATGGTCCGCGACGAGTTTGAGTTTTCTAGTGTTCAAGTTTATAGATCATCAAATCAGGTGGCCCTATGGTTGTGACGAGTTTGAGTTATCTAGTGTGTCAAGTTATAATATCAAATCAGGTGGCCCTATGGTTGAGCAACAAGTTTGAGTTATCTAGTGTGTCAAGTTATAATATCAAATCAGGTGGCCCTATGGTTGAACGCGATAAGTTTGAGTTATCTAGTGTGTCAAGTTATAATTCAAATCAGGTGGCCCTATGGTTGAAGTCCTTTAAAATCTTTTAGGGCATATTAAAGTTGGTTAGAGCGACACCGGTTAGGATCCTACGGTTCCCTCGTTCCGGCATCACTATTTNATTATGGTTAACATGCAAGTTTATGTAGGTAACTAGAAGCATGAAACATAAAAGGAAAAGGCAGAAGAAAGACGATACTATAAACTGTAAAAGCGTACCTGGCGAGTCTTCTCGTTCCACCACCTGAAACTTAAAATGCATGTTAAGGAAGTTTATGAAGAGCAGGAAATGTAAAATTTTGGTAATTTTCCTAACCCTATATCATATCTTGGTGAGTCCTTAAAAGCTTGATTAAGGATGATTTCATTGAGCGAAGCATATTAAGTGTAATAGGCCTCTGAAGCATCCATCAAGTTAAGAGGGGGAAACAGGTCCATGCTTCTCCCACACCAACTAGTGAAAGACCTCGAGTCCATTTAAACTTATTATGTTGCTTAATGGTTCATCTTGTGAATACTTCTAATGCTCAGTGAACANTTATGTCATATCTTGGTGAGTCCTTACAAGTTTAATTAAGTATGATTTTGTCAAGCAAAATATATTAAGTTTACTAGATTTCCAAGGTATCCAATAGATCTAGAGAAAGAAGCAGGTCCGTGCTACTCCCTCACAGCCTAGTAGAAAACCCCGAGTTCTTTAAAACTTATTATGTTGCTTGACAATTCATCTTGTAAATACCCTTAATGCTCAGTGGACACTGATGACTAAATTATCCCTAAGATTAGGGTAATTATCACTTATCATTTAATTTGAAAATTATGTGGGTGAAGACCCTTAAAGAGGCCCATTCAATTTAAGAATTATGTGGGTGAAGACCCTTAAAGGGGCAAGTTAGTGTAATTTGAACCTTAGCCAAGTTTTTAATCCTAATTGGGCTTAGTGGTGTTTTAAGGCTGTTTGATATAATTATGTTTATTTCTTTAATCCTCATTTAGTCAATTTTGGTTTGACCTAAGTCACCACTAAGCCCTCAAGACTTAGGTGAGTGTCTTAATTAGTTTTGAAAAGGGTTAAGCTATAAGTGGTCATGATTCATGATTTGGATTCTATTTGAAAATCAAAATAGGGGTATTAAATTGATTAGTTATTGACTTTAAAAGTCATGCCCCTAAGTCCATGATCATTTAATTTTAATAAGCTTCCAAATTTTAATAATTTAGAAATTTATTATTCTTAATTAAGAAAGTGAGATTGGTTTCTACCAGTTAACCCCTTTGTGTTTCAAACATCAATTAAATTGATTAAGCTAAGAGGTTACCCATTTTCCCTCCTTGAATTAGGCCTAAGTGTTAACTAAGGCAAGGTTTCTAAAATTACACATTTGCCCCTAAGGCTCTAACACCTCATAATTTGTCAAATTCAATTCAAATGACTTTGAAGTTTTTATCCTACCTTATTCATGAGTCAATTGAGATATCAGAGGAGAAAATTTGATATTTAAAACTTTAATTTAATTTATATAATTATTTTAAAGCAAAAATAGGATTTTTCAAAGAAAATTCATAACGAACAAGGTAAATTATAATCCCTTGAAATTTTTACTGGAGGTAGACCTAGACCAGAGAAGCTTTTGGATCAAATTTCATAATTTTGTGAATTCTCTATGATTTATTAAAATTATTTTAAGTTCTGGACTATTTAATAAAAAATAAAATATTTTAGGTTTTGAAAATTAAGTTTTATATTTTTTAAAAATCTTCCTAAGTTCAGAGAACTTAAAGGAGCAAATTTTTAGTGGAAACTCATTTTTAGCCTTTTAAAATTATTTTTAAGCTTTGAAAATAAATATCTTTATTTAGAAAATCAGCAAAAATATTCTAATTGAGAACTCAAAGGAGCAAATTTTTTAATTCTCTAATTTTTTCTTGATTTATTGGGATTATTTTAGTGGAAACTCATTTTTAGCCTTTTAAAAAATATTTTTAAGCTTTGAAACTAAATATCTTTATTTAGAAAATCAGCAAAAATATTCTAATTGATCCTAAGTGATTAGGAAACAATTTAGAACATTTCCATGAGTTTTATTATTTTTGTGATTTTTATGAATTTTTAATTATTTAAATATTTAAAATAGGCTAAAAATCAAGTTTTTATTATAAATATTATTTTTTTTCATAAAATACCCCTGATCACAGAGAACTCAAAAAACTACGTTTCATAATTTTTTGAGTTATATTTTTATGTTTAAAAATCATTTAAGTGTTAAGAGTGATATTTATCTTTAAAAATAAATTTAAGCTATCAAATGAACTCAAAATATTTTGAAACTTTTATGATGAGTTCTCTGGATCATAAGTCATAGTGGAGATCAGAAATCAAGTCATTTAAATGTTTATATTTTCCAAAATTAATTATTTTAGTGATTTAGATATTGAAAAATTTAAGATTATTTTAAATGACTTGACCCATGAAATTATTTTCAAAGGTTTCTCTGGTCATGGAGGACCTTCCAAAATTTTCTTGGGATTTAATAACCAATATGCTAATTTCCATGATTATTTTAACAAAGGTTTCTCTGGTCATGGTAGACCTTCTAAAATTTTCTTGGGATTTAATAACCAATATGCTAATTTCCATGATTATTTTAAGGAAATGATGTGAAATAACTTGAAAAATATGGGTCTCTGTATGGGGACCTTTTCTGACTTTGGATAAATCATAGAATACTCCCCCTAACAGAGGCTACAACATGTCAAAATTTCAAGCTAAGCTGGTGTGTCAATATGCATGGAGAATCAAATGATTCTAAATAGTGTTTAATTAATTAAAAATATTTTAGTGATAATATGCATGGAGAATCAAATAATTCCAAATAGTATTTAATTAATTAAAAATATTTTATGCATCAAATAGACTTTAAAATTATTCCACATTGTTCTCCTCTGTTCACTGAGCAAGAGGGTATTTTTATTTTATTTTTGTGATTTTTTTATACAAAGTTATGGATTTTCTATGTTAAAGGTATTTAAATAAATAGGAAAAAGCCCTATTTATCTATTTAAATAGCGCGTGCTGACTAGATCCTAGGCAGCCCCAAAGGCATGCGTGGCGCGCTCTGGTTGGACGCCGCCATCCACGTAGCTTGCCGACTCGACCCGCTGTTTTTCCCGAAGCGCTCGATCTCCCCCGTCCATTTGATACACGCTTGATCGAACAGCTCCCCGTCATCGTCCCCGATAGAATGATCCCGTGCCCGTCCACACTAAAACCTTAAGATCTCAGCCTGACTCAACCAAGGGTTTGATCGTATGGACTCGTCTAAGTGAGACAAAGATATCCACATGGTTAAGGTGCCATGAAATCAAGCTTAAGGAAGTGAAGAATCAAAAAAAGCTCAGGAGGAGGATGAGTTTTATACCTTTGCTCTGAGAAGGGAGGCTTTGATCAGAGATGCTCGACACATTTGTTGGGGTCTAAGCAGGCTAGGTATTGAGTCCTTGGTCTTGTTGTAAAGCCTAGGTATGAATTTGACTAAGCTCGATTTCAGGTGTTGGTCTAGAACTATGGTAGAGGCTCTGTGGAAGGGGGATTTGATGGGGCTTTGGATTCTTTCACTCTTGTGAAGGTGTGGGCACAAGTAATTGAAGTTTGGTGGAGTGTGGAGGTGTATTGGGTTCTGTCCTGGTTTTCGGTAAGGTTTCAAGCTTAAAATTGGGCTCCGACAAGGGGGATGGGTGAGGAAAGATGGTTTTCGGCAGGGTCAAGCTCAAAATTGGGCTCTGGCAATGGGAATGGGTGAGGGAAAGTGGTTGGAATGCACTGAGGGAATCTTAGAGAAGCTCTGTGTGAAGTCAATGGCAATGGGTGAGGGAAACTGGTTGGAATGCACTGAGGGGATCTTAGGGAAGCTCTGTGTGAAGTTTGGAGAGGCCTCTATAAGAAATTTGCAACACACCTCCCATGGCTGTGGGAGGTGAGTTTTTATAAAAATGGCCATGGGGTGGCCCTCAGGGCATAAGTTTGGGTGCATTACCTCCCATGGCCGTGGAGGTGAGTTCTTATAAAAATGGTCATGGGGTGGCTCTCAGGGCAAATGTTTGGGTGCATTGTGGTGCTTAGGGGTGATTTTAAATAAAAATGGCCATGGGGTGGCTCTCAAGGCATAAGTTTGGGTGCATTGTGGTGCTTAGGTGGAGAGGAGCTCCATAGTTTGATTTGGATGAGCTGGCCTCTAGGTTTGATTTGGGTGAGGTTCCTTGTTTGATTTGGATGAGCTGGCCTCTAGGTTTGATTTGGGTGAGGTTCCATGGGAGTGGCTCTTAGTTCTGGGCTTTTTCAGCCACTAGGCCGGTCGGCTGGCCAGGGGGAGGTGGCTAGGAGCTCAAGGAACCCAGAGGAATCGATCATATAAATTTAATACAAATGTGTTTGGATTTGGCAAAGATATCTTAAGCATGTGCATTTTTGGAAATAAGATCCCTAATTTGGGGGACCTTTGGTCCATGGCTTGATTTAGGTGGTTTCATGGTGTTTGGACTGGTCACAGGGGGGGACCTTTGGTCCATGGCTTGATTTAGGTGATTTCATGGTATTTGGACTGGTCACTAAGTCCAACTATGGGACGGTCCATGGCTTGATTTAGGTGATTTCATGTTGTTTGGACTGGTCACTAAGTTCAACTAATGGTTGTGGTGGAGTTAATTTGGTGGCTTTAAGGTGGTTAGGCCACATTTAGTGTATGGGTCCAAGTGGGTGAAAATGACCAAAACTTGGGTTTGGGCTAGGTTAGTCATGTCAATTGGCCCAAATAATTGTTGTATTTGGTGTAGATGATCATAAGGGACAACTTTGGTGAAGGATGGAAGTGGTTTTGAGTCCAATTGGGGGGTCAATTTGAAGGAATTTTATTCAATCAATTTGGTCATGTTGGGCTAGGCTTGGGTCTAGCTTGGGTTAGCCTTGGGCTAGGTCTAAATTAGATTTGGTCATGTTGGGCTAGGCTTGGGTTTAGGTTGGGTTAGCCTTGGGTTAAGTCCAAATTGATTATTTTAAATGGTCAATAAGGACATTATGAAGATTTTCCAACATGAATTAGATGCCAATTTGGAGGTTAAGGCAATCAATTTGGTGAAATTTGGGGGCTTAGCCAATTTGGGGCTAGATTTGGGAATTTTGGATTTAGGCCAAAATCAAATGGATATGAGGCTTCACCAAGGTCAATTGCTGATTTTGATGTATAATAATGTTATAAAGATTTTTCGACATTAATTGAGGCCAATTGACTAGGCTATGGGTTCAATTTGGTGAGATTAGTTCACATGGTAATAATTGGGGTTTTGACCCAAATCAAAATTGGGGTCAAATCATGGACCAATTGAGCTTGGATTTGGTTTAGTTTGGTCATATAAAAAGTGAATTTGAGTTTAGGATTGGAATTGGGCTCAATTTAAATCAAATTGATGGACATTTGAGTTGGATTTGGGGAAATTTGGGTCTTTAAAGGGCAATTTCAGGATTTTTGTTAAAGATGGTCAAATTGGCCAAATTGGGTCATGGGGTAATTGAGATAAATGAAATTGGGAATATTTGGGATTTATTGGGATTTTCGAGGAATTTTTGGAATTTTTGTGATTTTGAGCCCAAGAGGGGTATTTTGGTAATTTGGGGGTGTTTTAGGGGTAAAAGGCCAAGTTTTGAGCCCAAGAGGGGTATTTTGGTAATTTGGGGGTGTTTTAGGGGTAAAAGGCCAAGATTTATGGAGGGGTATTTTGGTAATTTGGGGGTGTTTTAGGGGTAAAAGGCCAAGATGGGTATTTTTAAGAGGGGTATTTTGGTAATTAGGGGGTGTTTTAGGGGTAAAAGGCCAATTTTTGAGCTATGGAGGGGCATTTTGGTAATTTGGGGGTGTTTTAGGGGTAAAAGGCCAAGATGGGTATTTTGGTAAGCACCGAGGTACTAACCATCACCAATAAGCCATGGACCAATGGTAACCCCATTTTAGGTCCTCTACATAGTGGTCTTAGCTAAACTATAGCCCTAGGGCTAGTAGGTTTAGGGGACCATTTACATGAGTGTCCCAAAAGTTCAAGGTTCTAGGCTAGAAATTTGAGTTTAGGGTTGTGAGTGATTGTGAGTGTAGGTGAGTGTAGTGAATGCCTTAGCTCTAAACCAACACCAGGGTTAACCTTAAGGTCCAGCAGTCCTAAGGGTGACTCATCTTGAGTCTCCCCCACAGTGACCCCACCTACTAAGTGTTTAGAGGTTATGGTCAATATGTGGAACTTCAGGTTGAGTAAGGAAGAGGGTAGAAATTCTAATTGTGAGGGTGCCTTTTCTAGTTTTCTAGGAACAATCAACAGGAAAAGTCCTATGGCTAGGCCCTAGGCTACTAAAGAGGAACAACTAAACCTCAACTAAAAATGAGGTCAACAAATGTACTTCCAATAGGTGTGGTTTGCTGGAAAAGCACACCGCGCATATTGGCGTCGACCAACGAGATCAAAAAAAATTAATATAGACTGCTAAGTTAACAAACCCAGAAGTACGTGTAGAGTTGTGTGTGTAATTTGTTTCTGCCAGGGAATTAGCAAATGTGTGCTTAATCAAGTCGAGAAGTAGGGACTCTCGCCAGAGTTTCGAGAGTGGACTTTTGAGTTATGAAATTTCAAAGATTTCCAAAGGATGGGAGTGAAGATGTAAGTGTTGACCCCGAGGTAGGAATTAAAATTCAACTATAAACTCGAAAAGAGAGAGATAGAGAGAGAGAGAGTCGAAGCGTAAAGACCGACCTCGAATTTCATGAGTCAGAAATGTAGGATTGATTCAGAAATGAGAATTGAAATGTAGGTCAATTCTCAAAAGAGAGTGTCGGAATGTAAGGAACGATCTCAAATGTAAAGAATCAGAAATTTAGGACCGATTCAGAAATGAGAATTGAAATGTAGGTCAATTCTCAAAAGAAGGTGTTGGAATGTAAGGACCGACCTCAAATGTAAAGAATCATAAATTTATGACTAATTCGGAAATGAGAATTGAAATGTAGGTCAATTCTCAAAAGAAGGTGTCAGAATGTAAGGACTGACCTCAAATGTAAAGAATCAGAAATGTAGGACTGATTCGAAAATGAGAATTGAAATGTAGATCTCAAATGTAAAGAATCAGAAATTTAGGACTGATTTGGAAATGAGAATTGAAATGTAGGGCCTCGAATGTAATGAATAGAAATGTAGGACTGATTCGAAAATGAGAATTGAAATGTAGGTAAATTCACTCAAATATAAAGAATCAGAAATTTAGGACTGATTCGAAAATGAGAATTGAAATGTAGGTCAATTCTAAAAAAAAAAGTGACGGAATGTAAGGACCGACCTCAAATGTAAAGCATCAAAAATTTAGGACTGATTCGGAAATGAGAATTGAAATGAAGGTCAATTCTCAAAAGAAGGTGTCGGAATGTAAGGATCGACCTCAAATGTAAAGAATAAAAAATTTAGGACTGATTCGGAAATGAGAATTGAAATGTAGGTCAATTCTCAGAAGAAGGTGTCGAAATGTAAGGACCGACCTCAAATGTAAAGAATTAAAAATTTAGGACTAATTCAGAAATGAGAATTGAAATGTAGGTCAATTCTCAAAAGAAGGTGTCGGAATGTAAGGACCGACCTCAAATGTAAAGAATAAAAAATTTAGGACTGATTCAAAGATGAGAATTGAAATATAGGTCAATTCTAAACAGAAGGTGTAGGAATGTAAGGACTAACCTCAAATGTAAAGAATTAGAAATTTAGGACTGATTCAGAAATGAGAATTAAAATGTAGGTCAATTCTCAAAAGAAGGTATCAGAATGTAAGGACCGACCTCAAATGTAAAGAATAAGACATTTAGGACTGATTTGGAAATGAGAATTGAAATGTAGGTTTATTCTCAAAAAAAGGTGTCGAAATGTAAGGACCAACCTCAAATGTAAAGAATCAAAAATTTAGGACTGATTCAGAAGTGAGAATTGAAATGTAGGTATCAATTGTGAGAGAATTGAAATGTAGGTATTAATTCGGAGATGAAAGAATTGAAATGTAGGTATCAATTCAAAGATGAAAGAATTGAAATGTATGTATCAATTCAAAGATAAAAGAATTGAAATGTTGGTATCAATTCAAAGATGAAAGAATTAAAATGTAGGTATCAATTCAAAGATGAAAGAATTGAAAAGTAGGTATCAATTCAAAGATGAAAGAATTGAAATGTAGGTATCAATTCAAAGATGAAAGAATTGAAATGTAGGTATCAATTCAAAGATAAAAGAATTGAAAAGTAGGTATCAATTCCGAAGATGAGAGAATTGAAATGTAGGTTTCAATTCCAGGAGAGAGTCAAAATTTAGGTATCAACCTCAAAATGTGAGAATCAGGATTTAGGTACTGATTTGAATATGTGATTTGAAATTTACAAAGAGCTTGCGATGTTGAATTTGCAGTAGTGTGTTATACGAGAAAGTTGATTTTAGAGAATATTTGTAGAGTTTTGTGATGTCATGTGCAGAATGTGAAATTCTGTGAGGATGTTCAAAGAGTTAGTGTAGGTAACGATGGTTGTGCTGCGCGCACAAAGAGTAGGAAATTTTGAAAACGGAAGTATCCACTCAACAGGTTTGTTTTATTTTCTTGTTGTTTTTATCACAATTGATTTTTCGAAAATGTGTTTTTTTTTTAAGTTTTAATTTTAATTGGTTGGGTTTTTTTAAAAGAAATTTGTTTTGTTATTTATCTATTTATGATTATCTTTTATTTGTGATTTATTTATTGTTGAAGATTTGTCGTTTCGTTCTTTGCTCATTTGAACTCTGGACCATTGCATGGTTCGCGGCTTCCATCCATCGCACAAAAAGGCAATTGACAAGAAGACACAACTTGAGAGAAATTTCCATTAATCTGCTCCAATAAAGTTGCAACAGATCAAACATAGGCTAATGCCTCAAAAAGCGTACATCATGTAATACATGCTGAAATGCATTGAGAGACATCTCAAGATATGAGTACATCATAGACTGATTAGAACAGATACATGTCATGCTTGTAAGAAGAAAGCAAGTGAATCCTCTGCGCTTGGTATATCGAGCTCCCAATCAAGCAGACCTTCTGAGTCATGCTCCAGGATAAGAGTTCCCCTTGCATGTATTCAGAGGTACAACCTTCTCATAGCTCGTAAGGAAACAGTTCTTCCAAATCTTGGTCTTGCTGGAACCCATATGGTAATTTACTGTCATCCATTCTGCGGAAGGTCACGGACACCCTACGGTGTCGTACTCCTGGAATGTAGTGTTTGGCCACGTCCGCACCGTTGCCTTTGAGAACAAGTACTGAACCAACTGGAAGAGGAATTTCCACGGTTCCTATTAATTCACCAGGGCCAATTATATCGATTTATTTTCCAAACAAAATATTGCTCTTACTCATGAATGAGACCGTGCAGAAAGGGCTCACAAAGTCATGATGGTCAATGTGCGGAGGAATGCAGTCACCTTCTTCATAAATGTTGGTGATGCAACTGTTAAGAATGCAAGTGGCGGGTAGGATATTCCACTTGACCATTCTCTTTATCATCCACTTTATCATCGGGGGTAACGAATCCACCTGGTCGTATCTGAGGATCCCAGGCGGGTTCCCCTGTCTGTCGTTTGTAAAATTGTANATTCACCAAGGTCAATTGATGGTTTATTATGATGTATAGGAATGTCATGAAGATTTTTCAAACCAAATTGTGGTCAAATCAGTGGGCTATGGGTTCAATTTGGTGAGATTAGGGCATATGGTAAAAATTGGGATTTTGACCCAAATCAAAATTGGGCTCAAATAATGGACCAATTGAGCTTGGATTAGGTTTTGTTTGGTCATATGAAAAGTGAATTTGAGTTTAGGATTGGAATTGGGCTCAATTGAAATCAAATTGATGGACATTTGAGTTGGATTTGGGGAAATTTTGGTCTTTAAAGGGCAATTTGGGGATTTTGGTTAAAGATGGTCAAATTAGCCAAATTGGGTCATGTGGTAGTTGAGAGAAATGAAATTAAGAATATTTGAGATTTATTGGAATTTTATGGGAATTTTTAGAATTTTTTAGATTTTGAGCTATGGAGGGTTATTTTGGTAATTTGGGGGTGTTTTAGGGGTAAAAGGCCAAGATGGGTATTTNCTGGGCTCCATGTTGCGCACTGATCCGTCCCCGGTGGGACATACGACTCATTTGCCACCAAACCTGGAGTTTGAGACTCGTTGGTGCATGCAGTGTATTCTTCTAAGGTACTGAAATGCTGCAGATGTAGAATTTTGCAGTCCGACCATTCTACAAATGCGCCCGTGACTGATGTCCTGGCTGGTATCTCGACGTTGCATGTTGGGCAACCTATGCACAAGATATCTGGGACTGGGGGTACATCTGATCCTGTCAGAAATCATGACTCTTCATCTGTAGTGGGCAGGCTGGCAGAAGTGTCTCTCAGATCTGGATCGTAGATATGTCTCTCAGGAATGGAGGTAAGAAAACTGCTCACGTTTCTTTGGCGCTTGCGCTCCTGTCGCAGAAAGACTCTTTGTTTCTTTCGGCTTGCATTTCCGCATTGTGTTCTGCGAAGTGGAGTATTTGGTAGTTGTTCACTGTGGACAGCTGTTAAGCCCCTTGCTGGAGTAGCTATCATGGAGGGCAGTCGGCTGGGCCCCTCCATCGGATCTTGTTCTGCCATCACATTTTTACCCTTACGTGACATGTCGTCTTGAGTGGTCACCCTCAACAGTGAAGGTAGTCCCTTCTTTTCTTCGTGGCTGACTATGCCCATTAGAGGACCGTCGAAGTCCATATCAATTTGGTTGAAATCCATGTTGAAATCTATGACACCTCCTTGTGGCGCCATCTCTTTATTCAGTGAGAGGTTCCAGCCATCCTGGAAGGCAAAGATCAGCCTCTGTCCTGACATTTTTCTGCATACGACAGAAAGAAACGTCAGTGGGACGAAGTTTGGCATGGACAAGAACAAAATAAAGTGTTTATTAAATTAAATTTTAGTTTGTTTTGATGAAAATGATTACTCATTTTATGTGTGAGTTTTGTTTAATTTAATAGAGTATTTAAATTCAAAAGTAGAATAGAGAACATGTGAAGTTCAAAAATCTTTTCAAAATTTTCATTATATTGAGGTTAATTACAAAAATTAGACCCGGTCATAGACATATGGCCATATGGCCATATAGATAACCCTAAAACAATCAAAGTTTCAAACTTTCAAAGCAAGCAGAGGCAAGCGGAGGCAAGCGACATTAGGTTGCATAATAGGTTTTCAGGTATCGTCCATTTATCGGTAACATGGGTCTTTCACCCCAGAAGTCCACTAACTGGTAGGCTCCTCCTGTATAAACCCTCTCAACGACAAATGGTCCCTCCCAAGTTGGCTCAAATTTTCCACCTATTTTGCGACGAGCAAGAATAGGTCTTTTGAGCACAAGTACGAGGTCACCAATTTTGAATGAGACCAATTTGTCATGGGCTTGTACCAACTTTACCTGGTAGAGCTCCAAATGTTGTTGTGCCTCCAATCAATTTCTCTTGAGACTCTCCAGTTCTTCAAGCCTGAGTTTTGCACTTTCTTTCGTTGTGAGTTGGTTGGCAACGGCGACTTTGAGAGATGGTGTCTGGATTTCTAGAAGTAGCACGACCTCGGTCCCGTACACGAGCATATAAGGTGTACACTGAGTGGGAGTCCTGAAAAGTTGTCTGAGTAGGTAAGGCTTCTAACAGTTTGTTATTCCAATCCCTTTTATTTTAATCCTGTGTTTTCTTCAAAATCTGTACCAGTGCCTTGTTGAAAGCTTCAGCCAGACCATTTGCTCTGGATAGTAAATTGTAGAGTATCTCCAATCCTATCCCATGTCTTTAACAAAATTGTTGATTTTCGTACTTTTAAAAGTTGTCCCATTATAAGAGATTATTCTTCACGGTACTCCGAATCGGTAGACAATTTGGCTTTTGAAAAATTGAAGGACGTGCTATGTCATAACCTCACGTAACGGTACTGCCTCTGCCCATTTGGAGAAGTAATCTGTAGCGGCAAGTATAAACCTGTGTCCTTTAGAAGATTGAGGGTCTATCAGACCTATTATGTCCGTGCCCCAACACTCGAATGACCACGAGGCAACAGTTGGGTGCAGCACATTCAGAGGCTGGTGTAAGACCACCCCATGCACTTGGCATTTGTGACATCTTTTGGCTGTATCCATGCAATCGGACATCATTGCTAGCCAATAATATCCATGTCTTTTGATCTTCATTTATATTTTTGGTTCTAACTAGTGAGCGCCACACAATCCGAAATGTACTTCTTTGACAATATTCTGTGCCTCGGCTCTGCTCAAATACTGTAGCCACATTTGGTCAAACGATCTTCTGTAGAGCACATTTCTCACCAAGGCGTAATACATGGCCCTTCTTGTGATGTGGTGTGCCTCGGACTTGTCTTCTGGCAGTTTTCCAGTATGCAAATATTCTATTAATGGCTTGCGCCAATCTTCTTTGATGTCCGCAACTGTATTTATCGTTTCTTCATTTCCAAGCTTGTGTAGAGTTTTGAAGTCATTTCGAGACAAGACTCATCTTCATTACACCGTGACTTCGATGAAATCCTTTGGAGGACACGCCATTTCCTTAGTGAGTTTTGCTAAAGCGTCGGTATGAGCATTATCTCCCCAAGGAATCCGGTAGAAATTCACCTCAGGAATCTGCTCCAAGAGCTTCATCGCGTATAAATGGTATTCTACTAATCGTGGTTTTAAAATTCTGTATTGTCCGACGACTTGCTGGATAAAAAGTTGAGAGTCATCATAAATGGCAATGTTCTTTATATGGATTGAAATCGCCAACTCTAATCCGGTGATTAAAGCTTCATATTCTGCTTCATTGTTGGTGCACGGCTTTGTCAGGTGGTTTGAAAATCTCAACATAACCCTATCTGGCGTAATAAAGATTAAACCGATCCCTGCCTTGCTGGTATAACTATCCCTGATCCTTTGCCTTTCTTGGCTGACGAGGCACCATCAAAGTACATTTCCCAGCGTTGCGCACTAGAAAATTCCATCTGTAGTATCTGCTCGTCTGTTAACTCGTCATTGAGAGAGGACCCAGCTTGCAGTGGGTGTGCAACAAGAAAATCTGCTAAAATCTGTCCCTTGATAGCACGGAGGGGCACAAAAGTTATATCAAACTTCAATAAGATCATTGATCATCTCGCTAAACGTCCGGAGAGTGTTGGTCGGGTCATCAAAAATTGCAAGGGATTAATTTTCAAAATTAGGGTAATCTTGTGAGAAAGCATGTAATGTCTAAGCTTTTGAGCGGCAAAAATTAGTGCCAGACAATGCTTCTCACTAGGTGGATACTTTATCTCCGTCGGTATTAGACGACGACTAAAGTAGTAGAGAGCATTTTCTTTTCCCTCTTCATTGACTTGGGCTAAGAGGGCTCCAAGAGAGTCATCCAGAGCTGCGGTATAAAGTATCAACGGTTTCCCTGGGATAGGGGCTGCCAAAACAGGAGGCGTCATTAAATATTGTTTAACGTCCTCAAAGGCCCGTTGGCATTTCTCTTCCCAAAGAAATTTGGCGTTCTTTTTAATTAATGCCGAGAAAGGCTGACACCTACCTGGGAGATTAGAAATAAAGCGTCTCAGATATGCCAACTTCCCCTGGATGGAACATAGTTGTTTCAAGGTTTTAGGGGGAGGCATTTCCAAGATAGCTTTAATCTTATCCGAGTCAATCTCGATTCCCCGATGACGGACAATGAATCCTAGAAATTTCCCGGAGGTGACGCCAAAGGCGCACTTTAAGGGATTCATTTTAAGGTCATATCATCGTAATCGTTTAAACACTATCCTCAAATTATACAAGTGGTCTATTTTCATTTACTTTTGAAGACCAGATCATCCACATAGCATTCTACTTGATTGTGAATGAGGTCGTCAAAAATCTTTGTCATTGCACGCTGATATGTCGCTCTGGCGTTCTTTAGGCCGAACGACATCACTGTGTAGCAGAAGATTCCAATTGGTGTTCTGAAAGCTGTAAGCGCTGCATCCTCGGGAGCCATCTTGATTTGGTTATACCCCGACGATCCATCCATGAAGGAGAAAATTTCATGTGTTGAAGCGATATCGACCATCATTTTCGGTATAGGTAGTGGAAACTCGTCTTTTGGACATGCTTTGTTCAAATCTCTAAAGTTGACACAAATGCGAATCTGTCCATTTTTCTTTTTAACCGGCACAATATTGGCTAACCACGTGGGGTACTGCTCATCTTTAATAAAGTTGGCATCTATTAATTTCTTTACCTTGGCGATGACTTGTTGTTCTATTTTGAGGCGCATTATATTGGGAGCTTATTTTACAGGGGTTACATTCTTGTGCACCCCAAGTTTATGGACTGTAACCTCTGCTCACAGTCCTGTCATTTTGTGGTAGCTCTACACAAAGCAATTTTTGAACTCTGCTAGTAATTTGACAAGTTCTGCAGACACTTTGTCATCAAGTAGAGAACTTATAAATGTAGGCCGGGGTCGTTCTTCAGTCCCAAGGTTAATCTCTTTCAATTCATCAATAGTGGATTTAATTTCCTCTGGCGGAGCATCTTCTATTGGTTGATCAGCAGAGTCATTCTCTATATCGAGACAATCCTCTTCTGACTCACTAGTAACAACCATGCAAAATTTTGGCTCAGCATCTTCTATTGGTTGATCAGTAGAGTCATCATCTACCTCAAGACAATCTTTTTCTGACTCACTAGTAATAACCATGGAAAATTCAGAATCATCGACTTGTCCAACTGTACCAAATCCGAGACCTTCTTTTGAATTGGGAGTTCGTCTTTTAGTATTCCAAAATTTTTCAAAGAGTTGAAATTTATCTTTTGGCATTTATTTTGGTAAATGTCCCTGTTGAATCAACTTTTGAACACAAGGCGAGAAGTAAGACTATTCCATTAATTCATTAGAATCAACATCAAAATTTACATGTTTTTCATGCTCAGTAGAGGTAGAAGCGAGGTAAAATTTGATCGGCTTTGAACCAACACTACGGACTTCCTTGACCTCTAAACTCTCGACCTTTTGAGGGAGAATTAGAGTGAGGGTCATAGTATTCACATAGTGGTTTATCCGATTATACATTGTTTCATATTCATTCCTCTTTGTATCTTCTAGAGATATCTCGTACTGAGGCTTCTTCTGCTTTGTCATCATTACCTCATCTTTAGAACTGTCTTCATCACCAATGTTGATAGTTGGCCTAGTCCGTTCAACAATTAAACTGATCTTTCGTCGTCCACGTCCCTGGCCTCGACCTCGGGTGCGTAAACTAGAAGAACCTCCACCAAATCATTGTAGGGGAGTGGTAGAAGATCGTTGAAGCGGAGTAGTCTGGCCTCCTTTTTGTGATCCTTCAGAATCTTTATCTTTGTGTGTCAAAATTTCACGCGAGAAGACAGTCTTCTTTGGAGGCGCGTAGTAGGCAACATCTTCATGGATACGCGAGAAGACAGTCTTCTTTGGAGGCACGTAGTAGGCAGCATCTTCATGGATACCAACTTCCGTGCGAGAAGACAGTCTTCTTTGGAGGTGCGTAGTAGGCAGCATCTTCATGGATACCAACTTCATGAGAAGACTGTCTTCTTTGGAGGCGCGTAGTAGGCAGCATCTTCATGGATACCAACTTCATGTACTAAAAACGGTTGTAGGTCTCCCTTGATGCAATTTTCTTGACCATTTTTCTGGTATTTGATGCACTGGTGAAGAGATGATGGAACCATATTGTCCTCATGAATCCATGGTTGACCCAATAGAGCGTTAAAAGAGGTCTCGGCGTCGATGATATGAAATTTAACGGTTGTTACGAGTTCTCTAACCTTCATAAGTAATGAGATTGATCCAAGGGCTCTTTCTCCCTTTTGGTTGAATCCTCTTAACATCATCTTATCGGGGATGAGCTCCTGAATGTCAAAGTCCAAATATGCTAATGTCCGTAGACTCATCAAGTTAAGAGACGCTCCACGATCCACTAAAACTCTGGATAACACAAATCTGCCAATGTTGACGGAGATGTAGAGCGGACGGTTGTGGTC